>JAZKJV010000219.1:328142-928142 GCA_037367405.1 Ottelia alismoides
TAAGACGTAGTCTGGCAGATATTTGAAGAAATGGCCGAAGGAGAGGCCGCCCTCTCTTCATCCAAAGCATATCAGAAGCAGCCCTAGATCCTCCAGAAACAAGTACACATGGCAGCGTCCAAGGAGGGAGAGAGAGATGAGAGCTCCAACCTCAGTATCATCGGGGGCCATCTCTCTAAAGTTGATATCATCGAAAAGCGATCACAGGATCTGGAGAAACTCGCTGTGATCGAGAAGAGGACTCAGAATTTAGACAAGCTTGATCAGATCAACAAGTACCTTGAACTGTTGGTGGGCACCATCAACTCTGTTCAGTCGGCAACACCATCGGAAGCTCCAGCTGAGAAGAAGGATGAGCAGCAACCGCAGCATCAGCCTCAGCCGAGCCAGCAACCACCAACAGTCCAGCATGTGTACTACGTGCAGGCGCCCGACCAGGGCCAGCCGCAGCAACAGATGGTTGTGTACCAACCAGAGTTTCTTTCACGACCTGATTTATTTTTCCCACCACCACCCCTGATTCAGGAAGTGAATGGGGTATGGACCAATGATGCACATCCGACCCGTCCTATAGGACAACCCCAGGGTCAGCCACTTGCCAACCGACAATACCACCAACCTCAGGGTGGTCGCTTTGGACAGTCCTCTCAGCCTCATCAGCAGTACCATCAGCCTCCCCAATTTGCAAACCAATGGAAGCAGAACCTACCATACCAGCAACAGCAGTACCGCCATCCACAACCGTTTCATCAGTATGCGGCTGCCCCACCTCAGCAATATCAGCAGTATCCTCCCCCCTCGTATCAGCAACTTCAACTTCCTGCACCACCTCAGCACCACCAGCAACAACCTCCACACCCATCCATGCAACAACAGCGTGGTCTGCACACTGAAACCACCGAGGTACCCCCTGTGAGCCCCACCATGGATTGTTTAGCCCAGCTTGTTAAAGGGCTGGAGGAAGTGACCAAAAGGCTCGACGACCTGACCGCAACTCGAACTACCATCCCAGCTCAGGTCGAAGCCAATCCCAATAACCTCAAAAAGAAAGAGCAGGTAGAATGTGATGTCCTGTCCGTGTCTGACAATGATATTACTGTTTATTCTAATGCTGTTACTCTCAGGAGCGGTAGGGCCTTACCTCCGCCTGCTACCAAGAATGGGGTGAATAAAGAAACAGGTGGATCGTCATCTTCCGCATCAGTTGTACCAGCTACAAGGGCGGGTGAGGAGGAAGAAGAAGGAGAAGCCATTCCAACCGTCGTGCATTTGCAGCAACCTCAGCTAAAAATACAAAAAATCAGCAAAATCAAAAACAACAAAAAGAAGTTCGCAGCTGAAGCGAAGTCGCACCAGCATTGGAGGAGCCGCCAGCAGCAGCCGATCCCGCGCCAGCCGACGAAGCAGACGCTACACTTTTTGCTCGCCCTGCAGCACCAGCATGCCAGGATACAGTTTGTACTCCTTTTTGTAGTTCGGATGTACAACATTTGATGGGCGATGATTTTAATGTAAATAAGAACTCTAATTTTCCTGCCAGTGATGTACATATTCCTTTTCCTCATGTAATAGAAAAATCCAAAAAAATTGCAGAACGAAAAAAGGCATTGTCTGATCCAGGAGTTGTGGAAATTTTAGACAAGTTGACTGTTGAGATTCCTTTGTTGAAGGCCGTGGAATACATGTGAGCTGTGAAGAAAGGACTAAAAGAGGCATGTACCAACAGGCGTCACCCAACGCAAGAAAATAAACGCCGAGATGCAGAAAAGCACGTACTCTCCATGGCCACTGTTGCAGCCATCAACAACCTCCCACAGAAGAAGCAAGATACGGGAGCACCTCTGATCAGTTGTGAGATTTTTGACCAGGTCTTCGAGCGCACTCTCCTTGACAGTGGATCTTCCATCAACCTTCTGCCCTCATCCATAATGCAAGAATTCGGGCTGGGTCCGCTTAAGCAGACACGCATGATCCTTCAGTTCGCTGACCGATCCGTCAAGCAGCCCCGAGGTCTCTTGGAAGACGTTGTAGTCAAAGTGCAGGAGATGCAATTCCCAGCTGATTTCGTAGTCCTTGATATGGACTCACCTGCACCCCTACTCCAGACCCCTATCATCCTTGGCCGACCATTCTTACGCACTTCAGGTGCCGTGGTTGATTACAGGTCTGGCAAAATTACTTTTAGCTCGGAAACCAAGCAGATCACTATCAATATGAATATAGAGCCGAATGCCACGACTGATGAGAGCCAGCCAGCATGCGAAGCAGACTGTGACTTTATTGCAGAGATCAGAGATTCATTCTTGTCACTGGACGATTCATGGACCCAAGAAATCCTCACTCTTGAGGAAGACTTGGAAAGCACTGTTACCTTCGGCTCCGATGATTCGTGGGAGACAGATTCTTAGATGCAGGCGCATCTCTTTGAGCATTCACTCCAGACCGAACACGATTAGCTTAGCGCAGAACCGTTCGGCACATCACCAGGATCTCAACAGAATGATGAGGATGGTAGCAGCTTCAAGGAAGTACATCCCACCACCAGCATAGTCTCTGAAGTGACCGACAAGTTGGACAGGTCAAAACCAGAACTCAAGCCATTTCCTGCAGGCCTGAAGTATGCTTTCCTTGCGGGTGAAGAACAAATGTTTCCGGTCATCATCAGCAGCAGGCTGAATTTGGATCAGGAATCTCGGCTTCTCGAGGTTCTAGAAAAGAACCGCAAGGCACTTGATTGGAGCGTATCAGATCTCCGAGGGATAAATCCAGCCTTATGTTCACACCACATCTATCTAGAAGAGGATGCCAAGCCGTCCTGTGAATTTCAAAGAAGGCTGCACCCTAACCTTCGGGACGTCGTAATGAAAGAGATAACGAAATGGTGTGACGCAGGCTTCATCTATCCCATCTCCGAATCAAAATGGGTAAGCCCACTGCAATGTAGTACCAAAGAAATCCGGGCTGACCGTGGTTACAAATGACAAAGGAGAGGAAATTTCCACTCGGGTACCAACATCCTGGCGGGTGTGTGTTGACTACCGCCGTCTTAATGCAGCAACTAAGAAGGACCACTTCCCCTTGCCATTCATTGATCAAGTTTTGGAAAGACTCGCAGGCAAGGACTTCTTCTGCTTTTTGGATGGGTATTCTGGGTACAACCAAGTGGCAATTGCCCCTGAAGATCAAGAGAAGACTACCTTCACTTGCTCGTTCGACACTTACGCCTTCAAGAGAATGCCCTTTGGATTATGCAATGCACCTGCAACCTTCCAAAGATGCATGTTAGCAGTCTTCGCCGAGATGGTAGGCAGTTTTCTTGAGGTGTTCATGGACGACTTCTCTGTCTATGGTGATAGTTTTGATTCTTGTCTTGAGCACCTAGACAGTGCTTCAGAAGTGTCGGGAAGTCAATTTAGTGCTTTCATGGGAAAAGAGCCACTTCATGATCACAGAAGGTATCGTGCTGGGTCACGTCGTTTCCAAACGTGGCATGGAAGTCGACCCGGCAAAGGTGGATGTTATTTCAAATCTCCAGCCACCTCAGTCAGTAAAGAATGTAAGGTCATTCATGGGGCATGTGGGATTTTACAGACGATTCATCAAGAATTTCAGTTGCATTGCCCGACCTCTGACAGAACTTTTGTGCAAGGAAATAGAGTTCAATGTAGATCAGCATGTTCTCCTTGCTTTCAATCAGCTGAAGGAGCTTATTACTCAGGCTCCAATCTTACAACCGCCAGACTGGTCTCTTCCCTTTGAGGTAATGACTGATGCGTCAGACTTTGCAGTCGGGGCTGTTCTTGGGCAAAGGAAAGAGAAAGTGCCCTATCCCATTCACTATGCCAGCAGAACATTAGATGAAGCACAAAGAAATTATACAGTGATAGAGAAAGAATTGCTGGCTGTGGTTTTCGCCCTTGAGAAGTTCAGATCCAATTTGCTGGGATCGAAAGTCACAATTTTTACAGACCACTCTGCTATCCGGTACCTACAACAGAAGAAGGATGCCAAGCCAAGACTGATTCGTTGGATCCTTCTCCTCCAGGAATTTGATCTGGAAATCAAGGACAAGCCTGGAGTTCAAAATGTGGTAGCAGACCATCTCTCCAGAATAGAGCAGTAGGGGCCCCCTCTAAACAATGCACCTATCACAGAAACCTTTCCTGATGAATCAATCCTTGCAGTGGATTCTCTTCCTTGGTATGCTGATATAGTCAATTACCTCGTCTCTGGGGTAACACCATCGGAATGGACGAAGAATCAGAAGAACAAATTCATGTCGACCATCCGCTTCTACCAATGGGAAGATCCTCTTTTATTCAGGGAAGGAGCGGATTGCATTTGGCGCAGGTGCATCCCTCAGGAGGAGCAATCTAGTGTCCTCGAGCATTGGCACTTGCTCAAATCTGGGGGACATCACTCTGGAGATCGTACGGCAGCCAAAGTACTTAAGTGTGGCTTCTAGTGGCCTACATTATTTAAGGATGCAGCAGAATTTGTCAAAAGATGTATTGACTGTCAGAGATTGAAAGGTACACTCACTGCAAAAGATTCGATGCCCCTGAAGATCATTCAGATAGCAGATGTTTTCGATGCATGGGGCATTGACTTCATGGGACCTTTCCCTAACAGTCAAGGTTTTGAGCACATCCTTCTTGCCGTCGATTACGTGAGTCGTTGGGTTGAAGCTATCCCTGCCCGAGCCGCCGACAACCGAACAATATGTCAGTTCCTGAAGAAGAACATCATTTCGCAGTTCGGGATACCGAAAATTCTCATATCAGACGGGGGTAGCCACTTCATTAACCAAGAGGTCAAGAAGTTAACGAAGGAGTACGGCATCGATCATCGTGTCACGTCTCCTTACCATCCTCAGACCAATGGCATGGCAGAGTTATCAAACAGAGAAATCAAGACTATACTGCAGAAACTTGTTAGGCCTAACAGAAAAGACTGGTCTCAACTCTTGGACTCAGTCCTATGGGCTTACCGAACCGCCTACAAGTCTCCCTTGGGCATGTCGCCCTATCGTCTTGTATATGGAAAACCGTGCCATCTGCCCGTGGAATTAATTCACAAGTCTTTATGGGCAATCAACAGTTGCAATTTGGACTCATGCAAAAGTGGTCAGAAGAGAAAAGACGATCTGAACAGGCTCTTGGAATTCCGAGACTATGCATACGATAACACATTGATGTACAAAGAGAAGGTGAAACGCTGGCATGACCAGCACATCAGACAAAAGACCTTTGATATTGGACAGAAAGTGTGGTTATTTGATGCAAAGTTGCGGATATTCCCAGGCAAATTGAAGAGTAAGTGGATAGGGCCATTTCGAGTTTGTGAAGTGCGTGACAATGGAAGTATTGCCATATCAGAATTGTCCCCTGACGCACAACCCTTCGTCGTCAACGACCAACTCCTAAAGCCTTACCTCGAACTATGCGACACGTAGGATCGAATAAGACTCTAATCATCTTCCTAAATTAATCATCTTCTATCACTTACATGTCTCTAATCAAATAAGACTCATGACATGTCTCTAATCAAACTAGGTTTTAAAATAAGACTTACAAGCATTTACCTAAATTAATCATCTTCTATCACTAATAGCATTTAATCATAATCAAGATTAATCTACTGATTTACGCATTTGACTAAACTAATTTACGGACTTAATCAAGAGTAATCACAATTAGGCATTTATCCACTATTTTATAATCTACTATCTTAAGCATTTGACTAAACTAATAAGTATATCAAAAAAATATTCAATCATAAGCATGATGAATATATAAGAAATTAAAAACAAAACTTACAACCGAGTAATGCGGCGGGCAAGGCGGCGGACGGGCGACGGGCGGACGGGCACCAGTTGAGGCCGAGGAGGAGGGCAGCGGCGAGAGGGAGGAGGAAATCACTTGTTCATGTCCTTTTATTGTTTTAGTGGGTTTTGGGTTTTGTAAATTTTTTTATATTTTTGTTTTTATAAATTTTTTTATTTTGTTTATATATTTTTATATTTTTTTATATTTTCTTATAATATTTTTAATTATATAATATAGATAGATAGATATATATATATAAGATATATATATAAAGAGATATATATATAAGATATATATAAAGAGATATATATAAGAAGAGAGAGAGGAGTACTATAGTCTATATATATACTTAAAAGATATATATAGATATATTTTTTTGGCTTTTTAATATTTTTATAATTTTTTGTTACTTTCTGAAATATTTCTAATTTTTATGTATTTTTAAATTCAAAAATGTCCACAATATAGGACTAAATAGATAGCCGAATATAATTTGGGTTTTAAAAATATAAAATAAACTCCAAAAATTCCCAAATTAATTTTAATACATTAATAATAATATATAGATAATTATAAAAGAGAAAAAAATGTATTTTTGGGATTTTTAAGATTTTTCTATTTTTTTGTTGGATTTTGGAGCTTTCTGATTTTTTAATTTTCTTTTTCATATTTTTAGGGTTTTTCAATTTCTGGACTCAATATATATATATAATTATACCATATATAATCTTTTTGGATTTTTCAAAAACATTTTCTATTTTTTTTGTATTTTCTAATTTAGACAGTGCAAAAATGGCTTCTATTTCATTTTTAATAATTAGGAAAAATGCAAAAAATACGAAATAAAATATGGGCGTGAACAAGCATGGCATGGAGCACCTATCCTAATTTTTGTGGATTTTTAGAAGCCATCTAGGTATTTTTAATAAATGGATAAGAGACACAAAAATAATTAAGCCTGGCATGGGTATTTTGCAAATATAATAAATTACAGGGGCAGCAGTGCAAAATTACAATAGAAATAAACATTTATTTAAACTTTTAGAACTATTTTACAATATTCAAAAACCGCCAGGGGTTACATGCAATTTTCACGCGCCTCACGTGGGACGGCACGTGAGGCGCGGAAGGACCTAAACTCAATTTCAAGAAACACAGGGGTCCTACTACAAAATTTACAATTATTTTATAACGTGTAAATTTATTTACAGCATTAAATATTAAATACAAAAAAGGCGGGGGCTGGATGTGCAAATTACCCCCAATAGGCGCTTCATCCGACGGCTGATGTGCGTCACTAATACACGTGGCGCCTCCACGTGCGCCGATGACGCTTCGACGATGGGCGCTGGAGATTAGATCTCGTGGGAGATCCGACGGTCGTGGCCTCGCTCCATCGGACGGCTGATGTCAGAACTGGGACCTTCGTCTTCATCCAACGACGGAGCGCGCACGTGGAAGAACAGGGAAGAAGACTCGCCGGGGCGAGCTTCTTCCGACCAGATCTCGCACCTCCGCCGGTCTTCGCCGCTCCTGAAGGTCCACAAAGCTTCCTGGCAGGGTCTTCTTCTTGCTTGAGGTCTTAGATCGGCCGGAGGTGCCCTGGAGCGCCGCCATGAGCTCGGGGAAGGATGGCAGCTCCAGGTACCTCCGCCCGCTTGAAACTCGACTCCTGGTGCTTCATTGCGCACCTAACCTGCACAAGAACGAAGCTCGGCTCGAGGCGGTGCTCCTCGGCCCAAAACTGAAGTTGTTAGCTTAGGAAATGGGTGAGGGCGGCGATGCTCCGACGATGCGGAGGAGGTGAGCATCGATTCGCGGATCTAGATGCGAATCCAATTGGGCAAGGTGGCTGGAAGGTGGAGAAGGCGTAGGGGAACGAAATGAGGGTGGAAGCGAGTCGGAGTACAGTCGGATACACGGTGGATAGCTCGCCGGAGCGGAGCTCCGGCGAACTACGAAGCCATTAAACTACACTAAACTAATAAACGAAACCTAAAAACTAATTGCAGGAATGAAATGCTAGAATCGAAATCTACCTAGAAATATAAAAACGCAGCTCTTAAACCTGGGGGCCTCCAGGGAGCAGGGTGGCCGTCGGAGCGCCACCCGCGACAAAATTTCCCTCCGCCATGGCTGAATCGAGGTGCTGGGAAGCCGCCTCCTGTCACGAGGGCTCCACCAGGAGCTGATTCAAGCTCAAAGAAGGGGATGAAATTGGCCAAATTCGGCGGAGAAGGAGGAGGGTTTTATTTATACACAATCCTGGAGACCCCCAAGGACCGGCGATTATTGAAAGAATCGGGGCTATGTACAAGGGATCCAAATAATCGGCGTGAATCTTGGATGATCAGAGAATAAGATCTGTGAAGGGACTGTGGTCGATGGCGTGATAGATCGAGCGGAAAAAAGGCAAGAAATCGGGGGAAAAGACAATCCGTGTCAAGTCAGGCGCCTGGGGGCGCAATTGACCGACCGGTCAACAAACGCAGGCGTCTGATTGGTCCACGTCAACAAGAAGTTGACCGATTTATTTAACATAATAAATGAATTAATTAGATTTTTCTTATAAGATAAAAATGTTTATAAATTAACGTAGTATTTAATTACCATTTTTATTTATTTTTTGAAGTATTTTATTACGGTTTTATTAAAATATGGTATTTATAAGTATATTTATATACATTTATTTTTATTTTGTTTATTATTTTATTTTCTTATTTTATAAATTTATAACTTATTTTGTGAGTATAAATATATTTTTATTTAATTTTTAGAGTTTATTTATATTTTAGATAAATGTGTTTGTGTATATGTAAGTATACTTATAGGTATTTTACCTATATATTATGTATATTTTATTTATTTAATGGATTTTTATGTGTTTTTATTATGGAGTTGTATTTTTTAATAAGATATATATAATATATACATTATTACAAAAATATAAATGAATAAAGAATCAAAGAATAAAAATCCCTTTTATTTATATACATTCTTAACATAGTATTTTGCCTATGTGATACATAGACTTATTTTATTTCACAAAATATTTTTGGTTTTCTTTTAATTTTAATATATGTACATGTATTCTATACATTATTTACAAAATTCTAAAAAATACAGATTTATAGAAATACTAAATATTGAATAAAATGAATATTTTAATCAGGTCTATATACAAGGAGGGCCAAAAACCTAACTTCCACAGATGGACTCCAAAAATTATGGAACCAATTTTATAAAATAGTTCTTGAAATGCTATATACAATTAAAGGTGAGTTTGGGTGATTTGGAGTTTTTATTTGCAAGATATGGGTCTGTGAAGTTGAGATTTTTGCTTTTTATTCGGTGTATAAAATGTACATTGTGTGTTATTTTTGCACAAACTTAATTTTGTAATTTTATTTACATTATTATCCACAACTTTCATGTACAAAGTTTCTTTATTTGATGAAGAAATAATTATGTACAAAATAGGTGTCAAAAATGCATAAATGGATGAATAAATAAATGAGGTGTTTATTGTACTCTTGGCCCTTATCTCCCCCTACTTTATTCCTTGTCGACCAATTCCATGATGGCCTTGGTCTCGGGGTTAGGGTCATAAAATATTTGCAATATTTTATTCCTTTTTCTTTTCTTCTCTTTATTCTATAATTTTGGCATCAAAAACCTTATTTTCTGTACATTTAATACGATAAATAATGAATGCTATTATGAACAAATTGATGCTATTTACATGCATTTGCTGGGGTTTTTAAGGCCAAAATGATAGAATAAAGGTGATGAAATGGAGATTCATCACCCCCCTATACTTGCCTTTGCTAGTCCCTAGCAAATACTTATGCAATAAGTACAAAAAGAATTAAAGAATAAGAAGAAAAGAAAAAGAAAAAATAAAGAATTTTAAAGAATAAATGAATTGATCATGATTATTAAACTCATCTGTACAAAATCAAAGTTTGGAGCTCAGGTTAGACCTTGGTGTGAGAATGTTTGTGGAACCTAGTCAGGAACCAAATTTAAAACACAACAGCCTCTGAGAGTCACAGAACTCGGTTCAAATCACCTCAATAGCCAGGTCAGAACTAGCCTACATCATATGCAAACCCTTATGACTATGAAGCTGACTTGTACGTGTAAGTGATAGTGGCTCTCCCCAACTGAAATGACAAAGAGACTGACTTCTCCAGAATGACAACCCAATGATTCCCTAATCCAACAGCTCTTTCCTCGAGGAGCAGGGTATTCCCTTCTAAGTTCAAGTGGCATCCAACTCAAGAGGAGGAGGTAGAGAAAAAGAATGGACGGTAGCCAGTGTAGCTACCTATCCTGGGATGCAAGACCAGTGTAGTCAAGTCATTCAGCTGCAGGCTCACATGATATAACTTTGATGCTCAAGCTTGCTTATTTTCTATACAACATATATACATACTCCGGCAGGCATTTTTATTTTTATTTACAAGCCTGTCCATTTTTTTGGAGTTTCTCTTTTTTTTTCAACATACTATTTACAGCAGCATTTACATAAGGACTTTTTCCTCTTGAGCCAGAAGACTATCCCACTTTTGAAGCATTATTGCAACCCACACTCTCCTGTCTTTAGACCTCATGGCTATTGGACCAGGTTGGGGTGCACTTCCCTCCCTAGAGGAGGACGAATGTTTCCACCCGTGTGCGTCTCAGACTGGCAAATCCAACCCCCTCACCACTCCAACTGAGTTGAGCCAAGTGAAAGGTGCAAGTGTCCAAGTTAGGTCACGGTCGGGAAGAGTCATACGTGTGTTTCGAAAAGTTCTACTTAGTCCACTGAGGTGACTTGAACCCAGCCCTGATTTCTCAAAGAATTAAGTCTGAATAGACCTGAAGTTCCTTAAACCTAGTTCCCATAAGGTTCCAGTGCAGTTAGGTGCAGTAAGGTCCAACCAAGCTCCAATCTTCGACTTTATTGGACTAGTTCAAACATCAAGCTCAATCAAAGAATGTGAATGCTATGCAAATGCTATTTACAAATATGCAAAGAATAATGCAAATTTTCAAAGAATTTGAAATCAAAGAGATAAATTTTTACACAAAGAATTTTTGCAAAATAAAATAATTTGGGTACTCAAAATATAAGATATGTACAACTATTTATACGGGCGTGCCGCTTTATTTTACAAGAATTAAGAATTTACAATTTAGTTTTTATTTAGAGGTATATGTGTACACTTATTAAAGAATTTGGTTTATTTTTATTTTTATTATAATATATATATTATTTTAGTTATTTATCATATGTGACTATTCCTCAAACTTATTTGACACAAATTTTCAAACAATTTTTGAAAACTATAGTCCAAAATAATTTTTACAAACATTTTTACAAACATGTACACACATTTGAAAATCATTTTGCAAAGGTTTTTCAAAACAGTATATATAGATTTTCAAAATATTTTTACAACCATTTTTCAAACCATTTGCAATTCATTTTTCAAACGTTTTATTTCACACAAAGAAAAGAATTTTTTACAAACCACACATTTCTACACAGGTTGAAAACATGTAACAAAATATTTTCCAAATAGTTTTCAATAAATGTTCACGAAGATTTTCAAACTATTTTTCAAACATTTTGCAAAAAACATTTTCACCTGATTTATTAATCAGTATATACAAAAAGAATTTGAGGAATAACCACATCTTTTTAAGGATTTTAATGAATTTTAAAGGATTATTAGCCATATTATTAAGAGAATACGAAAGTACGAGTTATGGCTAAAGTATATACATAGTATATATGACCCCCCTATACTTAGCTTGAGCTATGTCCTCATAGATCGGGAAAAGAGAGAGAGAAGACATGACTCGTACGGAGTATAGACAAGTCTAAAGAATATATAAAGAAGAGATGAAACAAATAGAAGTTGACCGTCCCCCCTATACTTAGGATCAAGTAATCCTAAGTATAGCAGACTGTACACAAAGCAGGGAGGGTCAAGGGTGGGAATAAACAGATGAAAGAATTAACAAATCAGGGGTGCACCCCCTATACTTAGGACAAAGTAGTCCTAAGTACAGAAAACTGACACAAAGGGGCAACACCTTTTATGAAATAAAAGAAATATGAAAAGGAAAAGAAGAAAAGAGAGATATATACATATTGATGAAAAGATCGTGGAGAATCTACACATCACTCCCCCTATACTTAGGGTGAGATATCCCTTAGTATAGGCAACAATAGAAGTGACGAAAATGTGCAAGGAAAGAACAACTCGGTGTGTTCCCCCCTATACTTAGAACAAGGTACGTCCTACGTGTAGACACAAAGATGTGGCGATAGATCTGGGGCACACATAACATACAGGAGAAAGAATGAAAAAGGCACACATATATACAAGCGGAGAAAACGAGTGAGGTACAGGACGGTGTCTGGTAAGCGACTACCGTACTATCGTCGTCGTCTCCCTGTGAGAACGAGGACGTAGTCAGAAGGTGAAAAGACACCCTGATATATAGTCAGGTGGGTGTCAGCTACCGGGGACAATCAGATTGGAAAGTACAACAGAGACCGGTAGCGTGAAGCAGTCAATCGGCTCATATGGTCAACATGAGGGAATATAGCCGATACCGTAAGATCGGGAGGAAGAAAGAGCAGTACGGACTCCTCTGGTCAATCATGGTCACAGATAGATCGGAAATAAAGCATATGAGAATGTGTGATGCACGGTGGTGATATAATCTGAAAGTCACAAGAATACGCCGAACCACACAATATGTGGCTCACTCTTGCGAGGGTCCTCAAGGTAAGCAGAATCAGAGAATAATCAGAAGACTCGACTCCGTGCTCCAATAGACAGGAGACACAACCAGGGAGGAGACCGAGTACACAAGTCAGAAGACCCGGCTTCGTGCTCCACCAACTGGGAGACACCAGAGATGAAGCCGAGTACCTACAAAATGATGTACTCTCCCGCAGATAACCCTCGGGGAGTAGTGCATGCTAGTCAATGAATAATCAGACAGAAGCTCACCCTTGCGAGAGTCGTCAAGGAGAGCGGGTTGAAAGGAGCCGGATCCATCCGACGGATCATAGAGATGGTCTCGGTAGGCGACAGATAGGCTACCAGCAGAAGAGACCGTAAAATCAAGAAAAGTGTGGCAGCGTCCCGCAAATAACCCTCGGGGAGCGGGCTGCCAACTAGTCATGGGAATAGCAGATACCAGAAGCTCCACCTTGCGAGGACCATCAAGGCGAGCAGACTCAAAGGAGTCTTATCAGATAGGTCCCATGATCCGCAGATCGGATACACAACTCGAGATGGGACCAAAATCATGTATATCAGAGGGCTCGATTCCGTGCTCCAACAGAAAGGAGACACAGTCAGAAGTGGGAACCGAGCGTAAAGAGAGTGTCACAGTCTCCCGCAGATAGTCCTCGGAGAGTACTGCGATCTAGGCAAAGAATAGTCAGAATGTGTCTCTACCTTACGAGGGTCGTCAAGGATAGAGAATGGCTCAAAGGAGCCGAACCCATCATACGGATCCAACATTAAATGTGGCCTCGATAGACGACAGATCATCTACCAGCAGAAGAGACCAAGAGAGCTATACTGTGTCATAGCCTCTCGCAGATAACCCTCGGAGAGCTATGAACTAGGCATGGAATAATCAGAAAAGTGGAGCTCCGCCTTGCGAGGATCGTCAAGGAGAGCGGACTCAGATGAGTCTAGTATATTGGCCTCGTGTACTGACAGGTCAAGTACACAATCACAGGGGAAGGCCAATCAAGCATATCATCTGACTCGGTTCCAGGTCCCATCACAATGGCGACCGAAGCAGTGAGTGAAACCGCAGTCCTAGAAATTATCGCATTCTCCCGCAGGTAGTCCTCGGGGAGCAATGCGAGCTAGATCAATGTAGGTCATGGGAATGCTGGCAAATCATCTCAGGTCCTCAAAAGCAATCAATCATTCAATCAGTTGGAGGGCATAAGATCATGCAAGGGAGCAAGTAATCATGTCATCTCACCAAATATCCCTTGGGTCAATCCAGTCAGCTGAGATGGCACGAAAAATAGTCAGGAATCCTCTAAGTGCCAGGGTGGATCAGAGAGTCAGGAGATCAAGGATGGGTCAATCTGGAAGATGAGAGATCATGTCGGTTCCGCACACCTTTACTAGGCAATCCATATCAGAATAATCAGTCAATCCTCAAAAATCAAGATGGGTGGAACCTCAAGATGGATAGATCAATCAATACTCATGAAATCTTCATCGAATTATCGCATCATATCACATCCTAAATCCGGTGTGCGAGAACTAAAATTCCTCAATAATGCACCACACCTCTGCTCTATGTATCAGCAAAAATCCTCAATAAGCTCGTATGCATGTATCAAAGACAAATCACATCAATCTCAGCAACCTCAACATCATAGGCCCGACTTACAAATAATTTGTATAAATAATCCTCGATGCGGGCCTCATCATTATGCACAGCATTGTAAAGGGAAAGATGATACAGGGGACAAGAGGAATATGGATAAGAAGGGTACACAAAGGGAAGTGGAGAAGCTGATTGAGCGGGCGTGCCAATATCATGGGTGGTAGAAGAGTGATACAGAGGGTACGAGGAGGGCGGGCGAGAAGATGGTGAAGAAGCGGGAAACGAAGGACTTTTTGCGAAGAAATGATTGAGCTCAAGCGCCAATATTATGACTCGATGTAAAATGAAGAGATATATGTATAAGAGAGATAGAGAGAGACTCAAAGATGAAAAAATGCATGACTCACACGGGCGGGACCGACTACTCTAGTAATGAATGAAAAACACAATGGACTCCAAGTCACAATCAAGACACAAGGCAAACCCCCAATTCACCTACTCAACACAGTGAAGACCATCAGGTGACGGTCATTTATCTTTTCGATTTTAGAGTTAGGTGAGAACACAAAAATTATACAATCACTTAGGAGGCTTGATGGGATTTGGGCTCTACTCCTTAGTGTGTACGTGAGCAATTAAAACGCATACAATGAGGGGGTTGCTCTCCCCAAGACAAGGAAGTCCATTATGTTTTATTTTTAGGTCCAATAGAGTTAACAGTCCCGATTTTATTTAAGTTATCACTTTTTTGGTATTTTCAATGCACGTGCCTATCGAGGTTCCAATTTCCATTTAGCATCCTAGGTTGGCAAAAACAGAGGGAGAAGATCGGAAAAGCCATGCAAGCCGGAAAACGATGATGCATGCCAAGTAAGAAGACTTACAGTGCCTCCCAGCTCTCTCCCATGCGGGATGCATAACAGAATTTGAAACCTATGCTATATGCAAATGCAAACCGAAGAAATCGCCCTAGGTTCAGAAATTGCTATTATCGTGAAGCACCACAAGTCGCTCATTAATCTTTAGCCTCAAAAAGTCTGGTCTTGGCTCACCCCTCCTCTGTGCTCAACACACTTGAGCTTAGGAGAAAGTGCTTTGTGGGGCTCGCTGTGGCACAAAGGCTAAGAGATAAATGAGCGGCTGTTTAGAGTTTGATCTAGGTCCAAAGCGAACTATAGGTATATGCAAATATTAGGGTGTTTGGACCTAAATCTACGAGCAAGCAACTCTTAAGCTAAGGCTCATTCACACACAAAATAATAAAAATAAAATAAAGAAAAGCGTCAAAAATCATCGAGGCCCCCAAGGGAACAATCCCTCGGGCACTGGACCTCGGGAGTCTTCGTGCACCTGTGAGAGTCCTGTATTATTACATGTTTCTAAGTGTCACTCTCTCACATGAATATACATAATAAAATAAAATAAAATGCATAAAAATAGAGACTGTCTTCAAAAATTCTCCTTCTTCTGTCATGGATGCTCTCTCCTGTTGGCTTGGCATAGAAGAGCCAACTCCACCTCGCTTGGGTGCATAGGTCCTCCTAAGAGGTCCTCCTTCGTTTGGCGGTCCCTCGCATCAAAGACAAAGGAAAGAAATGGTCAGAGCAGTCAATCAAGTAATCTCAAATAGAAATAAAAACCAAACAAATGACTAAATCATGGACATGAGCAAATAATTGAATAAATAAACAAATAAGCTCACAAAAATCATACAAAATCCGTTGCCTCCCCGGCAACGGCGCCATTTGTTTGCTCCGGAGATCGGTAGTCTTAAGTTCCTCACAAGGCGTGAACTTAGTCGCTGAGTCGACCACACAAAATCCGGAATAAAACAATAATTAACCCACAGTAAATATATGCAATGAATATCCAAAAATGTGGAGTTAAAATTTATTATAACTCTACATGCAAATGTGTATAGGTGTAAGTACATGTAGAGGTCGAACACTGGGAGGCGAATGGTTGTATGTGATGTATCATTTAATTATTCAATCACTTGTTCATGTCCTTTTATTGTTTTAGTGGGTTTTGGGTTTTGTAATTTTTTATATTTTTGTTTTTATAAATTTTTTATTTTGTTTATATATTTTATATTTTTTTATATTTTCTTTTATATTTTTAATTATATAATATAAATAGATAGATATATATATAAGACATGTATATATAAAGAGATATATATATATATAAGAAGAGAGAGAGGAGTACTATAGTCTATAGATATATATATATATACTTAAAAGATATATATAGATATAAATTTTTTGGCTTTTTAATATTTTTCTAATTTTTTTGTTATTTTTCTGAAATATTTCTAATTTTTATGTATTTTTAAATTAAAAAATGTCCACAATATAGGACTAAATAGATAGCTGAATATAATTTGGGTTTTAAAAATATAAAATAAACTCCAAAAATTCCCAAATTAATTTTAATACATTAATAATAATATATAGATAATTATAAAAGAGAAAAAAATGTATTTTTGGGATTTTTAAGGATTTTTCTATTTTTTTGTTGGATTTTGGAGCTTTCTGATTTTTTTAATTTTCTTTTTCATATTTTTAGGGTTTTTCAATTTCTGGACTCAATATATATAATTATACCATATATAATCTTTTTGGGATTTTTCAAAATCATTTTCTAATTTTTTTTGTATTTTCTAATTTAGACAGTGCAAAAATGGCTTCTATTTCATTTTTAATAATTAGGAAAAATGCAAAAAATGCGAAATAAAATATGGGCGTGAACAAGCATGGCATGGAGCACCTATCCTAATTTTTGTGGATTTTTAGAAGCCATCTAGGTATTTTTAATAAATGGATAAAAGACACAAAAATAATTAAGCCTGGCAGGGGTATTTTTGCAAATATAATAAATTACAGGGGCAGCAGTGCAAAAATTACAATAGAAATAAACATTTATTTAAACTTTTAGAACTATTTTACAATATTCAAAAACCACCAGGGGTTACATGCAATTTTCACGCACCTCACGTGGGACGGCACGTGAGGCGCGGAAGGACCTAAACGCAATTTCAAGAAACACAGGGGTCCTACTGCAAAATTTACAATTATTTTATAACGTGCAAATTTATTTACAGCATTAAATATTAAATACAAAAAAGACGGGGGCTGGATGTGCAAATTACCCCCAATAGGCGCTTCATCCGACGGCTGATGTGAGTCACTAATACACATGGCGCCTCCACGTGCGCCGATGACGCTTCGACGATGGGCACTGGAGATTAGATCTTGTGGGAGATCCGACGGTCGTGGCCTCGCTCCATCGGACGGCTGATGTCAGAACTGGGACCTTCGTCTTCATCTAACGACGGAGCGCGCACGTGGAAGAACAGGGAAGAAGACTCGCCGGGGCGAGCTTCTTCCGACCAGATCTCGCACCTCCGCCGGTCTTTGCCACTCCTGAAGGTCCACAAAGCTTCCTGGCAGGGTCTTCTTCTTCCTGGAGGTCTTAGATCGGCCGGAGGTGCCCTGGAGCGCCGCCATGAGCTCGAGGAAGGATGGCAGCTCCAGGTACCTCCGCCCGCTTGAAACTCGACTCCTGGTGCTTCATTGCGCACCTAACCTGCACAGGAACGAAGCTCGGCTCGAGGCGATGCTCCTCGGCCCAAAACTGAAGCTGTTAGCATAGGAAATGGGTGAGGGCGGCGATGCTCCAACGATGCAGAGGAGGTGAGCATCGATTCGCGGATCCAGATGCGAATCCGGTTGGGCAAGGTGGCTGGAAGGTGGAGAAGGCGTAGGGGAACAAAATGAGGGTGGAAGCGAGTCGGGGCACAATCGGATACACGATGGATAGCTCGCCGGAGCGGAGCTCCGGCGAACTACGAAGCCATTAAACTACGCTAAACTAATAAACGAAACCTAAAACTAATTGCAGGAATGAAATGCTAGAATCGAAATCTACCTAGAAATATAAAAAACGCAGCTCTTATACCTGGGGGCCTCCAGGGAGCAGGGTGGCCACCGGAGCGCCACCGCGACAAAATTTCCCTCCGCCATGGCTGAATCGAGGTGCTGGGAAGCGCCTCCTGTCACGAGGGCTCCACCAGGAGCTGATTCAAGCTCAAAGAAGGGGATGAAATTGGCCAAATTCGGCGAAGAAGGAGGAGGGTTTTATTTATACACAATCCTGAAGACCCCCAAGGACCGGCGATTATTGAAGAATCGGGGCTATGTACAAGGGATCCAAATAATCGGCGCGAATCTTGGATGATCAGAGAATAAGATCTGTGAAGGGACTGTGGTCGATGGCATGATAGATCGAGCGGAAAAAAGGCAAGAAATCGGGGGAAAAGACAGTCCGTGTCAAGTCAGGCGCCTGGGGGCGCAGTTGACCGACCGGTCAACAAACGCAGGCGTCTGATTGGTCCACGTCAACAAGAAGTTGCCCGATTTATTTAACATAATAAATGAATTAATTAGATTTTTCTTATAAAATAAAAAATGTTTATAAATTAACGTAGTATTTAATTAAAATTTTTATTTATTTTTTGAAGTATTTTATTACGGTTTTATTAAAATATGGTATTTATAAGTATATTTATATACATTTATTTTTATTTTGTTTATTTTATTTTATTATTTTATTTTCTTATTTTATAAATTTATAACTTATTTTTGTGAGTATAAATATATTTTTATTTAATTTTTATGAGTTTATTTATATTTTTAGATAAATGTGGTTGTGTATATGTAAGTATACTTATAGGTATTTTACCTATATATTATGTATATTTTATTTATTTAATGGATTTTATGTGTTTTTATTATGGAGTTGTATTTTTAATAAGATATATATAATATATACATTATTACAAAAATATAAATGAATAAAGAATCAAAGAATAAAAATCCCTTTTATTTATATACATTCTTAACATAGGTATTTTGCCTATGTGATACATAGACTTATTTTATTTCACAAAATATTTTTGGTTTTCTTTTAATTTTAATATGTACATGTATTCTATACATTATTTACAAAATTCTAAAAATACAAATTTATAGAAATACTAAATATTGAATAAAATGAATATTTTAATCAGGTTTATATACAAGGAGGGCCAAAAACCTAACTTCCATAGATGGACTCCAAAAATTATGGAACCAATTTTATAAAATAGTTCTTGAAATGCTATATACAATTAAAGTGAGTTTGGGTGATTTGGAGTTTTTATTTTCAAGATATGGGTCTGTGAAGTTGAGATTTTTGCTTTTTATTCGGTGTATAAAATGTACACTGTGTGTTATTTCTGCACAAACTTAATTTTGTAATTTTGTTTGCATTATTATCCACAGCTTTCATGTACAAAGTTTCTTTATTTGATGAAGAAATAATAATGTACAAAATAGGTGTCAAAAATGCATAAATCGATGAATAAATAAATGAGGTATTTATTGTACTCTTGGCCCTTATCTCCCCCTACTTTATTCGTTGTCGACCAATTCCATGCTGGCCTTGGTCTCGGGGTTAGGGTTATAAAATATTTGCAATATTTTATTCCTTTTTCTTTTCTTCTCTTTATTCTATAATTTTGGCATCAAAAACCTTATTTTCTGTACATTTAATACGATAAATAATGAATGCTATTATGAACAAATTGATGCTATTTACATGCATTTGCTCGGGTTTTTAAGGCCAAAATGATAGAATAAAGGTGATGAAGTGGAGATTCATCAGATGTGCACCCCGAGTTTTTCATTTCATTCTGATCCTCTCCATTGTCTCCTCTTCTTGTCTATACTTAGGAGTATCTTACCCTAAGTATAGGGGGAGACAATTTGAGTACGATCTGTGTATTCCCACCCTTGACCCTCCCTGCTTTGTGTAAAGTCTGCTGTACTTAGGATTATTTAATCCTAAGTATAGGGGGGACGGTCAACTTCTCATTCATTTATTTTTCATTCATATATTCTTTCGACTTGTCTATACTCAGTACGAGTTATGTCTTCTCTTTTCTCTTCGATCTATGAGGACATAGCTCAAGCTAAGTATAGGGGGGTCGTATATACCATGTATATAATATAAGCCATAACTCATACTGAAAAATAAAACATCAACTCAACTTAAAAAGCAATAAGTAACTCTATAATAATAAAAGATGATTGTGAGCTCCTCAGAATCTTTGTACTTGTATTGATTATTGAGTCATGAAAAGCGTTTTCTGCAAAAAGTTTCTTTGAAAAATCTTTTGAAAATTGCTTGAAAAATAGTGTGTACAAGTATTCAACCTTTGAAAAAAATAGTGTTGTGTGAAAAAAATTATTTTCTTTGAATTAAACAAAAAATGTGTGAAAACTAGTGTGCAAATGATTGGAAAAATTTGGTTGTCAAATTGCTTTGAAAAAACTTATCTATTCTATGTGGAAAACATTTGTAAAATCATTGTCAAATGCATGTACATATTTGCAAAATTATTTTGGACTATAGTTTTCAAAACTCTTGTGAAAATGATTCTTGAATAAGTCTGAGGAGTCTGCACGAAAATCTCTCATACAAAAATAAGCATAATCCCAAATAAAGCTTATAAGAGCCAAAACCATATTATACATCAAATACAATTTTCTTCTTTTGTATATACTGATTAATAAATCAGGTTAAATACCTATACAGTAGGATTTGAAAAATAGTGTGAACTGTTTGAAAAATTTGCTGTAAAATGTTTTCAACCTGTGTAAAATTGTTTGGAATGCAAAGCTTTTCTTTGTGTGGAATAAAGGATTTGAAAAACCTATGTGCAAATATTTTGAAAATTGTTTGTCAAAATTACTGTGGAAAATGTATATATATAGTGTGAAAAATCTTTGCAAAAATAGTTTTCAAATGCGTGTAAATGATTGCAAAAAATATCGTGTACTATAGTTGTAAATAAGGCAGTACACCCGTGTAAATAATTGTGTATACCTTTGTATGTGTCAAGCTTTCTATTTGTAAAAATTCTCTGTGTAAAAAGATTATTTGATTCTTGTCAAATCCTTGTGAAAAATTGCATCATTTATTGTGCATAGCATGAGCATACCATTCATATTCTTTTTGAGTGAGCTTGATGATTGAATCAGTCTAATAAAGTCTCAAATTGGAGCTTGGTTAGACCTTACTGCACCTAACTACACTGGAACCTTACGGGAACTAGGTTTAAGGTACTTCAGGTCTATACAGACTTAATTCTTTGAGAAATCAGGGCTGGGTTCAAGTCACCTCAACTGACTGACTAGAACTTTTCGAGATACACGCATGACTCTTGCCGACCGTGACCTAACTTGGACACTTGCACCTTTCACTTGGCTCAACTCAGTTGGAGTGGTGAGGGGGTTGGATTTGCCAGTCTGAGACGCACACGGGTGGAAACATTCGTCCTCGTCTAGGGAGGGAAGTGCACCCCAACCTAGTTCAATAGCCATGAGGTCTAACGATAGGAGATTGTGGGTTGCAATAAAGCTTCAAAAGAAGGATAATCTACTGGCTCAAGAGGAAAAACTCCTTATGTAAATGCTGCTGTGAATAGTATGTCGAAAAAAAATGGTCAGGCCTGTACAAAAATAAAATGCCTGCAAAGTATGTACATATGTTGTAAAGCCAATAAGCAAGCTTGAGTTCCAAAGTCAAATATGTGAGCCTGCAGCTGGATGACTTGACTACACTGGTCTTGCATCCCAGGATAGGTAGCTACACTGGCTACCGTCCATTCTTCTCTTCACCACCTCCTCTTGAGTTGGTTGCCACTTGAACTTAGAAGGGAATACCCTGCTCCTCGAGGAAAGAGCTGTTGGATTGGGGAATCATTGGGTTGTCATTCTAGAGAAGTCAGTTCCTTTGTCATTTCAGTTGGGGAGAGCCACCATCACTTACACTGTATAAGTCAGCTTCATAGTTATAAGGGTTTGCGTATGATGTAGACCAGTTCTGACCAGGCTATTGAGGTGGGTTGAACCGAGTTCTGTGACTATCAAAGGCTGTTGTATTTTAGAACTGGTTCCCGACTAGGTTCCACACACATCTACACCCAAGGTCTGACAGGAGCTCCAAATTCAGATTTTATAAAGACATGCATTGCACTGAAAGCACCCCTATTCACTCTATCCTTCTTTAATTCTCCTTTTTCTTTTCTTTATTCTTTTTGTACTTATTGCATAAGTATTTGCTAGGGACTAGCAAAGGCAAGTATAGGGGGGTGATGAATCTCCATTTCATCACCTTTATTCTATCATTTTGGCTTCAAAAACCCCAGCAAATGCATGAAAATAGCATCAATTTGTACATAATAGCATTCATCATTCATTGTATTAATTATACATTAAATAAGGTGTTTAATGCCAAAATTATAGAATAAAGAGGAGAAAAGAAAAAGGAATAAAATATTGCAGATATTTTATGACCCTGACCCCGAGACCAAGGCCAGCATGGAATTGGTCGACAAGGAATAAAGTAGGGGAAGATAAGGGCCAGTGTACAATAAATACCTCATTTATTCATGCATTTATTTATGCATTTTTGACACCTATTTTCTATATAATTATTCATTCATCAAATAAAGAAACTATGTACATAAAAGTTGTAGATAATAATGTAAATAAAAATACACAATTGAGTTTGTGTAAAAATAATACTCAGTGTACATTTTATACACAGACTAAAAAGCCAAAATCTCAACTTCACAGACCCATATCTTGCAAATAAAAACTCCAAATCACCCAAACTCACCTTTAATTGTATATAACTTTCTAAGGACTATTTAATAAAATTGGTTTCATAATTTTTGGAGTCCATCTGCAAAAGTTAGGTTTTTGACCCCCATTGTGCAGCCTACCTGATTAAAATATTCAATTTATTCATTATCCATCATTTTTAAAAAAATCATATTTTTAGAATTTTGTAAATAATGTGTATAATACATGTACATACTGAAATTAGAATAAAACTAAAGGGGATTTACAAAATAAAATAAGTCTATGCAAGAAAGTAGGCAAGATACCTATGATCCAATATGTACATAAATAAAAAGGGAAAACATTCTTTAATTATTTTCTTTTCTCATATTTTTATAATGTTGTACATATTATAAATAATATATAAAAAATACAAATCTAAAATAAAAACCAAGAAAATACATTAAATAAATAAAGTATATATAATATACAGGTAAAAGACCTACAAGTATACCTACATATACATATCCCTATTTATTTAAAAATGAAAATAAACTCATAAAAATTAAATAAAAATACCCTTACACTCACAAAAATAAATTATAAATTTATAAAATAACACAATAAAATAATAAAATAAAATAAACAAAATAAAAATAAAATACACAAAATACATATAAATACATGCATATACACATTATTAAAATAAAACTATAATAAAACACTTCAAAAAATTCAATAAAAATCATAAATAAATACTGCATGAAATAATACACATTTTTTATTTTATAAGAAAAAATAATAAAATCATTTACTAAGTCAAATAAATCATTTTAGAATAAGGTTTCCTATTTTGTCTTCTAGCGGCCGAGGTGGACCAATGGGGCGCCAGCCCTTGTTGACCGCCCGGTCAACTGTCCCATCCGGGACCTGGCATCTCTGAACTGTCTTTTTCCTGGATTTCTTCCTTTTTTACGGCCATCTCGTCCATCGGTCGAGCTCGCTTTCTTCACAAGAAATGATCTCTGATGATCACTGATACCCGCCGATATCTTAGATCAACTCGATACTCATTGGATTAATCAATAAACGCTGGTCAACAAGGCTCCAGGCCAATGTCTATAAATAAGAAGCTTCGCCCCCCTCCTCAAATTTGGCCAATTTAATCCACCCAAAAGCCCTGATTTCAATCTTGGGAGGTTCCTCGTGACAGGGGGAGTGTTCCAGCACCTTGAATCGGCCGGAGGAGGGAAAATTTTGATGCGGCGGAGCTCCGACATCCGTCCTGCTCCCTGGTGGCCCCCAGGTATAAGAGGTGCTCTTTTATCGTATTTTAGGTAGGATTTAGTGTTATCTTTTCATTCCTGTTCTTAGTTTAGTCTTTAGTTAATTAGCTTAGCTTAAAATCAAAAAATCGAAGTTCGCCGGAGCTCGGCTCCGACGACTTCTTCACCATGATTTCAACCGTTTCCGACCGCCACTTCACCCCACTTCATTCCCCATCGTGTTCTCCATCTATCTATCATCTTTGTTCAACCAAGGACCTCTGGTCTTTGCGAATCGGAGCTCCACCTCCACCCATCGCCGAAGCTCCTCCGCCTCACTCCATTTTGCGATAGAGCTTCAAAACCCGGGGTCGAGGAGATAGCCCTCGCTCCCCCGGTTCTTCCTATGCAGGTCAAACGAAGAAAGGAGCCCATCTGGGCTTGATTCCAACCAGGAAGAGGTTCCTGGAGGTCCCGTCCTTCATTGACCTCGTCCGAGCTCTTCGGACCTCCAGGAGCCATGGCAAGACCATCAACAGATGTGGAAGACCTCCAGCTACGTCCAGACCATCTCAGACGCGAGGGAGACGCCCGGAGGAGCGCAAGCTTCATGATCGAAGCACGTCGGGGGCGAGCTTCTTCCCTGTTCCTCCAAACACCTCCATTGCCGTCCGATCAGGAGGCACGGCCCAGATTGAACGACAACCGTCAGATGAAGCCCATCCACGACCATACGATCCGCGAGGCGGATCTAATCAGTAGCCTTCATCGGCGAACCGGTATCAACCGTCAGATGCGCGACGCATGGCTAAGTGAAGTGATCGACGCTGTTGGATCGCGCGCCTTTGGGGGTAAATTTCAGACATGTCCCCCGCCTTTTTGTATTTATATTTTAATGTTATAAATAAAATTCCCTGTTGTAATAAATTGTAATATTTGCAATAGGCCCCCTGTAGTTTATATATTTGCATATTGGTCCCTCCGCGCCTCACGTGCAGTCCCACGTGAGGCGCATGATTTTTGCACTTAAACCCTGGCAGGTTTTATTAATTGTAAAATGGCCCCGAAAATAAAAATAAATGTTTATTTCTGTAGTAATTTTTACACTGATGCCCCTGAGAAATATCTTATTTGCAAAAATGCCCCTGCTAGGCCATATATTTTTGTATGCTTTGTCCATTTATTTCATGCCTCATATTAACTTGAGAAATTTTGCAAAAATGGATATAAGCTCCTGTTAGCTTGCTCTTGCACGCCATATTTGTAGTTTTTAATTTTGTTGCATTTTTGCATTTTTTAAAAATCAAAAACATGCATTTTATTTACTGTCTAGCTTATAAAATACCAAAAAAATATTAAACCATCTCGGAAATATCCAAAAAAAATACCTATGGTCTATTTTATCATAATTAAGTGTCAGTCCAAAAATAATTAAAAATCTCAAAAGAAAAACCTTAAAAATTCAAAAATACTCAAAAACTTCTAAAAAATATAAAAAATTCTAGAAAACCTCAAAAATTGCAAACTCAAGTCCTGTAATTTCTATATTTTATCCTCTCTATTTAAAAATAGTTTGGGAAAATTTTGTGGTTGTGTGATCTTTTTAATTCCCTTTTTACCCCCAGCCAGTAGCTACTCCACTGTTTTGTTTTATTTCACTATTTAAAAATACCAAAAATATTTTGAAAAATACCCAAAAAGCACAAAAACAATAGAAAATAATGAAAATACCAAAAAGATTTTATTTCTGATTTTTTTGACTATTTTTGTATATTTTTATAAATATTACATGACCCTTGTCCCTACATTGTATATCTATTCCCATATAAAAAAATTAAAAATTAAATATATATATATATACATATTTATTAATGTATGAAAATCTAAAAATTAAAAAAAAGAAGAAAAAAAAGAAAAAAATTAATATATATATATATACATAATGTATGTATTATATGCTGTAGACATACCCTCTAGGGATATATATCTTTATATAATTATATTCTATAATTATATATATATATATATATAATCCATAAATATATAAAATCATATCATATTATTAATAAAAAAGAAGAAAAAAATATAAAAAAGATAAAAACCCACAAAAATAGAACTCGCACAAGGATGACTCTGTGGTACATGCACATCATAGGCTACTTCATTTTTGTATTGCTTTCTGTGGATCGACCTCTACATACTTATTTACTGTGCATTTTGTGGTAGAGTAATAAATATTAATTCACACTTTTTGGACTTAATTCATTCATTCTTTGATTGTGGGTTAATTGTTGAATAACCGATGTTCTGTGAGCGGTCGCCTCAGCGACAACATATTTTGACCCTCGCAAAATGTCAAGTTATCAGTATTAGACCAAATTTTTGTGTATATGTCTGACAGACGAGACTTAGTCGTCTTTTGAGAGTATGTACGCTCAAGGTTTTCCCACATTGCCTTAGCGGTGTCTTTGTAAAGAAGATTCACAATAATGTTTGGATCGACACTGTTCGTCATCCAAGTGATAACCTGACAATTATCAACAAACCAAGTTTCATAGTCCTTATTAGTTTCCACAGGTGGAACTTTTGTATGAACGTAGCTCTTGCGTTGGCCACCAACAAACACTTTGAAAGTTCGAGACCATAGAACATAATTTTCGGAGCCCTTCAACTTGATAGAAGTGCCCTGTAATAACAAAGAAGAAGTAGGGTATGTGGGCTTGATCTCGGCAGACGTCATCGTGGCGGAGTAGGTCAAGAAAAAATGACCTAGAGAGTATATCTTCCCTCAATTTATCATCAAATATCTAAACCCTCATCAAGGAATAAGAAGGATGAGGCAATAATCCTTTGATGGAACAAGAGGAGGCATGGCGGAAGTCGGCCTGGCAACGGAAGGAGGCCTTGGGAGGGCTGGCGGAGGTGCCTAGCAGCGC
This sequence comes from Ottelia alismoides, assembly GCA_037367405.1. Classification (NCBI taxonomy): domain Eukaryota; kingdom Viridiplantae; phylum Streptophyta; class Magnoliopsida; order Alismatales; family Hydrocharitaceae; genus Ottelia; species Ottelia alismoides. The sequence goes on from JAZKJV010000219.1 coordinate 355,217, forward strand.
GAGGCGGGCCTGGCTGACCTGGCGGTGGTACCTGGCTGCCCTAGAGCAGCCTGGCGACGCTCAGCCGAGGCGGCACGGGCCTAAGGCAGGAGGTGCGGAGACCCGAGGTGGCACGCGGCTGTAGATGAACTTGGAGGGTTGACGGTGGCGGAGGGGGGTTAGGTCAGAACACCGACCTAGGACCGCTACTCTGATACCATGTGAAAGAATGATAAGAAAAGATGATTCATTGTTTATTCAAGAGGTCTAGGGGTCCTTATATAGGACTAAACCCTAGAGGGCTCAAAGAAGAATATTCTATAGAATATTCTTTAGAATATAGAATATTCTCTAGAGAATATTCTCTTAATAAATAACCACATAGAATATTCTCTTAACATAAAAGCCCTCGTAGGGTTACAATAGAATATAAAGAAGGAAATCTTCTGCAATCTCTAACAATAATGATTTTCAGAAAAGTTGGGGCAAATTATGATCAATTTCACCACATTAATTATAGTATATCATAAACACATCGGAAAATTCCATCGAAAATTACACAATGTAGAGTAAATGATGCAATTTGATGGTCTATAAGTCCGATCGACTGCACGAGTTTCCTTGCAAATCCATTATTATATATACTTAAAATGTGTCAAGCCATTAGTTTTTGCCGCAGAAATTCCTGTTTTATCCTTCTTGATTCCATTTACCATTTACCTCTAGCTATCTTTCCATTTTGCCATCGATCTATCAGAGGAATTACCTAACTCACCCCACCGTCTACTCCTTTCCCTTCGTCGCTGCCATCAACGCCTTGGTTGAGCCACCATGCCCTAGAACCAACCGTCCCAGAAGGTGCTCCTCCCTCTTCCGCTGCTCAGCTCCTGCTCAGACGATGAGACCATGATCTACTCTCAAATGGAGACTATGCCACCTGCTCGAACTTGCTGCGGAGGATCACAGATAGGGTGGATTTCTACGCCTCTCCATCCTCCTCCCCTCGATAACATGGGGCTGGATCTTCGACAATGAGGCAAGGCTGAACACGAGTGAAGATGCACCAAGCAAAACACCAGGAGACCGAGGAGCATCACATCCTTTATCGATCATCTCAACATGAGTCATTATAGCTCGAATAGGACTGTCCCCACCAGCCGAACACTGCATCAAATCTGGAGCACCATTTGTAGCAACTCCAGAGCATCATTCGACGAACTGACATCTTTCACCACATCGAGCCGTATCGCCTGGTGACCACCGAACTTCAATCGAGCTTTCGTAGGAGATTTGTCATCTGTAGAACGAGAGCTAAGCAAACCATATTTAATGGAGTCACCGGTGTGACCACTAGGAATTGGGGAACAACACGAAGCATGTCCCTCGGTCCGGATTTTCCAGGCGCCATTCAATTAGATGATAGGAACGAGGCATGACAATCCGATCAACAACTTGCCTCATCCCTATTATCATATCATGTGCATTAAGTGTCCATCGACGGCAGGGAGCGGAGGTGGATGCGGGGTTGTCGAGAGGGGCTGTTGTAATTAGTTCCATATATCATGCAGGTCAACTTTTCCTGTCGCTCAATGTGTGCACTATTGCGCACCTCTGGTTGTGTATGTGGTGACCACCAGCATTGGCTGTCGACTGCATTGACCTCATAGGTTGCCAATGCCATAGCATTGCCTTAACAAAGCAGAGCTTCCAAATGGGGATTCTACTGAATTCACTAATTTCAGCCTCATACCAAAGACTTCTTAGATATCTTAGATTCGAAAGCAATGTGGGTATGACATCTTCGACTCTACCTGCAAGTTCGTTGAAGTTCTTTTTGGATTTATGCATCAAGTAACATTTGATTTTGTAAGCCATCATCTCCAATATCTTGTCGAGTCACACTAGCACCTCTATAATCTTTGTAACTAAACAAGAACCCATGTAATGTGATTACAAAGGTTATTGGAGTTATGGTATAACTAGACAAGAGATTTGAGGGTCATGACGTAAAAGTCAGCAACATTTGGATGAGCCAATAATAAGAAATCAGATGCATAACAAATGTAGATTTCTGTTTAAGTAAATTGTATGATTGTTCTATGCTCTTAGTTGAATGTGTATGTGTTAATTTCCAAAAATCTGCAGCATGTAGATCACTGAGGAATTTCTCCTGTCTAAGGAGTGGTCGCAGCATCATGATAGCTTACAACAACAAAATCTACGACATAAAGGTATTTGAGATGAACAGTGTGAGGTGATGAAAATTTGGAGATGGGAAGCTATCACGACGATTGACAAATTCAAATTGGACTAAAAATTTCATATCTTTATATGAGCTCATGTTAATGCAACACCTCAAATACTCTCGAGGAACCTAGCAATTATTTGTTTAATATATAAAAATCTCCCGGTTGTCCTCAAAATACTTTTTATTATTCATCATAGGTTTTGTTCTAATATTAATAATTTATTTTCTCACCTATGTTTCTATTATGCAAATATTTTTCTATATGCTATGAGTTTTCTGTAGTTATGTTCTAATCCAAGTCGGATTCTTTCATTGTAATACTATTTTATTATCTTCAATCTATAGTTCATATGGAATTTCAAGAAAAAACATGAGTGTGTCAACAACTCTCAGAAGCTTTCTTCTGCAACTCCTGACAATCCAAACACAACAATGCTCCTTTCTGAATCCTAACGCAAGATAATCCATTCAAACAAATCTCTCTAGTGATAGAATTTGTTATTAATTGTGTCGGCTCATTTCTTAATCCATCAATAACTTCATACGTTGTTGACAGCAGCTTTGATCCCTCAGAAGAGTTGAAGAACCATCTTAAACCACTTGGCATCTTCATGGTAGGACTCCTTAATAGGCAATTTGATCGTATCACAACAAATGATATGCCATGCAAATGGAGGGCCTTTAGAAGCCAAATACATATCTATCATGTCATTGTATGTTGTAGCACATAATAATTGGGTGTATGTGTGGATTGTACCACATTATGATTGGGTGTGTGTGTGTATAGGAAAAACTTGAATTGAGGTGGCGCCTCAATTCAATCATCGTGCGACATCACTCTCTATCCGTCCGATTGCAATCTACGTCTTTCTTAAAAATCACCATCCGAGTGTCAAAACCACTAATAGTATAATAACAAAATTCTTTTTTAGAAAACTACTGTATTCTATCAATGTCGATAATTTAATGAATAAGTTGGATTCTATATTTTCAGCGGATTAGTTATTTACAAATTAAATTTCCATTCTTCCTAAAATGCATCTTCTGTCAGTAACATTCCATTATTCCTACTATGTATCTTCTCCCATTTCGACATATTGGGTATCGAAAACTCCTTGACCTATCTCTAGTCCTTATTCAACTATTTCTTATCAAACACCGTGATCTTCAATGAATATCGATGACAGAGCAGCTTGCTCCTTTAATAGAGAAATGTCACAGGTAAATGTATTCTTTCTAGTTTTTATTCATCTTTTTTGTTATCAACCACTGAGAACTTTAATGAATTTCACTGAAAGATCAACTTGTTCTTTAATAGAAATAGTCTCAGGTAATTGTATTCTATTTTTCGTATGTCATTTTCAGCATTAATATATAATTTTTTTCAGATATCCGACGAAGATGGTGAAGTTATTGGAGTTCTAGAATGAACTGATCATAATTTGCATCAATCAGGTATTCTGAATGTCAAAGAGTTTTCAAAGCATCATATCTCTTATACTTTATATGATTTTATATATATATATATACACATGTCCTTTTTACTAGAACATAACTTATTTTACTATTAACAACCATATTTTACATTCACCCATAATTTACGAAATTGGATCACAAATTACAATATATCTTTTTTAGTAAAGTTACTACCTGGCTCTGATTACACACTCAGTGAATCTGTTAATGTTCATTCACCCCTTATATTGAAGACTCTTGTATGACAATTGATGCGCAAATATTTTATATTTTACTTTAGCTTAACTTATTTTACATTCATGAACTATATTTTACAATATTGAATCACATTTTACAATTCATATATCATATTTTTAATACACATTTTACTATAACAGAACTTATATTACTATAAAGAACCATATTTTACAATCAATTTTTACATTTTACTATATTATACCACAAATTACAATATATCTTTTTCGTAAAATTACTAGTTGCTTATGATTACACAATCTCTGAACGAATCTGTAAATGTTCATACACGTCATATATTCAAAACACTTGTATCTATGCTAGATGCAAAAACACTTTAATCTGATTTTCAGTATTACTTACATAGTTTTCATATAAGGTACAATTCAACATATATTAAATCCATTTTTGAACGATCTTTATATTATACTATATCATACCTTATTTTACTAATATGAGCTATATTTTACAATAAGTTTATTCAGTCTGGTTAGGTTATATTTTTATATAACATATTTTATTATGATATGATATTTTCGTTTTTATTAATTAGTTTCTAATACATCTCAAATTCTAAAATTAACTCCAGGTTGTGATTACACAATCAATGAAACTGTTAATATTCTTACACCTCATATAGGCCAAACTTTTGGATCTATTCAAGATGCTGTTGAACAGGGAAATCGGAGGGTCGTACGGTTTCACAAGACGAAACTGCAGTCGATGCGGTGACCGCTCGAAAATCCCTATTCAAACAACAATTAACCCACGACAATCAACTAAAGCAGTGTAAGTGTGTGGAGTTAAAATTTATTATAACTCTACAACAAAGATGTGTATAGTGCGAGTATGTGTAGAGGTCGAACACAGGGAGCAGACAGGTAGAACGGGGCAAAAATGCTCAAAGTGTGTGAATGTGATCAAGTGTCTTAATGCTATTTTTTTGTGGGTTTTTAATTTTATAATTTTTTTAATTTTTAATTTTATATTTTTGAATTTTGATTTTTAATTTACTGATTTTATATTTTCTTTTTTTATATTTTATATTTTTTTATTTTCTTTTTCAATATTGGAATATAAAAGCAATGTAATAAAAGGGAGAGAGGTATATTTATAAAAATAGATGAAAATGTTCAAAAATTAGAAAATAAAGTCTTTTTGGTCTTTTTATATTTTTCTACTGTTTTTGTGATTTTTGCGTAATTTTTAGAATGTTTTTGGTATTTTTAATTAGCAAAATAAAGAAAACAGTGAATAAAATGCAAGGCTGAAACTAAAATGGAGAAATAAAATGGAAATCAGTAGAAAAAATTCTCCAACTCAATTTTCAATGAAAGATGATAAAATAAGGAAAATTTAGGCACCAAGATTATATTTTTAGGGTTTTTATAGAATTTTTAATATTTTTATAAAGATTTTTGGGGTTTTTTGATTTTTTGGAGTTTTCTTTTGTATTTTTTTATGATTTTTGGTCTGGAGCTAAAACATACTAAAGGTAACAAAATATATTTTTTGGGATTTTTCTGGAGTGTTTTTATATTTTTTAAGGATTTTATAATGCAAACAGTGTTGAAAATGGCTATTTTTGAATTTTTATAAATAATAAAATGCAATAATTATGCAAAATAAAAATATGGCGTGGAAATATGATGCAATAGGAGCTTAGTGCAATTTTTATGGAATTTTTGGGTTTTTATAATTGCATGAAAGAATTAGAGACAACATAAAGAAAATACATACTAGCAGGGGCATTAATGTAAATATCAGAAAGTTATAGGGCCCCTATGCAATTTGCGCACAAAATTTATAACGCAATAAAATATTTAATGGACCGAATGTAAATTCAACAACCCGTAGGGGTGTCGATGCAAAAATCACCAAGACCACGTGCGACGCACGCGTCCTGGCGGGGTTATAACCGCAATATCACAAAAGTTAGGGGCCTGGATATAAAGTTTACAAAAATATAAATAGGGCAAACGAAAGATTAGGCAGTTGATATAAATCACCAAAAACTCCCGGGCTAATGACGCAAAATGCCCAGGATAGCGCGATCCGACGGTGGGTGCGTGCCCACTTACGCCACGTGGCGCGTGCACGAGAGGCGATACCCCTTTGCCCGCAACGGTTAAGATTAGAATCCTTGAGCAAATCGGACGGCTGGAGTGGCCCTAGATCCGACGACGCCTGGGGCGGCTGCAAGAACAGGATCAATATCAACGGCTGGGAGCGGGTCAGCAAGAACACTCCTCGAACTCGCGCATGGCGAGCTTCAAATCCTCGTTACGCTCGTCTCCGAGCAGCTGGGACTCAGCCAAGAGGCTCAGCGTGTTCTGCACGTCACAGCGAAGCCCCCAGCACCACCAAGAATGTCCAGAAACCAACGGCGGGCCCCTGGAACTCGTCGACGTGCTGGTGGTTCTGGAACTCCTTCCAGATCTCAGACGAGGCGCAGAAGTCCCCTTCAGGTCCTGCAAATGAGAAAGAAACTCGGCAGGAAAAGCACGGCAAAGACCTGGCCTTTATTGGCGAGAGAACGACAGCGATGGAAGGTGAAGGTGGTCGCCGGAGCCCAAGAGCTCCGGCGAGTGTTTGATTGAAGGAACTACGCTAATTAGTATGTTTGGCAGCGAACTAAATACACTAAATAATTACCTAACCTAACAGCTAACTAATGGCTAGAAAAATAAAACAATGCGACCTCGATTGGCCCAACGGCCAAGAGATGAACCTCACGGCCAAGGGCCGGAGATGGGGGTGGATACGCCTCCGCGTCGCTCCTCCTAACGGTGAGGTGAGGTTGCTGTCACCTTCCTCTAACCTCAGCACATGAAAGAAGGGAGGAAGAAGGGGCAAAAGGAGTTCAAAGTGGAATAGAGGGGTTTGGAGGTTAAAATGTGAACGATGCGGCCTAGAAAAATAGGAGAAATTGGCTAAAAAACGCAGCTGACAGGCTGCAGGTGCAGACCAGGGAGTTGACCAGCGGGTCAACTTCCACCTGGTTGGTCCACGTGGACCAACCAGGAAAATCCCTGGGAAAAAATATTTCTAAAATCAATTAAAAATAGCAAATCAATTTATTATTTTTTGGTTACAAAATAAAAAATGTTTATTATTTTATAAATTATTTTATTATGATTTTTATTTATTTTTTAGAGGTATATTGTTACAAGTTGCCTATTATACCCTTTATAGGTATATTCTTCTATACATTGTGTTCTTTTTTTTATTGTACGTATCTAATTTATTTATTTTTTATTATTAATTTATATAATTATAACATACTTTTATACACATAATTATATTTTTATTTTATTTTTCTGATATGTTTTGTATATTAAATAAAATATAAGTATAAAATGTATAGGTATGTATGTAGGTGTTGTATCTAGGTATTTTATTTACAAGTATTTTTTTTGACTTTTTCTTTGCATTTTTATTCTGATTTTAATATACAAAATTATTATAGGTAATATTTACAAAATTATAAAAGTATAAAATTATAAAAATAATAATAAATTGAATATTTTATTCAGTACACTATACAATGAGGGTCCAAAACTCAACTTTCAAACCGTAGCTCCGCCAAATGCGAAACCACCGCCATTAAATAGCTTATTTTGAATTATATACAATTAAAGGTGAGTTTGATGCATTTGGAGTTTTCATTTGTGAGATACGGGTCTGGGAAGTTGGGATTCTGGATTTTTATTCAGACTATAACTTTTTATCTGTGTAACATTTTTCTGTGAAATCATATTTGTATTTTTCTTTATTTAATTATCTACAACTTTCATGTACAAAGTTTCTTTATTTGATGTATAAAAAGTGGAACCAAAAATAGGTCCCAAAATGAACAAAGAATGAATTAATAATTATAGGTATTTGGCCCTTATCTCCCCCTACTTTATTCCTTGTCGACCTATTCATCAAGATGCCTAGGTCTCAGGGTTCCGGGTCATAAAATATTTACAATATTTTATTCTTTTTCCTTTCTTTTCTTTATTCTATAATTTTGGCACTAAAAACCGCAATTTATATAATATTTACGCACATATGCATGAATGCTAAAATGCCTAAATAAAGCCTATTTACACGTATTTACTAGGGGTTTTAAGGCCAAAATGATAGAATAAAGATGATGAAACGTGGATTCATCATCCCCCTATAGTTGCCTTTGCTAGTCCCTAGCAAACACTTATGCAATAAGTGTAGAAAAAGAAAAATAAAGAAAAGAAAAAGAAGAAAGATGGACTAAATTTAATTATCAAACTTGTCTTCACAAAATCAAAGTTTGGAGCTTAAGTCGGACCTTCGGAATTTTAGTACGGGCGGAACCTTATTGAGAACCGAATATGAAATCCAAAAGTCCCTGAGAATCTCAAAACTCTGTCTAAGTCTCCTCAATAGCCAGGTCAGAAATATCTCAATTCATACGCAAACCCTTACGACTATGAATCTGACTCGTACAGTGTAAGTGATGGTGGCTCTCCCCAACTAGAATGACAAAGAAACTGACTTCTCCAGTACGACAACCCAATGATTCCCCAATCCAATAACTCCATCCTCGAGGAGCGGGGTATTCCCTTCTAAGTTCAAGTGGCAACGAGCTCAAGAGGAGGGGGTGAGGAGAAGAATGGACGGTAGCCAGTGTAGCTACCTATCCTGGGATGTAAGACTAGTGTAGTCAAGTCATCCTGCTGCAGGCTCACATGACATGACTTTGGAACTCAAGCTTGCTTATTTTCTATACAACATATTCACATACTTTGCAAGCTTTTTATTTTTGTACATGCCTGAACTTTTTTTTCCCTTTTTTTTTGAAATACTATTCACAGCAGCATTTACATAAGGAGTTTTTCCTCTTTAGCCAGTAGACTATCCCTCTTTTGAAGCTTTATCGCAACCCACAGCCTCCTGTCTTTAGACTTCCTAATCACTGAACAGGTTGGGGTGCACTTCCCTCCCTAGAGGAGGACAAATGTTTCCACTTGTGTGCGTCTCATACCGGCAAATCCAATCCCCTCACCACTCCAACTGAGTTGAGCCATGTGAAAGGTGCAGGTGTCCAAGTTAGGTCATTATCAACAAGAGTCGTGCGTGTGCTCCGAAATACTCTACTTAGGCAGTCAAGAATCCATTGAACCAAGTCCTGTGATCCTCAAAGAATTAAGTCAACTAGACCTGAAGTACCTCAAACCCAGTTCCTATAAGGTTCCTGTTATTAGGTAGATTATAAGGTCCAATCAAGCTCCAATCTCCGGATTTTACTTAGACTCGTTCAACTATCAAACTCGATCCGAAAAATGCTCATGCTATGTAATGCAATGCAGAAAATATTTTTGTGATGCAATTTTCAAAGATTTTGAACTTTTTATGGATTTTGGAAATATGATGATGATGATGCATATGCATTTTTTTGTTTTTTTCAAAAAGATTTTTCAAATGTTTTTTTGGATTTTAATTTTGCAAATGTTTTTGGGAGTTTTTGAAAATAAAAAGATTTTGGCTAAAAACTAGGTGAAAAATATGTACACGAAAGTGCTTCTTATAATTACAAGAAATGGATTTTAAGAATTTACAGGGTAAGTGATCCATTTTATAAGTACATATAAATAAATGGATTTTGGTGTGATGTATATGTTCCTCAAACTTATTTGACACAAGCTTTTCACACAATTTTTGAAAACTATAGTCCAAAATAATTTTTACAAACATATTTGAAAATCACTTTGCAAAGGCTTTCAAAAAGTATATGTAGGTTTTTCAAATATTTTTGCAACCATTTTTCAAACCATCTGCAAATCATTTTTCAAACATTTTATTTCATACAAAGAAAAGAAATTTTACAATCCACACATTTTACACAGGTTGAAAACATGTAACAAAACATTTTCAAAATAGTTTTCAATAAATGTTCACAAGGATTTTCAAACTATTTTTCAAACATTTTGCAAAAAACATTTTCACCTGATTTATTAATCAGTAATTACACAAAAAGAATTTGAGGAACAAAACACCTTTTTATTAAGGATTTTTAATGAATTTTAAAGAATAATTAGCCATATTATTAGGAAAATACGAAAGTACGAGTTATAGCTAAAGTATATACATAGTATATACGACCCCCCTATACTTAGCTTGAGCTATGTCCTCATAGATCGGAGAGAAAAGAGAAGACATAACTCGGACTAAGTGTAGACAAGTCTAAAGAATAAATAAAGGAATGGATGAATCAGTGAATGAGAAGTCGACCGTCCCCCCTATACTTAGGATCAAATAATCCTAAGTATAGCAGACTGTACACAACGTAGGGAGGGTCAAGGGTGGGAATGAACATATCGTACTCAGATTGTCTCCCCCTATACTTAGGGTAAGACATCCCTAAGTATAGACAAGAAGAGGAGACAATGGAGATGATCGAAAAGAATAGAGAGACTCGGGGTGCACACCCCCCTATACTTAGGACAAGGTACGTCCTAAGTATGGAAAACTGTCTACAAGGGCGGCACCTTTTTGATAGATAAAGAAGATAGAAATGGAAAAGAAGAAAAGAAGAAAAGAAGAAAAGAGATCGGAAAATGGATGAAGAGATCATGAGGATGTACACACCACTCCCCCTATACTTAGGGTAAAAGAAGCCCTAAGTATAGGCAACAACAGGAGTGATGACACGAAACGAAGAATGAACACTCAACTTGTCTACCCCTCCTATACGTAGGACAAAGCACATCCTAAGCAAGGCAAACACGAGAAATGGGTAGACGAGCAAAAACGGGAGATGGAAAGAGAGTCACAAGAGAGAATCTACAACATAAATGGGTGATCATCAGAAGGTGGAAAGCAAACCTTCTTGCGGGACCGCTGAGGGATAGATCTGATATGATGTATGTCGACATCGGGGTCCACAGTGGACGGAGGCCGATCAGGGTCGACACGGTGAAGGCCCTCAGTGGAATCAAAACGGAAAGGGACGAACTGATCGATGGAAGCAGTATGGCTCGGTTCTCCCTTGGTGGTCCTATGGTGTGAAGGCACAGACGGGTGAGTGGAAGAAGTACGACTAGGTCCGGCCTTGGAAGTCTCGCAGATGTCAAAGTGAAATGGGACAAACTCATCATCCTCGGAAGAAGTGTAATCGGAGTCGTCCTGCGAGTCCTCGTCCAGGTCAAAATCAAAAGGAACGAAATCATCAGTGGAAGTATACGAACTCAGATCGTCCTCAAGACTCTCACCTGAATCCTTGTCTTCAACAAGAGGTCTAAATTTATCAAAATAAATAGCAGCATCATAATTGACCTCAATCATCTTCACTTGTGAAGGGTCAGGAACGGATTTATCAGTGGAAGTAGTCAAAACGGGTCTGCCCAGTCTAGTCTTACTCAGGTCATTTGTTTCCTTATGAGGTCTCTCAAAATAATGGGCAACATCATAAACATCCTCAATTATTTTGGTATCTGCTCCCCGCTCAAATGGTTCAATCACGTAAATACTCTGGATCTCATCAACACATCGCCACACACCAGGAGGAGGATTAGTGAGGTCCATGCTTTCCAATTTCCTCCCCTTTCGGGGGATCCGTCGGGTCTCATCAGGGGTAGCTAAGGAGGTATCTCTAGTAGCATCAGGTCGGTCACAGACCTTAGAGTCAGCTATAATCGGTGAAGGTGCATCAGGTGCGGGTCTCTGGTCAACCGCGGGTGCGGTGATCGACACTTCGCTCCCGTCAACAGGACGGAAGCGAACCTCTCCTGATCCATTGTGGATAACGACCCTCGCAGAGGCAAGGAATGGTCGTCCCAGGATGATTGGAGATGGCTCCCCTGTGGAGTTCTCCATGGGCAACACGACAAAATCAACATGGTGGTTCGTGCCCTGAATATAAATGACGGCGTTTTCAAGGATACCCTTCAGCCTCTTGATTGATCCATCAACAAACTGAACGATCATCCTGGTCTTCTTGAGAGGCCCTAAGTGAAGAGACTGTACCAGCGAGAAGGGTAATATGCTAATAGATGCACCGCCATCCAGGAGAGTGCGATCACAAGTATGGTCAGAGATGATGCAAGTGATGAAAGGTGTAGCTGTGTTCTTCTTCTTGGGAATGGGACGGTGTGTGATGGCGAGGGCAGTGGCCATGGTCAGAATGTGACGCTCAGATCTGCTCCTCCGCTTTCTCTTCTTGGGAAGAGGAGCAGACATATGGGTCATGGCCTGCTGAAGTGGGGCACGGATAATCTCATGAATAGTAGCCACCACTTCGGGTTCAGATAACATTTTTTTGAATTTTTGGACTTCCTCCATACAAGGGAGGAAGTCGGAATCAGTGTATACACGAGGCATGCCAAGAGCAGTCTGTACAGCGGCATCCTCGGGGTCAAAGGTGGGACTGGGTGTGAATGCATGTGTGGTCCAAGGTTCTGGCAAGTGGACTCTCTCCTCAAAATATTGATCAACCAAGTGTCTCCCGAAATCTTTTTGTATTTTTACATTTTTCTCATTTTTTTGTATTTTTGGCGATTGCAAGCTCCCATGATCACCTACAAGTAAATCCGAATCCCTAATGGAAGGAGCATTAATCTGATTATTCCTCAAGATAGCAAGATTATCATTCAACAAATCAATGCGCTTTGTCATCCGATTCAAGATATCGCTCATAGAGATCGAGGGAGGTGACTCCATCAGGTCAGACTCGGGTGGATGTGAAGGTGGAGATGGATAATACACAGGCGGGGGTGGATGTGGGTAGAAGTCCGAGTCGTGATACTGTGGATGAGGCGAGTATGTACAAAAATCGGAAAAAATAGGAGGAGGGTCCTCCTGATAAAAGGGTGGTGGACTGGCTGGAGCGAGCGAGGGGTCCGCAAAGTCCGGATAAAATGCACTCCAGGGGTCCATCTCGAAAACAAAAGGAAGTGATTCGGGGGAGCACGAAGGTCAAGTCAAGAGAGTGAAGAAAAAGGCACAAATGCGCAGAGGAGATCTAGGACACACAAAAACAATCACAGACAAAAATGAAACAAGACAAACCCTCAATTCACCTACTCAACTCGGTAGAGACCGTAAAATGCGGTCTTTTTAATCTTGTCTGTTTTAGAGTTAGGTGAGAAGTCAAAGAATTTTACACACACTTAGGGGGCTTGATGGGATTTGGGCACTAACCTTAGTGTGTGCGCGAGCAAGTAAAAGCGAAGACAATGAGGGGATTACTCGCCCCAAGACAAGATTTTTCTTTCTGATCGGTTTTAGGGTCAAGTAATATTAGCAGTCCCAATTTTATGGATTATCACTTTTTTTTGGATTTTTTAATGAAAATGCACGATCCTATCAAGGATTCAATTCCTTTAAGCACCTAGGTTGGCAAAATCAGAGGGAGAGGCGGAAAAGCAATGCAAGCGGCAATCGATGATGTATGCTAAAGAGAAATGCTCACCTTGCCTCCAGCACTCTACATGCAAGGATGCTCAGCAGAATTGAAACCTATCTATATGCAAATGCAAAAGCCGATGAAATCGCCCTAAGTTTCAGAAATTGCTATTATCGTGAAGAACCACAAGCTGACCACCAACCCTCAATCCTAATGTCCGGTCTAGGCTCACCCCTCCTCTGCTAAACACATTTGAGTTAGGAGAAAGAGCTCGTGTGGGAATGAGCTCGCGGCGCGTGGATCGAAAGCTAATGATCAACTGTTTAAGATTTTGACTAAGTCCAAACGAAACTGTAGGTGCATGCAAAGTATTAGGTGTTTGGCCTTAGTCTATCGCAAGCAATCCTAGTACTAGGGGCTCAATCACACAAAATAAATAAAATCGAAAAACAAAACAAAATAAAAAGAAAGCGAGAAAACACGAAAAAGTCGCGAAAAGCGCAGCGAGCCCCCAAGTGAACAATCACTTGGAAATTAGGCTCGCACGAATCCAAATGTCCGGGGGTACCTGTATTATTACAATAAATGGTCTCTCTCTCACTTAAATTACAAAATAAATAAAATACAAGAAAATGAAATGCTAAGAAGTTGTCTTGCAAAAATCCTCCAAGTCCTTCTTCGTGCAAAGCTAAAGCCGCTTCACGTGGGTGCCAAGGTGCTCCAAGAGGGGCTACTCCCTCGATCCGCGTACCTCGCACGGAATCCAAACAAGGAGAGTGGTTAGACAATTCGAAAGATATATCACAAATAATGCAAAATAACACAAACAGAAATAAAAGCCGCAAAGGTAGACAAATGATCACAAGCACAAACAAAAACTGATCTACGCGCTGTTGCTCCCCGGCAACGGCGCCATTTGTTGAACAGGGAAATCGGAGGGTCGTACGGTTTCACAAGGCGAAACCGCAGTCGATGCGGTGACCACTCGAAAATCCCTATTCAAACAACAATTAACCCACGACAATCAAGTAAAGCAGTGAAAGTGTGTGGAGTTAAAATTTATTATAACTCTACAACAAAGATGTGTATAGTGCAAGTATGTGTAGAGGTCGAACACAGGGAGCAGACAGGTAGAACGGGGCAAAAATGCTCAAAGTGTGTGAATGTGATCAAGTGTCTATTAATGCTATTTTTTGTGGGTTTTTAATTTTATAATTTTTTTAATTTTTAATTTTATATTTTTGTATTTTGATTTTTAATTTACTGATTTTATATTTTCTTTTTTTTATATTTTATATTTTTTTATTTTTTTTTCAATATTGGAATATAAAAGCAATGTAATAAAAGGGAGAGAGGGATATTTATAAAAATAGATGAAAATGTTCAAAAATTAGAAAATAAAATCTTTTTTGTCTTTTTATATTTTTCTACTGTTTTTATGATTTTTTGGTAATTTTTAGAATGTTTTTGGTATTTTTAATTAGCAAGATAAAGAAAACAGTGAATAAAATGCAAGGCTGAAACTAAAATGGAGAAATAAAATGGAAATCAGTAGCAAAATTCTCCAACTCAATTTTTAATGAAAGATGATAAAATAAGGAAAATTTAGGCACCAAGATTATATTTTTAGAGTTTTTGTAGAATTTTTAATATTTTTATAAAGATTTTTGGGGTTTTTTGATTTTTTGGAGTTTTCTTTTGTATTTTTTAATGATTTTTGGTCTGGAGCTAAAACATACTAAAGGTAACAAAATATATTTTTTTGGGATTTTTCTGGAGTGTTATTATATTTTTTAGGGATTTTATAATGCAAACAGTGCTGAAAATGGCTATTTTTGAATTTTTATAAATAATAAAATGCAATAATTATGCAAAATAAAAATATGGCGTGGAAATATGATGCAACAGGAGCTTAATGCAATTTTTGTGGAATTTTTGGGTTTTTATAAATGCATGAAAGAATTAGAGACAACATAAAGAAAATACATACTAGCAGGGGCATTAATGTAAATATCAGAAAGTTATAGGGCCCCTATGCAATTTGCGCAAAAAATTTATAACGCAATAAAATATTTAATGGACTGAATGTAAATTCAACAACCCACAGGGGTGTCGATGCAAAAATCACCAAGACCACGTGCGGCGCACGCATCCTGGCGGGGTTATAACCGCAATATCACAAAAGTTAGGAGCCTGGATATAAAGTTTACAAAAATATAAATAGAGCAAACGAAAGATTAGGCAGTTGATATAAATCACCAAAAACTCCCGGGCTAATGACGCAAAATGCCCAGGATAGCGCGATCCGACGGTGGGTGCGCGCCCACTTACGCCACGTGGCGCGCGCACGAGAGGCGATACCCCTTCGCCCGCAACGATTAAGATTAGAATCCTTGAGCAAATCGGACGGCTGGAGTGGCCCTAGATCCGACGACGCCTGGGGCGGCTGCAAGAATAGGATCAATATCAACGGTTGGGAGCGGGTCAGCAAGAACACTCCTCGAACTCGCGCATGGCGAGCTTCAGATCCTCGTTACGCGCGTCTCCGAGCAGCTGGGACTCAGCCAAGGGGCTCAGCGTGTTCTGCACGTCGCAGCGAAGCCCCCAGCACCACCAAGAATGTCCAGAAACCAACGGCGGGCCCCTGGAGCTCTTCGACGTGCTGGTCAACTTCCACCTGGTTGGTCCACATGGACTAACCAGGAAAATCCCTGGGAAAAAATATTTATAAAATCAATTAAAAATAGCAAATCAATTTATTACTTTTTGGTTACAAAATAAAAAATGTTTATTATTTTATAAATTATTTTATTATAATTTTTATTTATTTTTTAGAGGTATATTTTTACAAGTTGCCTATTATACCCTTTATAGGTATATTCTTCTATACATTGTATTCTTTTATTTTTATTGTATGTATCTAATTTATTTATTTTTTATTATTAATTTATATAATTATAACATACTTTTATACACATAATTATATTTTTATTTTATTTTTCTGATATGTTTTGTGTATTAAATAAAATATAAGTATAAAATGTATAGGTATGTATGTAGGTGTTGTATCTAGGTATTTTATTTACAAGTATTTTTATTTTGTGTTTTTCTTTGCATTTTTATTCTGATTTTAATATACAAAATTATTATAGGTAATATTTACAAAATTATAAAAGTATAAAATTATAAAAATAATAATAAATTGAATATTTTATTCAGTACACTATACAATGAGGGTCCAAAACTCAACTTTCAAACCGTAGCTCCGCCAAATGTGAAACCACCGCCATTAAATAGCTTATTTTGAATTATATACAATTAAAGGTGAGTTTGATGCATTTGGAGTTTTCATTTTTGAGATACGGGTCTGGGAAGTTGGGATTCTGGATTTTTATTCAGACCATAACTTTTTATCTGTGTAACATTTTTTTGTGAAATAAATTTTGTATTTTTCTTTATTTAATTATCTACCACTTTCATGTACAAAGTTTCTTTATTTGATGTATAAAAAGTGGAACCAAAAATAGGTCCCAAAATGAACAAAGAATGAATTAATAATTATAGGTATTTGGCCCTTATCTCCCCCTACCTTATTCCTTGTCGCCTATTCATCAAGATGCCTAGGTCTCGGGGTTTCGGGTCATAAAATATTTACGATATTTTATTCTTTTTCTTTTCTTTTCTTTATTCTATAATTTTGGCACTAAAAACCGCAATTTATACAATATTTACACACATATGCATGAATGCTAAAATGCCTAAATAAAGCCTATTTACACGTATTTACTAGGGTTTTTAAGGCCAAAATGATAGAATAAAGATGATGAAACGTGGATTCATCAGATGCGTATAAATTTTATGAGACATATGCAACATAAATTGGATTTAATGTTAGGAAAGCAAGCTCAAGGGTTGGTAAAGATAAGATTTCCAAGGAAAGGATAATTATCTTCAAATCATTTGTTTGCTGGAAAGACGGGTTTTCTAAAACTACAGACAAAACACTGATTACGGACAATGCAAGAAGTGATGAGAGCGATGATTATATATTTTACAAGGAGGAGCATCGCGTTGGATTATCCCGGACTGGGTGTAAAGCTTTCATGTCAGTTTCCTTTAGGTCTGATCTCAAGGATTGGATTGTTTCTAATTTTGAAGCAGGACACAATCACAATCTCGTTTCTCCATCTAAACGCAGATACCTCAGACCAAATAAACGTTATTCAAAAGCCGCAAAATGCTTGTGAAGTCAATGAATGATGTGAACATACCTGTATCCAAACAGTCAGCGTTCATAAACATGTCTAGCAGTCAAGTTGGTAGTATTGTTAGAGATATTTACAACTTAAATCAAAAAGAGAAAAAATAATGTATTGGGATGGATGTTTACCTACTAATAGAACATTTTGAAAGTTGTAAGGTCACTACTCCTGATTTTTACTATGCTTACACAACCGATGATAATAACAGACTTACTCAGTGTATATGGATTGATAGTGCCTCTATTGAAGATTACAAATTATTCGGTGATACAATATCATTCGACACAACATATAGGACCAATGAATACAATCTGGTCTTTGGATCTTTTTGTGGTGTTAATCATCATGGTTATACAATTTTCTTTGGAAATTCATTCTTGAGAAGAGAGACAACCGAGTCATTCTCTTGGTTATTTGAGATATTTCTTGAAGTAATGAGAAAACATCCAATTTTCATAATCACAGTTGAAGATCCGGTAATTTGTGCAGCTGTTAAGAATTATTTTCTACATACTGCTCATAAATTCTGCACTTGGCATATAAGGCTAAGCTTAAAAGTAAGTTTGGAAAGATTAAAGATATAAATGAAGTTCTTTCAGCATTTTCCATAGTTGTATGGAAAAGTATAACTATAAGTGAATTTGAGCAAAACTGGTGCAAGGTTATTGATCAATATGATTTATCATCAAATGCCTGGTTGAATGAGAAATATAGCCTCAGATATAAATGGATTAGTTTATATCTTAAGGAATTTTTCTGGACTGGTCAACGCAGTACACAGAGGAGTGAAAGTATGAATGCATTTTTGCAACACCACATCACTAAACAGAACTCTTTGCTGGAATTTGTCTGTAGATTTCAAAGTGCAATTCAACGACGTAGGGAAAGAGAGAATGACATGGATAACATCGGCGAAGTATACACTCCAAAAATAAATTTCAGATGGAAGATGGAGGAACAGATGGTTCGTGTATACACTAAGTTCATATTTTACAAATTTTGGTTTGAACTGAATGAAGTGAAGGACTTGAATGTTCGAACTCAATCGAACTCTCTGGATTACTGTCAATATTTTGTCATATATTGGGAACCCGAAGAAGAATTATGTGTTTCTTCATCTATGCCAAGCGGTTTTCTTTCTTGTGAATGCAAGAATACGCAATTCTTTGGATATCCATGTAGGTACATACTTACAGTATTGAAGATACAGAATGTGGAGCTTCTGAATCATGAATATATATTGAAAAGGTGGACAAGGAGCATTAAAAAATCAGGAAATTATCCTATTTATGTGCAAGTTGCACACCAAGAAAGGTCGTCACAGCTGAATCAGCTGTGTTCGCATATTATTGCAGCTTCAGTCAATCAGGATGAGGACATATTCTTATTTGTTAAAGAAAAATTAGGTGATTTATGTTGCAATATTGATCTTATGATAAGTAATAATAACACCAAAAACCCTCAAGACCCGGGTGAAGGTACCCGGGTGAAGGTAATAAGACAAGGGTCGTTGCGACCCGGATCTCAGAGGATAGGTATATCAAGAAAAATATCGAACCGCGAAAGAAATCAGAAATCAAAACACGAAGTGCGGTCCTAGCAATTAGATTCACCTGGTATAGCTCCCAGGGTTGAACACAAGGAGCACGGGTTGGCCTAGGGCCTACGAAGTAGTAAAAAGAAGATAAAATAAAAGAAAAGTATTTTTTAGTGGTTTTTAAGAATTTTTATATTTTTTTAGGATTTTAGAATATGAAGAAAAATAAGAGAAGGCAAATATAAACACACTATGGCAATTTATTTAACACACCAAAAATCAAGCAAAAATTCAAGAAAAAGTATTTTTATGTTTTTTAAGTTTTTAAGTGTTTTTGGTGAATTTTTGATAATTTTCTAATGTATATTTTATTTTCTAAAAATCAAACAGTGCTAAAAAGAAAGGGTACTGTCCAGCAAGGCCCAAAACCCAAAGATAAAATATCTGAGGATCTCAGAGGGCCCTGGAGGTAATTTTCCTGTATTCTAGAGAAAATAAGGAAAATTTGGGCACCAAAAATATTGTTTTTGGATTTGTGGATTATTTATTATATTTTTTATGCATTTTTAAGGGTTTTTAGATTTTTAGGGTTTTTAAGTGATGAAAAATAGCCAAAATTGGCTAGAAAATCAAACAACAAACAAAGAACAGTAGCTAATTTTTTTAGAATTTTTGGGGGTGATTTTATATTTTTTTGGGATTTTTAAACCTAGACAGTAGCTAAAAAGAAGGTTTTTGAATTTTTAAAAATACTAAATAAAATCAAAAATGTCCTCAAAAATTCTCAAAAATCCAACAACATGGCAGGAGCCATGTGTCAAATTTTCATCGAATTTGGAGGTGGTTTGATATTTATTCAAAAATCAAAAAGGGGGCACAGTGCACAGGGACGTAAGTGCAAATACCCGCAAATCTGGGGGCCAAGGTGCAAAAATCCCAGCTAAACACGCGCGTGGCGCGTGCCTGGGGCACTCAGGGGCCTTCTGGTAAGAAAAACTAAGTCCTTGGACCTTTTGGTAACTCGTACCAAAAAGTCCAGGGGCTTAGATGCAAATAACCCACTAAAATCCGCACATGCGTGAATAAAATGCTCACAGGGGCATAAATGCAATTACCAAAAGTATTTCTTCATTCAATAACCCAACAGAACTACAGGATAAAAGACGCAAATATCCCAAACAAGCACGTGGCGACGCACGTGAGATCACATACACAGGGGTATAAATGCGAAACTAAACAAGTACAAGGTCCACAGTGCAATTACCCTACGTAAATAAAATAACTAAAATATTTACAGGACTAGAAATAAAAGACTCAAACTACGAGGGGGCCTAAGTAATTTACCCCTTATTATGTCGACGGCTCGATAGGCGCCACGTGGAGGATCCGACGGCTCTGGATGGGCGGCGCTCTTCTTCTTCAGCTCTTGGGCCAGATCGACGGTGCAGAGGTGGCCACGTGGGTGATCGGTCGGCTCAGGTGCTGGGGGCCTCTCTCCTCTGTGCTGACGGTTCGGATCAGCCCCTCGAGATAATCAACGGTTGCTGCTCCTCAGTGGATGGACGATCAGGATCGAGACTGGAGCGGTGGGGCTGATCGGACGGTGAAGGAGGATGCAGGGAAGAACACTCCGCCGACGAGCTTCGCCGGCCTCGTGCGCCTGCAGTATTCCTCCTCAGCTGCTGCTAAGTATCGGAACAGATCCGCGGTGACGTCCCGCAGCTGGTGAAGGCCTCAGATGACCCGGCCGAGCCCTGGAGGGGCTCCGGCGAGGTCGGCGGCGACGGGCTTCTGGCCTGGATGTAAGGGGGCTCAGATGCCCTCCTTTTGACCTGCAAAAGGCACCAGAAGCTTCGCGGGTCGAGGGCAAAGTGCCTCGACCCGAAGAAGCGAAGTGAACGTGGACTGTGGGTCGGGGCGGATGAGCTCCGGCGAGCGGAGGATGGTGGAGCTCGACTCCCAGCTCCGGGGTGAGCTGGGTTGAGTGAAAGAGCGAAGAACGTGCGTCGGAGGATGGCGAAGGTGTGTGTGGGGTTCCGATGATCGATAAAGTGCGCGATATGGTCGGAATCAGGGGAACTCGTCGGAGATGCGATTTGGGCGAAATGAAAAATTAAGCTAAATGGAAGGGCTAATCGGCTACCTGGATGATGCGGGAGACTGTGCTGGAGCTTGGCTAGCTCCTGGTCGTCGCCTCGAAGGACGTCAAGGCCTGAGGCTCGAGCTCCGATCGAGTGGCGGAGCACGGCGGCGTGAAGCTGCCGGATCGATGGTCGGGCACCCTCTCCTCTCTGCAACAGGTGCAATCGCGAGCTGTCACCTCGATGAATGCTCTGGAGGTCACGGGAATGGGAGTGGCGAGCCAAAGATGGAAAGAAAGTGCGGCGGGAGCTCAGGCTTTATATGGTGGAAGGTCCGGCAAAACTCGATCGGGTAGGGCGAGCTGGAGCGCGGATCCCAAGGCGAGGGCTCCGGCGAGGCTCTCGGGTGTGACGTGATCAATCCGGACCTGGAGTGGGAGGTTGGCGATCGGGTCACCCGTGGAAAAAGGGGAGAAAACGGGTCGGGCGCAGGAGACCCGGCTCTGGTGGTCCTGGGGGAGGTGTTGACCGGGGGTCAACAATCCCCCGTGGACCAATCAGAGCCCGCCATGCAATAATTGTTTATTTAATTTTTTTGGCCTTTAAATGGCCGAATTTTCAAAAACTTAAAACATGAAATATTTTTGTTTTAATTTTTCCTATTTTTTTGTGATTTTAATTAATTTTGGAAATAAAAATAAGGTATATACAATATAGGTCTATACATAGGTATATATACAATATGGGATTTGGTTTTTGATTTTTAATTAATTATTTTTATTCCTATTTTATATTTTATTTATTTATAGGATAAAATGAGGAATAAAAAGCTATTTTTATTTTTATTTTTATTAATTATATACATAGGTGAAATAAATAGTTATTTACAACTATATACATGGTACATATATACAATATATTTTTGTGTTTTTAATTTTGTAATTTTTTATTTGATTTTTTGTTTTGTTTCTTTTTATTTATTTTATTTACAATATATACCATAGATTATTTACAAAAAAAGTTGTGAAAATCATTTTATTTATTTATAAGGTTAAATAAATAGGGAAGGTGGTTTATGTACATGGTGTAAGGGTATTTTTGTCTTTGATTTTTAAATTTTTATTTTGTTTTAATAGCTTTTAAATATATACAAGTATATACAAATATTTACAACATATTTTTGGGTGAGGAAAATATATATAATTTATTTATTTACAAATATTTACATTAGAGCCCCTATCTCCCTCTACTTTGGCTTTATGCGGTCAGGCCCATGATGAGCCCTCCTTGGGTTAGGTTGCTCAATATTTATTCTAAATATTTCCCTCTTTTTCTTTTTCATATTTATTCTTTTATTTTTGAACAAAAACATGCTAATTATTTATATTTACAAACATGCATGCTTTTGCTAATTGACCCTATTTACACATATCTACATGCAATTTGCATAGGTTTTTGTAGCTAAAATATAAGAATAAAGAGTGATGAATGGGTATTCATCACCCCTATACTATACTTGCTAGTCCCTTAGCAAACACTTATTTGAAAAAGAAGTGAAAAAGAAAGAAAAAGAAAAAGAAAAAGAGAAATGTACATGGATCAAGGTTGATTATTAACTTGCCTTCATTAAATTGAGGTATGGAGCTTAATCAGATCTTTGGATTATTAATGTGTCGGAACCTTATTTAGACTTAAGCTTAAAACCTAACAGCCTCTAAGTTCCACTATTCTATAACCAAGACTCCTCAATGCTCCAGATCAGAACAAGTCATCAATCACAAACCCTGAAGACCATGAATCTTTCTTGTCCTGTGAAAGTGAGGTCTAAGCTCTCCACCTCAGAAATGGCAACTTGACAACCTCCCCAACAAGGTAACTCTATGACCTCAATCTGGCCACTCTTTCCTCGAGGAGCGGGGTATTCCCTTCTAAGTTCAAGTACAACCGGCTCAAGAAGAGGGGGAAGAAGAGAATGGGGTCAAGGCCAGTGTAGCCAAGTACCCTTGGGAGCTTGACCAGTGTAGCCAAGTCTCCCTGCTGCAAGCTACAACAGGTGGATCATGAAACCAAGCTTTGCTTATTGCACTTATATACATACTCCGGTGGGATTATCATTTTCTCTCAGACCCACCATTTTTTGGAGTTCTTTTCTTTTTGCATTTTTTTTTCGAGTGCATCTATACAACATGTACATGTGCAGCATATATACAAGGAGTTTTTCCTCTTGAGCCAGTAGACTATCCCTCTTTTGAAGCTTTATTGCAACCCACAACTCCCGTCGTTAGACCTCATGGCAACCAGACCAAGTTGAGACGCACTTCCTTCACTAAATGAAGAAGAGAGGTTCCGCCTAGAAGTACTACCCTCATATGCTACCCCAAGCCAAGGAAGACTGCCTCCTCACCACCTCATCCGTAGAGAGCTCGGTGCATAGTGCGGTTGTCCAAGTAAAGCCATAATCTATATGAGTCATGTGTTGTTGTTAAGTGCTCTACTTAGGCTCATTGAGATGACATGCTATCATAGCCTAGTGGACTCAAAGAATTAAGTCACCATGGACCTGAAAAGCTTAAACCTAAGTCCTATAAGGTTCCTCTTAGAAATTAGGTGGATTAAGATCTTAATCAAGCTCCATTTCTCAATTTGATTCCAGGCTTAGTTTAAATGTCAACTATCATCCAGAAAACTATATACATATGTACAAAAAGATGCTTATTACACACTATTTTACAATCATGCAAAATTTTTGAAAAATGTTTTGAAATCATGAATGATGATGCATGAAATGCAATTTTTGCAAAAAGATATTTACACACATTTACACAAGATTTTTGCAAACTTTTGATTTTTCAAAACATTTTGGAAAAATTTTGTACTATATACATAATTTTGATACAAAAATATTTACACAAGCTTTACACACAAAAGATTTTTGAAATCATTTTTACAAAAATAATTTGTACACTAGCTATGTATGTGCAAATAAAAGAAGATTATGAACATGAAAAATTTTTAATTTTTGTGGTTTTTAGCCATTTTTATTTATTAACACACTCACACAAAGTACGAGTTATGGCTAAAGTATATATGAAATATATACACACCCCCCTATACTTAGCTCGAACGATGTCCTCGGAGTCAAGAGCGATGAAGAAGACATAACTCGTGCTATGTATAGGGAAGTGAAAAGGAAGGCTATACAAAAGGAAAATGAAAAGTCAAGAAGGACTCGGGTCTTCCCCCTATACTTAGGATCAAGTAATCCTAAGTATAGAAGGCTGTACACGAAGGGAAAATCGAGTGGAGAATGTACAGGGTCTACCCCCCCATACTTAGGGTAAGATATCCCTAAGTATAGGCAGCAAAACAGGAGTAGACAGAAACAAAAGAAATACCCGAAAGGTCTCACATCCCCCCTATACTTAGGGTAAAGTGCACCCTAAGTATAGCATAATCACAAGATGAAGAAAGGGATGTGGAACTAAGGAATGTGCTGATATGAACATCTGGATCTATGTACAGCGGAGGATCAGTAAAGCTCAGGCGTGAGATGCATTAGATGTGAGTCAAAAGACCACATCTCACGCAAAATGAATAGGGGCAAGATCAGCGACCCGTGGCTCATGATCTAGAAATGGCTTGAGCCGCTGGCCGTTCACTCGGAAGGTACTCTCAGAAGACAACTCAGATATGTCGATGCTACCGTTGTCGTGTACCTTCCGAACCAGATAAGGTCCTTTCCATTTGCTCTGTAGCTTCCCTGGAAATAATCTAAGCCTCGCATCAAACAGCCATACTCTCTGTCCAATCTCAAAATGCTTGTGGCTGATATGAGAATCATGCCACTCCTTGACTCTCTCCTTATAATGTAGGCTGCTTGAGAAAGCTGAATCTCTAAGCTCCTCCAGGGCAGCTAGCTCTGCCCTCCTCTGGTCTCCTATACCATCTGGATCCATAAGTAAGTCTGTAACTGCCCAAAGTGACTTGTGCCTCAGCTCAACTGGTAGGTGACAGGGCTTGCCATATACGAGGCGAAAGGGAGATGTGCCCAAAGGTGTCTTGAAAGACGTCCTATATGCCCACAAGACCGAGTCCAATAGCTGTGACCAATCCTTTCGGTCAGGGCGGACGACTTTCTGCAGAATAGTCTTGATCTCCCTATTCGACACTTCGGCTAGACCATTCGTCTGTGGATGGTATGGTGTAGCAACGCGATGATCTATGCCGAACTCGCTAGCAAGTGCCTTCACCTGGTCGTTGATGAAGTGAGATCCCCCATCAGAAATAAGAACTCGTGGAACCCCGAACCGCGTGATGATATGCTTCCTCAAAAATCTGCAAACTGTCTTCGCATCAGCGGTTCGGGCGGGGATAGCCTCCACCCAATGACTCACATAATCCGCGGCCAACAGAATGTACTCAAATCCCTGACTCTTAGGGAATGGACCCATGAAATCGATGCCCCATGCGTCAAAAACCTCACAGAAGTGAATGGGCTGCATCGGCATCATATCACGCTGTCCACAAGTGCCCATCCTCTGACAGTCAGTACACCTCTTCACGAACTCATCTGAGTCCTTGAAGAGGGTAGGCCACCACAAGCCGGATTGGAGCACTTTCTGTGCCGTTCTCCTCCCAGAATGATGTCCTCCTGCCTCAAGCTTGTGGCAGTAAGTGAGGACGCTATGGTGTTCCTCCTGAGGAATACACCGACGCCAGACGCTATCCCCTCCTTCGTGGTAAAGGATGGGATCCTCCCAATGGTAAGACTTGGCCTTCGCTAGGAAGGTCTCAAGCCTCTGCCTGGGCCAATCTTGTGGGACTTTCCCAACAACGAGAAAGTTCACAATATCGGCATACCATGGGAGTGAGGCGATAGCAAGGATCGCCTCATCTGGGAAGGTATCTCGAATAGGATCAATCTGCTCTGAATCCTCAGGCTGCTCTAATCGGGAGAGATGATCCGCCACCACATTCTTGACTCCAGGCTTATCCTTAATCTCAATGTCGAACTCCTGGAGTAGAAGGATCCATCTAGTCAGTCTGGCCTTGGCATCCTTCTTTGCCATGAGGTACCTGATGGCGGTGTGATCTGTAAACAAAGTCACTCTAGATCCAATTATATATGATCTAAACTTATCCAGGGCAAACACTACGGCTAGCATCTCCTTCTCTGTGACTGTATAATTCCGCTGGGCGGAATCCAATGTGCGGCTAGCATAGTGTATAGCAAATGGTACTCCATCCCTCCTCTGTCCCAGCACTGCCCCTACGGCAAAATCGGAGGCGTCCGTCATGATCTCGAATGGGAGAGACCAATCAGGCGGCTGGAGGACAGGAGCCTCAATCACGCACTGCTGGAGAGTAGCAAACGACGAAAGACACTTGTCATCGACAAGGAACTCGGTGTCTTTCGTCAAGAGGTCAGTCAACGGCCGGGCAATCCTGCTGAAATCATGAATGAATCTCCTGTAAAATCCAACGTGCCCCAGAAATGTCCGTAACTGCCTCAGATTGGACGGCGGTGTGAGTTTTCTAATGACATCAACCTTGGCCAGATCAACCTCCATGCCCCTGTTGGAGATGATATGGCCAAGCACCGTCCCTTGAGTCACCATGAAGTGACTCTTCTCCCAAGATAGCACCAAGTGATACTCAATACATCGCTGAAGTACTCGATCTAGGCAGTCAAGACAAGAATCAAATCCGTCGCCATAGATCGAGAAATCATCCATGAAGACCTCTAGGCACTCCCCTACCATGTCCGCGAAGATCGACAGCATGCACCTCTGAAAAGTCGCAGGGGCATTGCATAGCCCAAATGGCATGCGTCGAAAAGCGTATGTGCCGAAGGGACAGGTAAAGGTGGTCTTCTCCTGATCCTCAGGAGCGATGGCCACTTGGTTGTAGCCCGAGTACCCATCCAGGAAGCAATAATGGCTCTTCCCTGCCAGTCTCTCAATGATCTGGTCAATAAAAGGCAGGGGGAAATGGTCCTTCTTGGTGGCTTGGTTGAGTCTCCTGTAGTCAACACAAACCCTCCAAGAGGTGGGTACTCGTGTAGCAATCTCCTCTCCCGACTCACTGATCACAGTCGTGATGCCCGTCTTCTTGGGCACCACATGCAAGGGGCTGACCCACTTGGAGTCGGAAATGGGATAAATAAAACCTGCACCCCACCACTTCGATATTTCCTTCATGACAACCTCTCTCAGGTTGGGGTTCAGACGCCGCTGGAACTCACGCGACGGCTTCGCCCCATCCTCGAGATAGATGTGGTGGGAGCACACTGATGGACTAATTCCATGGAGATCTGCTACGCTCCATCCGATAGCCTTGCGGTTCTTTTCAAGAACCCCCATCAAACGGGATTCCTGCTCTCCAGTCAACTCAGCGGAGATGATGACTGGGTACATCTCTGGATCGCCCGCAAGGAATCGATACTTCAGCGAAGTAGGGAGCGGCTTCAGCTCTGGAATGCTGGGTGCCGGCAAATCTGGCTGTGGAAGAAACTGAGTGAACGCTGCAAGGTCGGCCAAATCTGCCTAGGAAAGTGAAAGTGTACTCTCGCAAACTGGATCGGGAGAAGGCGGCTCTACTGCACTGTCTCTGGTCTGCTCTGCCTCTACCTCCTCCTCATCTATAGGCTCAACTGGACTCAAGTCTGGCATCTGATCATAGCAATCGGCCCAATCAGACTCTGAATCCGAGGGATCTGCATCAGAAACGGTGGCATCAGTACCACCGGAAAACAAGGTGGCATCAGCACCACCATCACGACTCATCGTGCTGCGATCAAGGACCGGCTCTGCTGCCGCAATGGTATCCTGAACCAGGTCTGTGCTCTCCAGACTCTCCTCTGCTGTCATCTCTGCCTCAGCTGTGTCTGAAAGTGAGAGGGTGGTCTGTGCCTCAAGGTCTGCCCAAGCTGCCTCATCATCTGTGATCACAAAATCACAGTCCTGGTGGATGTCTGGCTCTGCGTCTGTCAGCTGCTCTGAGTCGGTACTCGCATCTGAGCGGGATCTGAATCTGGCTCTATAGTCCTCGACCGTCTCTATTTGTATACTCTCGCCCTGGACGCGAAAGTACACCTTCCCGCTATCATGATCAGTCACCGCCTTGGCTGTGGCCAAGAACGGACGACCAAGGATGATGGGGGTATCGGTCACCGACTCAGGGATCTCCATGTCCAACACTACGAAGTCCACGGGGAATTGCAGACCCTGAATCGTGACGATAACGTCTCGTAATAACCCCTTCGGCCTCTTGACAGATCGATCAGCGAACTGAAGGACTGTCCTGCTCTGTCGAAGAGTGCCCAACTCGAAGCAGTCGAGAAGGGCTGCCGGAAGAAGGTTAATCGACGATCCGCTATCTAGAAGAGTACGGTCGAACCACTGCTCACTAATCTGGCATCTGACATACGGGGCCCCTGAATCTGGCCTCTTGGCTGGCAGTCGGTTCTGGATCGCAAAGCACGTGGCTTTGGTCAGCACATGGATCTCTGAAGTGTGGTTCCTCCTCCTCCTCCTGACTGTAGTCCTCTCTCTCAAAGATCTCTGGAGAAGGGGGATGTGTTGCAAAGCCTCCTGGAGGGTCAGCTGAATGTGAAACCGATCTATCATGCTCTGGCTGAACTCCTCAAGCTCTCTCTTTTTTGGATCATTTTTCTTCCCCTTCCCCATCTGAAGGGCTCTAGGGAAGGGGATCACAGGGTCCTTCTCAGATGAAGGACTAGGAAAAGGTCTAAGCGGTTCAAGGACCGGATCCACACATACATCACGCACCACAGTGGGACCAGAAGAAAGTAAACCTTTTCCTTTATTCATAGCAGAGTTCCGAGATACATGAGTGCGAGGAAAAACAACAGGACTGTCTATACAAACACCGGTGGCCTCAGTACCACCACGGGCTGGCTGCTCTGCTGCTGCTGAAGGTAGACGTCGCGCGGCATCAGTACCGCGGGCTGGCTCGGCTGCATGGGTGGCATCAGTACCACCTACTAGCTCTGGTGAAGTGGCGGCCTCAGTACCGCCGGTGGGATCAGCATCCTTGGTGGCATCAGTACCACCGTCATCATCTGGAGCGGCCTCAGTACCGCTCTCCTCCTCCTCCTGTGGCGCCTCGGGATGGTGCTCAGATGAGGCGCCGCCGCTTGCTGGGGTTCTACCGCTCCTAAGTGTGACAAAATCAGCATCAAATAAATCCGAAGATGTATCATCAAATGGGTCACTAGGAGTGGCTGACTCAGTATGTACTACCTGCTCAGACTTCCTCTTGAGGCTGTTCGGATTGGGCTCTATCTGGGCTGGTATGGCGGCCTTCCCTCTCACCAGGTCCCGCATCTCCTGGCGGAACTCGTCCATCTCCCGTCTGAATGTGGCCTGCTGGTCCGTGAGGAGGCGGGCGATATCATCCAAAGCGGAGCTCTCGTGGGAGCCCGACGGGTGGCCTCTCTGTGGGTGAGGCTGCTGGAACTGCTGTGATGGGTGAGAGGGGTAGGACGGAGGGTGCTGCTGGTATCCCTGGTGAGCCTGCTGCTCACGTCTCCAAGGCTGGCCCTGCTGCTGGTAGGGACGCGGACCGTAGGATGACTGCTGCTGATACGCTGGGGGCTGCTGCTGCGGCTGGTGATGGTCTCTCTGCTGGGAGTACTACCCTCCCTGTCCTGACGGCTGCTGCTGGGGCTGGGCACCACCACTCCCCCACCTGAATCCGGGATGGTCTCGTCGGATCCCAGGCTGGGGACGGTCGTACCAGATCCCGTTGACATCCATCAACGGCTCGGCATCAAAGGGGGCTGGCGGGAGTACTGCCAGAGGCTGGTCCGGCTGGTAGACCACCATCTGCATCTCTGGAGATGGTGGAGACTGGTAGGTGGGCTGCGGCTGCTGGTACGGCTCCGCCTGTACAAGGTGAACCTGTCTAGGCTGCACTGGAGTGCTGGAGCGCTGGGACGAGCTGCTGTTGCTGCCGGCGTCGCCTCGCGACTGAAGACGGGGCTGAGAAGCCGTCTGTGCCTCCTGGAGACACATGAGCTGTGTCTTCATGTCGCTCAAGACCTGTGCCAACTGATCCATCTGTGCTATGCTCTGGCACTGCTTCTTCTCTATCAGCTCCATGCGGTCCAACTTCTCGCTGATGATACCCATGTCCGCAGCTGATGACTCTGCTGCTGCTGCTGCTACTGCGGACGTACTGGAAGGACCTGCATCTACCCGTGCTATCCTCTGGTACTACACGGGTCCTGACTGATGTGGCTGGGTCTTCTGAGTATAGAGCCGGGTCTGGGACATGACCATGTAGTTCTCTGCCATCTCCTCAAAAATAGCCCAGACCTGGTCATGGTCCTTGGCGAAGTAGGACCCGCCACAAGAAGCATTCACCAGGCCCTGTAGCTCTGGTGACAGTCCGCTGAAGAAGCTCTGAACTAGGTTCGGCTTTGTGATGTCATGGTGCGGGCATCTGTCCAAAAGCTCTCTGAACCTCTCCCAAGCCTCGTGAAACTGCTCGTTGGGGAACATGGAGAAGTTACTAATCAGGGCCCTCGCTGCATTCGTCCGCCCGAGTGGATAGTACTTGTTCAAGTACTCGGTGCGAAGCTGCTCCCAGGTATAGACGAATCTCCCCAAATGCTTCAGCCACGTGGCTGCTCTGTCTTCTAGTGAGAAGGGGAATGCGATCATCCTGATCGTGTCCTGGTCCACATGTCTGTCGTGGACAGTGCTGCATATCATAAGAAACTCCTGGAGGTGGAGGTGGGGCTCCTCTGTAGCAAGTCCATGGAACCGAGGGAGCATCTGCAAGGTGTTCGGGGGGAACTTGAAGTCCCCCACGATAGCTGGAACCACCACCCAGTGGTGCATCAGTGTAGATCCGGGATTGTGTAAATCCCGCATCGGTCTCGGTGGTCCTGCTCCTCCTGCGGCTGCTGCCGCTGCGGCGGCGGCCGCGGCTGCTGCTGCTGCTGCTGCGGCTCGTGCATGTGCATCTGCATCCGGGATCTCCTCGGGCTCGCTCTACTGGTCTCTCTCTGCTCTGAGCCTCTCCAACTCACGCCTCATCTCCATCATGAAAGCTCCCTGATCGCGGAGCTGCTGCTGAACTGTATCTAGTGATGCGATCAGGGTGGAGTTGATCACTCCCTGGTCTAGTACTATATGCTCTGGTCTGCGGGAGTGATCATCAGAACTGCCTGCGCCTGCCATCTCGACGTCTGCAAAATCAAATGAGCCCAACTCAGGTGCCGTCAAATGTATCAATCTCTCCTCGGGCTCATGTCTCTCAGGAAGGTCAGAAAGGGGATCGAGGGGGAACAGGGTGGAGTCGTACTCGGGCTCAGAGAGCGGGTCTGAGCTCTCGCGAGCCAACCTAGATGATGAGGTAGACGCGCCCGAAAGCGGTGCAGCCAGAGGCTGCCTAAGAGACCGTCTACCCATCATCTTTATCTGGCGAGTAGGGCGGATGAGATCTGGAAAAACTATGATCTGAAAACAAACCCCCGATTCACCAACGCAACGCGAGCTGAAGACCGTGAAAGTTCGGTCAAATTATCTTGTCGATTTTATTTTGGTGAACACACAAATATCAGAACGCTTACGTGACCTGTTGGGATATCCGCTGCTAACCCCAACCGACTGTCCCGCACGGAAGAGTCGGTAGTCAGTCGAGTTTAGCAACGGGGGGCTCTACCTAGTGTTCGGGTCACTCTCTCGCGCATACAAACCAAGCAATAAGGGGGTTGCTCTCCCCAAGACAGAATTTTTAGGGTGAGCGAGTTTTAAGGTCAATAGTCTTAGCAGTCCCAATTTTATGGTTGCACTTTTTAGGTATTTTTCAAAGCAAACAAGAACGCCTAACGAATTTTTCGATTCTCCTGATTATTAAGTCAAAAACAGGGGGGAGAAGTCGAAAAAGCCGATGCACGAGAAATCAATGATGCATGCAAAGTCAGAAATGCGTACCTGCCTCCAGCTCTCTACATGCAAAATGATCCGCGCATAAAATAAAGACAGAAAGTAAACTAAGCTAAATGATGCAGCGGGAAGCCGAGTCCTAGACGAGCAACTTCTAGCGAAGAACCGTCTAACCGGTCACCGACCTCCAAGCCAAAGGGTCCGGTCTTGGCTCGTCCCTCCCCTGCCCGACAAATCGGGGGTAGGAGTAAGCGCTTTACAGGACGAGCTACGGCACGTAGGCTACGGAAGCTAGCGAGTCGGTTATTTTTATTATTTATTTTAAGTAGGTCCAATTACGATCTAATAGGAACATATATGCAATTAAGGTGTGTGGATCCTACTTAATTACGTCACAATCACCAGAAAGTCCTAAATCTAGGGGCTCGAGCAAAAACCGCAAAAAACCGGCAAATGACAGTAAGAAAAGAAAAATAAAGCCGCGTGAAAAGCTGCGAAAAAGCCGCAGGTCCTAATGGGTCCCCCGAGCACACCGGTGCTTGGCGAAACAGACCCGCTACGGTCTCAAGTCCAAACAATCTCAGAAGTGTCCTGTCCCTGTATTATTACAATAATAATGAATAAGTGAAATAAAACTACCTTAATACCTCACCCACTCAACTCTCTCTCTCGCTCTCTCCTGCGGCTTCGTAGAGAAAGAAGCCGCCTCCGAACTCCGCGGCTGCACCGGCTCCTCGAAAGTCGCCTCCGCGGTCCTCGGGCCCTCGCAAGATAGACAGAAGAGTGGTCAGACCAATAAAATTAATCAAATGATAAAGAAAAGAAAATAAAAATAAAAGTGAGGATATATATGCAAAAATGGAAAATAAAATAATCACACAAAATAAAACAAAAACAAAAATAAAAGAAAATCAAAATAAAACAAAATAAAACAAAAGGAAAATAGATACAAAAACCGCGAAAAGCCGCGAGCTCCGAAGAGCCGCGAAAAGCCGCGAAAACAAAAATGAAAATAAAAACAAAAATACTACTAAGTCGTGCTCCCCGGCAACGGCGCCATTCTGATAACACCAAAAACCCTCAAGACCCGGGTGAAGGTAATAAGACAAGGGTCGTTGCGACCCGGATCTCAGAGGATAGGTATATCAAGAAAAATATCGAACCGCGAAAGAAATCAGAAATCAAAACACGAAGTGCGGTCCTAGCTATGAGATTCACCTAGTATAGCTCCCAGGGTCGAACACAAGGAGCACGGGTTGGCCTAAGGCCTACGAAGTAGTAAAAAGAAGATAAAATAAAAGAAAAGTATTTTTTAGTGGTTTTTAAGAATTTTTATATTTTTTTAGGATTTTAGAATATGAAGAAAAATAAGAGAAGGCAAATATAAACACAATATGGCAATTTATTTAACACACCAAAAATCAAGCAAAAATTCAAGAAAAAGTATTTTTATGTTTTTTAAGTTTTTAAGTGTTTTTGGTGAATTTTTGATAATTTTCTAATGTATATTTTATTTTCTAAAAATCAAACAGTGCTAAAAAGAAAGGGTACTGTCCAGCAAGGCCCAAAACCCAAAGATAAAATATCTGAGGATCTCAGAGGGCCCTGGAGGTTATTTTCCTGTATTCTAGAGAAAATAAGGAAAATTTGGGCACCAAAATTATTGTTTTTGGATTTGTGGATTATGTATTATAATTTTTATGAGTTTTTAAGGGTTTTTAGATTTTTAGGGTTTTTAAGTGATGAAAAATAGCCAAAATTGGCTAGAAAATCAAACAACAAACAAAGAACAGTAGCTAATTTTTTTAGAATTTTTGGGAGTGATTTTATATTTTTTTGAGATTTTTAAACCTAGACAGTAGCTAAAAAGAAGGTTTTTGAATTTTTAAAAATACTAAATAAAATCAAAAATGTCCTCAAAAATTCTCAAAAATCCAACAACATGGCAGGAGCCATGTGTCAAATTTTCATCGAATTTGGAGGTGGTTTGATATTTATTCAAAAATCAAAAAGGGGGCACAGTGCACAGGGACGTAAGTGCAAATACCCGCAAATCTGGGGGCCAAGGTGCAAAAATCCCAGCTAAACATGCGCGTGGCGCGTGCCTGGGGCACTCGGGTGCCTTCTGGTAAGAAAAACTAAGTCCTTGGACCTTTTGGTAACTCGTACCAAAAAGTCCAGGGGCTTAGATGCAAATAACCCACTAAAATCCGCACATGCGTGAATAAAATGCTCACAGGGGCATAAATGCAATTACCAAAAAGTATTTCTTCATTCAATAACCCAACAGAACTACAGGATAAAAGACGCAAATATCCCAAACAAGCACGTGGCGACGCACGTGAGATCACATACACAGGGGTATAAATGCGAAACTAAACAAGTACAAGGTCCACAGTGCAAATTACCCTACGTAAATAAAATAACTAAAATATTTACAGGACTAGAAATAAAAGACTCAAACTACGAGGGGGCCTAAGTAATTTACCCCTTATTATGTCGACGGCTCGATAGGCGCCACGTGGAGGATCCGACGGCTCTGGATGGGCGGCGCTCTTCTTCTTCAGCTCTTGGGCCAGATCGACGGTGCAG
Source organism: Ottelia alismoides (assembly GCA_037367405.1). Lineage (NCBI taxonomy): Eukaryota > Viridiplantae > Streptophyta > Magnoliopsida > Alismatales > Hydrocharitaceae > Ottelia > Ottelia alismoides. The sequence continues at coordinate 389,912 of JAZKJV010000219.1, forward strand.
AGGTGGCCACGTAGGTGATCGGTCGGCTCAGGTGCTGGGGGCCTCTCTCCTCTGTGCTGACGGTTCGGATCAGCCCCTCGAGATAATCAACGGCTGCTGCTCCTCAGTGGATGGACGATCAGGATCGAGACTGGAGCGGTGGGGCTGATCGGACGGTGAAGGAGGATGCAGGAAGAACACTCCGCCGGCGAGCTTCGCCAGCCTCGTGCGCCTGCAGTAGTCCTCCTCAGCTGCTGCTAAGTATCGGAACAGATCCGCGGTGACGTCCCGCAGCTGGTGAAGGCCTCAGATGACCCGGCCGAGCCCTGGAGGGGCTCCGGCGAGGTCGGCGGCGACGGGCTTCTGGCCTGGATGTAAGGGGGGCTCAGATGCCCTCCTTTTGACCTGCAAAAGGCACCAGAAGCTTCGCGGGTCGAGGGCAAAGTGCCTCGACCCGAAGAAGCGAAGTGAACGTGGACTGTGGGTCGGGGCGGATGAGCTCCGACGAGCGGAGGATGGTGGAGCTCGACTCCCAGCTCCGGGGCGAGCTGGGTTGAGTGAACGAGCGAAGAACGTGCGTCGGAGGATGGCGAAGGTGTGTGTGGGTTCCGATGATCGATAAAGTGCACGATATGGCCGGAATCAGGGGAACTCGTCGGAGATGCGATTTGGGCAAAATGAAAAATTAAGCTAAATGGAAGGGCTAATCGGCTACCTGGATGATGCGGGAGACTGTGCTGGAGCTTGGCTAGCTCCTGGTCGTCGCCTCGAAGGACGTCAAGGCCTGAGGCTCGAGCTCCGATCGAGTGGCGGAGCACGGCGACGTGAAGCTGCCGGATCGATGGTCGGGCACCCTCTCCTCTCTGCAACAGGTGCAATCGCGAGTTGTCACCTCGATGAATGCTCTGGAGGTCACGGGAATGGGAGTGGCGAGCCAAAGATGGAAAGAAAGTGCGGCGGAGCTCAGGCTTTATATGGTGGAAGGTCCGGCAAAACTCGATCGGGTAGGGCGAGCTGGAGCGCGGATCCCAAGGCGAGGGCTCCAGCGAGGCTCTCGGGTGTGACGTGATCAATCCGGACCTGGAGTTGGGGAGGTTGGCGATCGGGTCACCCGTGGAAAAAGGGGAGAAAACGGGTCGGGCGCAGGAGACCCGACTCTGGTGGTCCTGGGGGAGGTGTTGACCGGGGGTCAACAATCCCCCGTGGACCAATCAGAGCCCGCCATGCAATAATTGTTTATTTGATTTTTTGGGCCTTTAAATGGCCGAATTTTCAAAAACTTAAAACATGAAATATTTTTGTTTTAATTTTTCCTATTTTTTGTGATTTTTAATTAATTTTTGGAAATAAAAATAAGGTATATACAATATAGGTCTATACACAGGTATATATACAATATGGGATTTTGGTTTTTGATTTTTAATTAATTATTTTTATTCCTATTTTATATTTTATTTATTTATAGGATAAAATGAGGAATAAAAAGCTATTTTTATTTTATTTTTATTAATTATATACATAGGTGAAATAAATAGTTATTTACAACTATATACATGGTACATATATACAATATATTTTTGTGTTTTTAATTTTGTAATTTTTATTTGATTTTTGTTTTGTTTATTTTTATTTATTTTATTTACAATATATACCATAGATTATTTACAAAAAGTTGTGGAAAATCATTTTATTTATTTATAAGGTTAAATAAATAGGGAAGGTGGTTTATGTACATGGTGTAAGGGTATTTTTGGTCTTTTTGATTTTTAAATTTTTATTTTGTTTTTAATAGCTTTTAAATATATACAAGTATATACAAATATTTACAACATATTTTTGGGTGAGGAAAATATATATAATTTATTTATTTACAAATATTTACATTAGAGCCCCTATCTCCCTCTACTTTGGCTTTTATGCGGTCAGGCCCATGATGAGCCCTCCCTTGGGTTAGGTTGCTCAATATTTATTCTAAATATTTCCCTCTTTTTCTTTTTCATCTTTATTCTTTTATTTTTGCACAAAAACATGCTAATTATTTATATTTACAAACATGCATGCTTTTGCTAATTGACCCTATTTACACATATCTACATGCATTTGCATAGGTTTTTGTAGCTAAAATATAAGAATAAAGAGTGATGAATGGGTATTCATCAAGTAACAAACCTTGTTCCAGCTTTACAACCAGGAACAATTCAAATAATCCAGATCTAATTACTGAACCATGTGTTAAAGAATCAAATGTTGCGAGAACGAAAGGAAGTGGTCGTGGTGGTAGACCCAAGGGCATTGGCAATCGTATTAGATCAGAATCTGAGATGAGAAGAAATATAGGTCGACAATGCAAATCTTGCCTCAAATACAATATCGGGCAAGATTCCAGAAACTGACCTAATAACAAATCGGCGATACCTGGTAAGTTTTTAACATTCTTTACTGATTAATTTTTGGTTTCAGTTCATTAATCCTTTTCCTCACTTATGAAGGCAATGACAGACCGACATCAACATAAATTGATGAAATACCTTTAATGTAAGGTTATACATTTTTTCCTTTTCATGTAAGATTTCTATCTTACATATAAATCACTTAAATGTTGCTTATTATATTTCTATTAATATCCTTTTTTTGTAGGTTTGCATTTTACGGAAAGGTTTTCGGCGTCATTCGAGCTTACTCGTTTATCTACTTCTCAGTCTTTATTTTTTATATTATCTGTAATTTTTGTTGCTAGTTATACTTTGCTCAGTTATTATAGAATTCAAATACTTTGCACTTTTTATTGTTGAAGTTCAGAAGTTTCCTGGTGTGAACTCGTAACATGCAAGAATACAATTTAGTGTTTTTTTGTGATGTGAATGTTTAACGTACAACATGAACTTTCAGTCTTATAAGTTCAGTCTCTTTTTTTGGATATATGTGTCATTCCTTTTAATACTTTTTTAATGATACAGTTTTTGGAGTATGTAACGTATACTAAGCCCTTTCAAGTGTTTATTAGGGCTTTGTTTTAATTATACACACATTTCGTTAACATATATGCAATTCATCATACAAGATGACCTTTATCGATTGAGTATTATGAATGCGTATAAGTACAGGAAGATTGTTCAGTGTCACATTACAATTATTTTAATAACACATATATATATATACAATAATTTAATAATATTTAGAACAGTTATAATTTTATACAATATTGTACAAAATATAGAAACATTTCAATACTACATGATTAAATATTCGTATCAACAATCCTAACACATATTGCTCATATTAACATAAAAGCAGACCTCTCAGTGTATTTAATCATACAACTTATATTATCATTCAATAATTCCTTTTAGATATTTGCTAATATGAGTCCTTATTGCACAATATCTAGGTAATATGAATTCTTCATGTATATTAACTGTCATAGTACTTTTATTTTAAAGTCGAGCTATACAATTTACACATATATGCATTATTTTACAGTTATACTCAATAGTTTACATTTCTGTCTAATGATTTACATATTTATTCAATATTTTACATTTCTTTATCATATTTTACATCTGTTAAAATTTTCATTAATAACAATCTTAAACCATACAACCTATATTATCATTCAATAATACCTTTCAGAGATTTGCTAATATGATTCCTTCTTGTACAAGATCTATGTAATATGTATTCTTATTGTATATTAAGCATCATAGTACTTTTATTTTAAAGTGGAGCTATACAGTTTACACATATATGCATTAGTTTACCGATATACTCAATAATTTACATATCTGTGTAATGATTTACATATTTCTTCAATATTTTAAATTTCATTTTTCATTTTATTCATCAACTTTATTCATTTTCGCCCATCAGTAAAATGGTATGTCTGTATTTTACGGAAAGGATTTCAGCGTCATTGGAGCTTGCCCGTTTATCTATTTTTCAGTATATGTTTTTTATATTATCTGTAATTTTTGTTGGTAGTTATACTTTGTTCAGTTGTTATAGAATTCAAATACTGAGTACTTTTTAATGTTGAAGTTCAGAAGTTTGCTATTGTGAACTCGTAACGTACAATAATACATCTCAGTGTTTTTTTGTGATGTGAATGTTTAACGTACAACATGAACTTTCAGTCTTATAAGTTCAGTCTCATTTTTTGCTTATAAGTTCAGTCTCATACAACTTATATTATCATTCTATAATACCTTTCAGATATTTGCTAATATGAGTCCTTATTGTACAAGATCTAGGTAATATGAATTCTTATTGTATATTAACTGTCATAGTACTTTTATTTTAAAGTCGAGCTATACAATTTATATATATATGCATCATATTACAATTATACTCAATAATTTACATTTCTGTGTAATGATTTATATTTATTCAATATTTTACATTTTCTTATCATATTTTACATCAAAAAGTAAGTGTTTCGTTTAAAAGAAGAAGTTTAAATCAGAAAGTGCACTAACAAACATCTTTTAGTCATTGGAATGTGAATCATTAACGTACAAGAAGATTTTCGACCATTAAAAAACACACTTGTAACCATAAAGTCTACATTCATTTTCGACCATTAAAATACATACTTTGTCTGCCTGTCAAACATGTAAATATTCGGTATAACATGTAACCATAAATTCAATGCATATGACTATATTCATAGGATAATTATGAAATTCAAATTAAGTGTTTTGTTTTACAGAAGAAAGTTGAAACAGAAATTCTAGTAACATAACATTTTTAAGTCCTTGCAACAATAGATAGATCCAATTTAAACTGCATTAAAGTTAAGGTGTGTTTATATTCTGTCTGTCATCTTTATCACTGTGTCGCTGAGTTCTCAATGTGACCGCATGTTAATAATGTTGAAGCTATTTCAGCTCTAAATCTGTCAATGTCTTCGTAGTTGAAATCCAACGCCCTCCCTTCGCACAGACACTCCATCATTTTCATGACGTAAACACCACAGTCAAGACTTTGCGATGGTTGCTGCGGGCAATCTTGCACATATATGATTTCCCATCCTGCAAGGCATTCTTCTGGTATGTTGTACATGAAATACTCTGAAATCCAGCCATGCTGAGATGTAATTCAAAAAAAATATTAACATTGAAATAAAGCATTTAATAAAATATAAAAGTTTGTTTATGTCATACCCATTTCAATACATCCTTCTTATAGAATTTTGTTCATTTCATAGAATTGTAAAAGGAACTTTCTTGTTGAAAAATCAGTCACAAGAAGATACCAATGGTTTCTTGTATGAATAACCGTGAAAATCTTCTCCAACTCCGGTATATGTATTCCTTCTTCATATAGTTCATCGAGCTTATCAAATTCGTGTTCTGTAGCATTAACCACAAGATTGATAAAATATTGCTGAAAAATGTAAGTAAGAATATCATATTATGATAATTAATGTTTTTTTAAAAATATATATCAGTATATAGAAACTCGCCTTTTGGAATATTGGTGTGAACAGAAACAAAATATAATCATTTTTGGTGCAGTATTTATGTGCTAGCACGTCCATAAACATGTCAATTATCTGTAATATCAAAAACAATTTATTCGTAAAGAAATTTTAAAAAGTAATTAATAAAGATATACATACCGAATCCTCAATCATTCTTTTGTACAAAAAATTGTGAATTTCTCTCCCTTTACAACTCCGATTCCCCGGAGTAAAGTAGGTTGCATTCAATACGAAGGAAGAATCTTTCAATAATATTATCCATTAAAGTTAAAGATATTTATTTATAATTGTTGAAATTAGTTTAAAATTCTTACTTGTCGGCAGGATCTCGTAGAAATTCTTGAATTGTTTTTTTCGTTTGTTCTGATACTTTCTCGTAACCAATGAAATTAGTCACGAGATCGCATAAATATTGATTCTTATTCAATCAATCAAAAACAATGTTAGAAACAATTACTATCATAAACATAAAGAATATAGAAAGTTTTGTGTGCCATAGTAAAAATCAATATTCTACTTGTCATGCATATAATGAATAAAAAATAAGTTGTTATATATTTTATGGCTTACCTCACTTGCTGTGTCATCCACTGGTGATTCTTGCTCTTCATTGTCTTTCTTCATTGATTATTGTAAAGCTTTTTTGGCTTCTCTTCTCTGTTTCAATCTTTTAATTATTGAACTTTGCTGAACTGTGACTTTTTCTTTTTTTTTTCCTTATTGTAGTTTCTGTTTGCACATTATCTGAATATACAATGTTACCAATGTTCAAATCAAAAGAAGGCATGTCAATTTTCATAGCTGAAACTTTATTACTCGTATCTTGGGATTTCGATATTGTATGTTCATCACAGATTTCTGAAATTAAATTTTCAAGCATGTCACCAAGATCTGAGTCACTATGTTCTAAAACTCCTTCATTCATATCAGCTACCTTGCATGTCGGTGCAAGCATGTCTTTTTGATGGTTATCAACGGTACCTTCAACAACATTTCCATTTTTTTCCTAATGTATCTACTGCTTGGAAAATATTTTTTTCAACATCTATGTTCTCATGATCATGAAATCTTTTTAGTTTTTCATGCAGCTCCAGATTCTCAGATCTCAATTTATCAATCTGATCCTTCATTTCAGAAGTCATTCTTATGTGTTTTGCATCCTTTTTTGTATACGTTTCACTCATATCTTTAATTTTTTCCTTCAGCTCCTCTATCTCGAAGGCAAATGCTTCACACATACTTTTTTTGGAGTTTTTTTGTTACGACGTCTCGGGTTGAATCACAAACAACAGATTTTTTGTCACACAATTCCTCTATCTTTTACCTTCCCTTCCTTGTCGACACATCTTGTGGTATTGAGATGTGGTTTATTATCACAATTTCTGGTCTCCTCACCATAAAACCACACATGGTAAATTTCTCGAATAATGGAAAAACATACTCGTCTGCTCCTATCTTAACTATTTCATTTTTTGTAGTTGCAAAGCTGGCAATATCTATATAAAGAAAAAGACTTAGTATTTAAACTATTGAAATTATTAGACACACAGTATATCATATTTCATATCAACATTACTTACTTTCTCACAGTTGATCGAAACCAATGATCTGGAAACCTCTTTGATTGGACCAGCCCACTTCCTAATCCGTGGTCTCAGATCTCTGCTCACCACAAGGTCTGTGCAGCAGTACTCCATCATCCATACCTGATTCAGTTGTTTTATTAGTAATTCTTATTACTGATCATATCAATAAAGAATATTATTGAAGAACTCACATATAAGCATGCAACACATCCTGTAAGGTAACCCAGTATTACCCTTGATGAACCGGCTCTTCTCTTTTGAACTCTACTCACTACGTCATCCATGTTGAACAGTATCATTCTTGCAACAGCGCCAGACCAGTTAAAGAATCGTGTATCTTCAAGGGATTCTACGTAGTGTAACAAATCTTTTGAAAAAGAATAAGAACTGTCGGGGAAAAGGAATGTGGCAAACTTCAAAAGTATCAAACATGTTACATAAATAGAGACTGAGTTGTCATCATCTCTATTGTAATAATCTTCTAGAATGCTCTTCAACTTCTTCCTATTGAAAACCATTCCATCTTCTAACAGTTTATGCGATATGAATGATTTCCACTGAAGATGTCTACCCCTGACTGTGATTGAGAAACCAGAGCTAGGTAGGCTCAATATTGCTCCCACCTCTTCATCACTGAAACTCACAACCTTATTTCCAAATATGAAATTCCTCCCATCTTGAAATTGTTCAATTAACCATTGAATATTTTTTCGTTGGATTTCAACATGTCCAATGTTGATTAGCTTTCCAAAAGCAGTCTTTGACAAAAGTGTTTGTTGTTTGGGCGTGTGTCTATGGTTATCAATGAAATGCACAAAGTGTTCAATGTAAGATCTGTGTTGTACATAACCTTTGCCTAGAAGTAGAGACACAAAAAATCATTTTCGTACTTGCAATGAATCATAAATATCTTCCTTTAAAATAAATACGTATTTTATATTTAAAGAAGAAGTAATTTGCATACTTCCAAAATCATCTTCAACCTTCAGAAGATCCTTTTCATCGTCCACCTCTTTTGTTTTGCTAACTGGAAGGTCTGTTCCTTCTGTTCATTCCATTTAGGAGAGATATAATTTATAAAAAACTATTAAAATCTTCTTTTTACTTTGAAATTTTACTTACTTTTGAAATTTGGTTTCGGAGGATGGACCTGGAGTTCTAACAATGCACCTTCACTATACTGGTCAGAATCGTCTTCTTGTTCCCATATGGTTTCATCCAAGCGCGACTGCATCTCCTCCATCGTCACTGGATGTCCATCTACCTCCTTAGAAGATGCTTTTGCGAATGCAGACTCTCCCCTTAATCGTTTGCATAGAAGAGCTCCTTCTTCGTCGTCGTCGCCGATATGCAGTCCTTTTCTTCTCCTTCTATTTCAAAGTAGGTATTCTGTAATATTATTAAAAGAATATATTTCCTATTTCTACTTTCCTAAAATTCTAATTGATTATTTTAAAAATCCTGCTTTTTGGGTTGTCCAGAAGTTCGTAATTATTTTTAAACAGTAAGTGCTTGTTTCCGTTTTTACCTAAAAATAGAAAGAATTTTAAATTTTAAATTACAAATTAATTATAGATTAATGAATGAATTATCAATTTTTTGATAATTTATTATTACTCAAAAACATCAATTGCCTTTTTGTTCATTCTGGTTCAAACATTGTTAGTTATAGTATCCATTTCAAAGGCATGACTACGTTCTCATCAGTATGTCTCACCAGGTTGGTATTTTAGCATAAATTATATTATATATTTCTTCTTGTTCTTATTATCAATACTTCCAAATTCTTGTCTTCATTTTCATTAATAGTTCTTCATTTTTTCTCTCCAATAGTTATATTTGCTGTCAGATTTTGTCTCTTTGAATGTTTATTGGGTATGCTACTTTTTACACACAAGCCAAACTTTAAAGCATTTGCATTCAGAGCATTCAATTATTTTTTTCTATAATATATAAAATCATTATTATAATTTTTTTATTACGTAAAATAATTTCTTTATATGCATTATATTGGTTCTATTATTTCTTGAAAGTCCGAAAAAATACTATATGAAAAATTCAAAATGCAAAATAAGATAAAAAAAAGTATATTTAATAAATATCAACATAAGAATTGATACATCGGATATGTTGTCATTATATATGTATTCATCAGTGTTAGGCATAACATACATATCGACAATAGAATTAGTAATTAGTAAAATACATTTTGTTATTGTAAAATATATCTTATTAATGTAAAATACAATCACTTTTTGTAAAATAATAGACAAATTGTCATTTCATAGGTATAAAATGATATAATATCTTAGTAAAATACGATCTTTTGTTATAAATTAAATTATGTAGTTGTATTATATAGGAAAAAAATGTAAATCTATCAAACTTCCTGAAATAGTGAAAATGAATACATAAATTGTAGACATAACATACACCTCAGTTCAAGAGAACTAGTAAATGGTAAAATATATTCTAATGTTGTAAAATATAACTTGTTTACATAAAATACAATAAGTTAGTGTAAAATAATAGATAAATTGTCACTAAGTTGGTACAAAATAACATAATATCTTAGTAAAATACGCTCATTTTCTGTAAAATAAATTATTTAGTTGCATTTTATAGGATACAATTGTAAATCTAACTCATTTCAAAAATCAGTGAAAATAAATACATCAATTGTAGATATAACATACATATCGCGAGAGAATTAGCAATTACTAAAATATAATCTCTTTTGGTAAAATAGATCTTGTTTACGTAAAATACGATACTTGTTGGTAAAATAATAGTCAAATTGACATTATGTAGGTACAAATTGTTATAATATCTTTGTAAAATATAATCCAATTTTATAAAAGTGTATGTGTATATGTAAAATAAATAAATATAGTGTATTTTTTTATTCTCATTTCGTTTTATTTCAAAATTGAATTTCAATAAAATGCAAATCCGTTGGAATAGATTTTTTAATAATGTAAAATTAAGTATCCAAGTTTTTAAAGAGTGATCAAATTCTGCTTTCATTATAGGAAAGTTTGTCATGTGTAAATCAATTAATTATCTTATTACGTAAGCACCATATATTTTTATGAAACATAATATGCATAAGATACATCAACGTAAACACAAAATTTCACTGGATTTAGGCTTTTTTCTCAAACATCGGCACCCACGGTTTTGTAATTTATAACATGTAAATGTAAAATATGTCAATCGATTGTAAATTGATAACAACTATTTCAAAATGCGGTCCTTTATTCCATCAAATATTTCTGGAAATTTTTGTACACTAATCCGCATCTACCTAAATATAGAATGTTCAATGACGTGTATTTCTTTAAATCAGCATTAATTTAACCATCCCATATTTTAGGAATATTAGTTGGCACGAAAACCACCTAGTGGTTTCAATCTCCTTCGTACACTCGTCATCCCACGGCCTAAGATGACACCTTTCCATAAGCAAGGAAAGGTGCCACCTCAATTCAAGTGCACCATATATATAGGGATTCTTACCTCAATTCAAGTGCACCATATATATAGGGATTCTTACACCCATAACCCTGAGTAATTTCGCAATTACATTCATAACCCTGTATAATAGCCGATTACACGAAAAACCTCGAATAGTCACTCCATCTCACATTCATGACCCTTCGTTAGTTTTTCCCTTAACCTAACCATATCATTGGGTTAATCCAACCCTCAAACTATCCAACGACTGTTAAAAAATTAAAACTAAATAAAAAGAACTTCTCCCTTCTACATCTGCTTACAGCATGGGCCATGACCGACCTCCTCCCCTTCTTCCTCCTCCACCCCTCTGCCTGCAGCCACTCTGTCCACCCCTCCATCGCTCCTTCGCCCGCAGCCACACCCTCCGCCCCAAGCCATACCCTCCTCCTCCTCCTCACCCACCTCCCTCGTCCTCCCATTCCCCCCGCCACCCTGGCCTGGAAGCCCCTCCCTGCAACCCCGGCCTCCACAATGCTGCCTGCCTGCAAGCCCCCTCCTCTCCAAGCCCTCACCATTTCTCGTTGTCAACACCATATGGCTCCTTCACTCTTCCCCTTTTTGCTGATGTTCCTCCTACATCGTTTTTCCGCCACTGATGGCCTTAGTCCCGGTGAATCCATTACTGCCAATCAGATATTGTTGTCGAGCGGCTTCTTTTCCCCCTCCAACGCCATCTCGGCCTAGCGGCGCCGACGTCAGCAAGGAGAAGCACATCACAGAGATCATCTACAAGGGGAAGCACAACCACCCCAAGTCTCAATCCACGAGGAGAAACTCCTCCGGCGCGCAGCTGATCAACGCGTAAATGGCGTTGGGGACGTCCGATAATTCCTTTGACGGTTCGCAGATTGACTCGGGGAACGCCAAGCCAGAGAATTCGTCGATTTCTTTCGGAGATGAGGACGATGGCATGGGCTCACAGAGGAGAAGATGTGCAGAGGATTTTGATGATTACGAGGAGCCCAATGCTAAGCGCTGGTAATTAAGGTACCATTTACACTCATTTTGGTAAACTAAGGGGTAATTAGTTTAAACTCGATTCTAATTTGCATGTGGATTTGCAGGAAGGGTGAAGGTGAGAGCGAGGAGAAGTCTGGTGCTGGGAACAGGACGTTGAAGGATCCCCGGTTTGTCATCCAGACGACGAGCGATATCGACATCCTCGACGACGGGTACCGATGGAGGAAGTACGTGCAAAAGGTTGTCAAGGGGAATCCCAATCCGAGGTCTGTAATCTTGAAACATGGGATTACTGCTTGTCAACTGACTTAATAAGATCCGAACTTAATAAGTTATCAAAGACCAATTTTCCTTAGCAACAAAACAAATTTCTTATCGATGTTCTTGTTGATCCCCGCAGGAGTTACTACTAAATGCACAAATGTGGGATGCCCGGTGAGGAAACATGTGTAGAGAGCATGCAATGATCTGAGATCCGTGATCACGACATACGAAGGCAAGCACAACCACGGCGTCCCTGCGGCCCATGGCAGCGGTGTCAGCAGGCCGGTGCCAATGGATAACGGAAGGAGCAACACCAACGGTGGCATAACCATGGCCATCAGGCCATCCGCGATGACCAACCATGCGAGTCGCTTGGTCTCGGATTCTCTCTTCAATGCACCGCAACATTTGTTTTTGGGCTGCAAACAAAAGCTGAAAGGCCTCCTCTCTCTTTTGCATCAGTATTTGTTTTCCTCAGGGCGGGTTCCGGTGGCGCATTCTCTGCCTGGGCGGGGGGCTGGATGGTGGGCAGGGGGCCAGACCTGGGCTGCCCAGAAGAAGGTGGGCGGGGGGAGGTTGGGGACGGCCGGCTCGACAGGGGTTGTCTTGGAGGGAAGGTTGGGGGGCTCCTCCAAGAACATGGTGACAAAATAACCTTAGGATTGTTTTATTAGATTTTTATACTAATGGCATATTTTACAAATGTGATACGGTTTTAAGGGTAAAATTGGTAATATGTAACTTTTTTCGTGACAGTTAACCGCTAAAATAGATGGCAACAAACACAGGGTTATGTCATGTAAGAGTTAAGTATTTTTCGGAGTCTTGGATTTAATTCACAATTTTGTAGGATTATGAATGTAATTGCGAAATTACTCAGGGTTATGGATGTAAAAATCTTTTATATATATATATATATATATATATATATATATATGAGTAAAATGTGACTGCTCCTTGGGAGGAGCCAACAGGCTGCTCCGACCCCTATTTTCCCTCATTTTTTTATTTTTTGGAAAATAAAAATTTGTATATTCATCACTATATCTCTCTAATATTCTATTAAAATTCCATCAGAAACAAAGACTCCTAGGCCCAATCCAGAACAAGTAATTTTAACGGTCTTAGAATTGTTGTAATCGAACTGTTATGAATGTAGGGTCTAGGAGTCTCTGTTTCTGACGAAATTTTAATAAAATGTTAGAGGGATGTAGTGATGAATATACAAAGTTTTACTTTCAAAAAAAATAAAAAATAGGGGGAAAATGGGGGTGGGAGTAGTCCGTTGGCTCCTCCCATGGAGCAACCACATTTTACTCTCTCTCTCTCTCTCTCTCTCTCTCTATATATATATATGGGGGCCTTTCAAATGAGACGTGGTCCTTCCATCCCTAAGGAAGGCCAACGATCTGGACCATCGGATTCAAATCCAACGGCACCTTCAATTTTATTGCCCAAAAGGGCATTTTGGTCTAATTAATATTCTGAAATACTAAATTTAGCTAGTTTTATTTTTCGTATTTTTCGTAATACCATATTTAAAAAATATACAGTTTTGCGCCGGACGACATTACATGGGGCATATGTTTGTATCCTCACACATTTTTTTGTATAATATGTGGTTCTTTTTGTGACGACGGTATGTTCTTTTGCATAATCTGTGGTTCATTCAAAAAGTCGTCATTTTTTCTAAATTTTCCATGGTTCTTTGTATAATACAATTCTATCCTCAATTAATGTGTGGTTCTTTGTAACGATTGTATGGTTTTTGTATAATAAAGCTTGCATGGTTCTTTGTAAAAATGCGGTAGTCGTTCACGCTTATTTGACGATTAAATACGAACCAAATGTGTATAATACACATCTAAAATGTATAATGCATATCCAAGATGTATGATGCACATCAAATATACAAGATATATAAAAAATTACATTTTTCATTCGCAACCAATTGAAATGTAAAAATACATAACAAATATGTATAATACATATCATATTTGTGTAATACACATCAATATTGTATAGTACACATCAATATTGTATGAAACTGTGAATTGTTCTTCATCCAGGACTGGGTGGAGTACTTTTTTATCGTCGTCGCATGCATGAAGAACTTCTACGATAGTCACCACCACTCCCGCATAGTCCTTGGACAGATCCCCCACCATCTAGATCGGACCGACACGTTGTCGTTGGAGTCCGCGTGAAGAACTTGCAAATGAGGTCGCACATGATGTCGTCAACTACGCACCACGATCAGAGAATCTATCAAAGCCGACGCGAACAGACCGATTTGCACCGAACCTCGAGGTCGCCGACAAGATCGACAATGCAGGGGTACAATGCTCACTAATATATATAAATACTACTGCATATCCTTACCCACATCTGTCTAAGCAGGTTGCAGCGACAAGAGATTCCTATCAATCTTGAATCATATAACATTAAAAAAATAGCGTAATTCGAAATCTGAATTTAAACAAACATCAAAATGGTGTCACCTCGTTCTAATAGAAATACTCGACATCTATCCAGCAGTATTCCCCCTTGACGACGTTCGCCGGCCATGGAGGCTCAAGATGAAGCCGCTGCCATCGATCACACACACCGTCTCCATCTCTCTCTCAATCTCGCTCTCTCTCAACAAACACAATCAAATGAATTGGAGAGAATGGAGCTCTTTGGTGACGTGAATGGAAAATTAGGGGAGAGAGAGAGAGTGAGGCAACTTTTAATGACAAATTAAGAGAGAGTAATTAATGAGAAGATATTTTAGGTGGTTGCATACTATATTTAGATAATGAATAATGACCAAAATGGGTTTGTGGTTAATTAAATAATATTATTAACATACCTTTTTTAATAACCGTCTGATTATTTACGAATGGATGGGATCGTTGGCCTTCCTTAGAGATGGAAGGACCACATCTCATTTGAAAGATATTCTATATATATTTGTAATTGAGTTTAATGGGGCTACTCCATCCTCGGGCTACTCCCACCTCAATTTTCAACGAAATTTTTCTTCTTTTTTTGGAAAATACCGTCATATATATATATATATATAATATTAATCTCTCTAATATGTCATTCCAATTTCCTCAGAAATAGACACTTCTATGCCCTCCATTTAGAACATGCAATTTTAATCATTTTAGAATTGGTATACTCGACATGTTTTGGATGGAAGGTCATTTGAATCGAAAATCAATAAGGGTTCATACCAAGAATACTTAATTCCATCTCAGATCTTGACTCGGTTAAGTTCCATCTCTAAACATAGATGACGTTTTAACTCTTGCAAAAACCACAATCCTCCAGAACTCAAAGAGAAAATCCTCATGCTCAAAATTGAGCAAGGATCCTACTGCAATTTTTATAGAACTTATTAAAAGACAGGAAACTCAAAATGATAACGATAACCAAAAGTTTAAGAACGATTCTAAGGACCACAAAGAGGGGTTGGCAAACATAGCTCACAGATTAAACCGAGAAGAATAGAATAATAAACGGGGGTTAAGGAGAAGAGAAAAACAAGATGAGAAGAAGAAGAAAAGACTAAATAGTACTTGAGAGTTGGAATGCAATCTAAGAAGAGTTGAACTTTGGATTAATTTTACAGTCGCATATTTTTAACATAATTTTCACAATTTATTTTTCCCACTGGGAGAGGGTTTACCCATATGGTTAAGAAATATAAGCTTCTTTTGGAAGGAGCTCAATCTCGATTGAGTGTCTGCTACACACACGCACACGCGCGTGCGCGTGCACACACACATGGGGTTGGGAGTATGCACCCAGGTGCATGTAATTTTACATGCATCGGGGCATATATCTTCCACGTTTTTTTACTTTTTTGGATAATATCACCATATATATTCATCTTCATATCCCTCCATTATGCCATTCGAATTTCGTCAGAAACATAGACTCCTATGTCTTCCATCTAGAACGGGTAATTTTAACGGTCTTAGAATTGCTGTTATCGACTTGTTCTAGATAGAGGGCACATGAGTCTCTGTTTCTGATGAAATTCGAATGACATAATGGAGGGATATATAGATGAATATAGACAGTGATGTTTTTCAAAAAAATAAAAATAAAACATGGAAGATATAGGCTCCGGTGCATGTAAAATTACATACACCTGGGTTCATGCTCCCTAACCACACACACGCGCGCGCACGCATACGCACGTGCACGCGCGCGCGCACGCACACACCACACACACACATTATGGCATTGTAACACATACTTGAAAAGCTTACAATTATAAAATGGAGTAAAATTTTCCAAAGAATCCGTATAAATTTCATGTAAGGAAATTAACTAACAAATTATAATCTTATCTTTTTTATTTTTACTTGATGAGACAAATTATGGCTTTTATGAGTATAGTTGAAGTAAATAACTCTCTAACCAATACTCTACATATACACAATTTTGTTATGGATTATATATTTAAATGAAATAAATACCAGTTGCTACAAATTATACACAATTATACTTGTAACATACACATTATTATTTACGAGATCGATTCAACACTATGATGTTAATTCGTTCCACCCGTGCAGAGCACGGGTATGTACTAGTATGAAATGAAAATAAGTCAGGCAAAATGTGCCTAAGGGCGATCATGGAATTAGAAAGTATCGTTAGGAGTTCTGCTTCAATTTTTTCAGTGCACGTGGGGCACGTGCTGGCTGGACCAAAGTGATGATCGGAGATACTGTATACGGGGTACTTTCAGCACAAATTTTACCGAACACGAGCGTTCCGCACGTGATTCCTCTCCCTATCCGCCCTGACGTGTCTTTTGGTATCCAATGGTTCTTTTGATGCCACGTGGTTATTCAAGACGGAGCTGATGACGATATTCAACTGTCGGAGGTGGCACTGTTCGAACCGCTCGATCTTGATCAAGCGGTTCACATGAATTTGCTTGGTAGAGCGCACAGAAAAAGTGTAAATTCGTACGGAAGACCCCATCAAGATCCTCCTATCAACAGTAACGGGTCGGATGGTTCTGGCCCTAATCGAAGAGCAACTGGAGAGGCAGGCCCTCAATCGTAGGATGAGAGATGTTGAAGGGCCTATCGACGGCTCCTGTTGCGACCCCCTCCCTCTTCATCTCTTGTCGTTGCTGCGCGGCGGGGACGGCAAAGTGGTGGCGGTGTTGAGAAGATCCGAGGGATGACTGAGCTGCTATTACGTGTAGCTGAGATCATATGCTCCTGTTATACGCGGTGAGGTCCGATTGGCTGGACACGGTGAAAGGCGTCAAACTATGTTGCTTAAGTGATGGTTCGAGATTCAGAAGAACAAGGTAAAGATGGCGCTGGAGCCTCGTGAAGTGCGAAGCACACTGAAGTTTCCAATCCTCTGCTGCAGCTGATGCAGGATAAGTTGGAGCTGATGTGTATGGTGTGAGGCACAAGCTCGCGAGGAGTTTCCGGTTGGGTCCTTGCTCGCTGGATGGAGGTGAAATAAGAAGCCTCTCCATTGCTGCTGCTCTGTACGCGGTAGAGCTCTGCGGGTCCGGTGTTTGGCAATCAACGGCGGAGGAACTGAGGAGCCCGTGGATTCCAATTAAGGTGAGCTAGAGACTAGAGATCGTCCAGGTTGCGAAGATCCTGGAAGGGATGGCGTTGGCTCGAGCTACTATGAGACCGCAGTGTAACATTGACCGACCTGCAGATGGGGAATAGGTTCGAATACCTTGCTCGACCTGTGCATTAAAGAACAAGGAGAAAATGAACCTATCCCCTGCTTAGGAAGGACGATTAGGAACTTAACGATGAGGACGATTAGGACCTGTGCATTAAAGATGAGAGCGGTGGTTGATATCGGATTTTGGGTGTCAAACAATTGAAGAGAAGGATTGAGGGAAAGAAAGAAATGTTAGCAGACAGAACAAAGAAATAAAAAAAACAAAAACCAATAAGGAGGAGGAAGAAGAAATAGGAGTCGCAAGGTCCTGCCACAACTTCGGATGTCACCGGCTATGAGTCGCCGTCATTGCTGAGATGAGGATGCGAGTCCATACCCTCCCTCGCGGCGGATAGCTTGGAAGTTGGCTGTTGGGTCCCTTAGTTGACCGCATAGGTCAACAAGAAGGCAGACATGCAGCACAAGATTGGTTGGTGCGAGTAAGTGGGAGTCGTTGCCTGAAGTCAACAGAGACGTGATGTGGAAGGCTGCTGACCAATACGTTTAAGCCAAGTGGAGTAACCGGTCAAAGGCTGACCAAAACAAAGAAGAAAATAACAAGAAAATAAAAAAGAAATAACCAACGAATGAAAATGAAAAAAAGATCAACATAAGACTCATCAAGATCTCAAACACAAAGAAACACAAGTATGTATACGATAAAATAATTTTGAAGGCTTAAAACACCATTTCATGGTTTCTAATTTTTTCTTGTGTTTTCAATAAGACCTATTGCAAAAGAAAATATAATAGTTATATAAATAAATAAAGTCTAATCTTTTTTTGAATTTTTAATACTTAAGAAAGAGTAATATAAAAATGAAGAAAGAAACATAAAAAGAAAGGAATAATGTTTCAATATATATTCATTTTTTTTATAATTTTTAAATATTTTTGGATTTAAATTTTAATGTATTATATTAAAATATAAAGTAAAAAATGGAAATAATAAATAAATTAAAAAGGATTATTTATGCACATAAACTCACAACGTAAAGTTAGTAAAAATGTACAATGTATAGAATGGTCCCAGAATCCAATTTTCACGTACAAACTCAGATTCTTTTGAATTTGATCTTGATTGGTAGAGTATTGAATGTGTATTAATTAAAAAGTGAGTATGGGATCATAGAGACTTTATGGAGATAATATGTGCATTCATGGTCTTTTGTCTTAGAATTGGGTTTAGGTTTATTTCACATGTTAAGTTAGCATTTTTAACATTTTTTATTTTATTTGGGTTACTTAGACAATGGAATTAATTTCATCTCAATCAGAGTTAACATGAATTTATTGAAAATCAAGGAAATTTGGCTAGTTATTGATGATTCTATACACATTTTCAACTCATTTTACGATTTTATTTAGATTTATTTATTGGCCTTATTTACAAGATAATTTTACATTTTTACTCTATTTGTATTGCAAGTAATAATTTTATTTTTATGAATTTATGTCAATTTATTAGTATTTTTCTTAAGAATTTAGACAAAATATTGATATCAAGTCATTGAATCACAAATTCATCTGTCACCTGTGAGTCTGTGACAGGTCACCTATGACATGTCACCCATAGCAAGTCACTTATGGCTGTCACTCATAACATTCATTCTAGACACAGGAGTTGAACAAATTCTCTCATGGCTCGGATTAGGCCAGAGGATTAAATATTGTAAACATGTGTGAGTTTTTATGATTTTGTGCAACTATACATGTGTTATGGAGGAATAAGATACATCCTTAGATAGAGCTCGAAATGAGCTTTCCAACACATCCATCAACCCCTAATTGTGTACTTTCCAAAATCAATGAAACAAATTAGGACAATAATTTGTAAAGACAATGGAACCCACGATGAGGTAGTCACACACTTCCCTAAATCACTAAATTATATCTAGGAGTGTACAATTTGTGGGGTACTAAACATTGTGCAAGCATTGTCGTACTCACGTATTACACAGATAGCTCAAGTTGTACTCAATACAATTTATACTTCTACTCGGGAAGTGGTACCCCAATACAAGAACCAATGTGGAATTATAACACATGGCAATATGGTCTTATCAATGGGAAAATCCTTCCATGATGCGTCTCCACCTTCCATAAAAATTTTATTAGGGCCATATATCGATGGGAAACACACATTCAAACATTTGAACATTCATATATAATCAAGAGAGCCACAACCATGTATACGTTATTTTATATTTGGGGCCCATCGTGGGCTCACATAGTGTTCAACCATGTAGACAAGTGTGACCTGCCATGGGCTCAATTGGAGTTAAATCATGTATCTTAAGTGTGTGGCCAGTCATGGGCTTAATTTGTATCCAATCCTGTGTCTACGGGAAATCTCCTACGGGCTCATATAGTGCCAACTCATGTGTCTAAGAGTGACCTGCCATGGACTAAACTAACATTGGTGATGTTGAGAGTAGGGTTGAACACCGTACGGGTCCACCCGTATAATCCAACCAAACCGATGAAAATGGTTCAAAATGAATTGGATCATTTGGATTTTAGGTCGGGTTAGATCCAATCCATATTCCTTCAATAGGTGTTGGGTTGGTTGGTTGGTCTAATGTCTTCCACCCACCCCATCCAAATAACCCAAATTATTTCTTTAGATGACTTAAAGTTTAATCCTACCAAAATCAACTAATATATATTTAATATGTATAGTTAAGAATTCTAAACTCTTATATATTTCTAATTTACAACTCGCATTATCTTGTCCAAGTTATCAAATCGTTAACCAACCTTGTCTCGCCAAGCACTATTTCAATTGTTATTATGTGTTATACAATGTATTTTTTTCACTAGCATCCTAAACATGATTAGTACATCCTATAGACAACTGAGAACCAGCCTTATTACCACAAAACAACGACCCCTATCCTAATCAATTGTAGGTGATATAAATTATGCTTGAAAATCCCTTATTCTTAACTGAACAACTCCATATCACCTTGTACATACCTGGACCATCTTCATCTATGTTGATTTGATTCCTCCAACCTTCTTCTTCTTTATCGAGCTTGATATATGCTTACTTTGACATCCTTTTTCATACACTAATAGCTTCATCACTACTTGGCCTTCAATTAACAAGACTTTTCGCTGGGTTAATTTGGTTATCGCCCTACCCAATTGGTCCAAACCGCTCACCCATACATCTAAACCTAATCTAATTTGATTGGGTGATGTGTGTCATTTTTTCAACCCAAACCGATGGAATGCCCATCCCTAGTTGAGAGCGTTTGGAACTTTTGTAATATTTGTATTGTTTGGTATTCTCATGAGAGGAGTGACATATATAATAATTATCTGCTACGGATGTTCAAACATAAGGCATATCTAAGTGACCTGCTATGGGTAATCTACCGTGGGTGACCCGCTGTAGCGACTTGCTATGAGTGACTTGTCATAGGTGACCATTATGGGGTGACACAACATAGGTGGCCTGCTATAATGACCTGCTATCATGGGTGACCTACCATGGGCGACCTGTCCCACAAGAAGATGCGAGAACACGAAGGTTAAATCCAAGAGGAAAATGAAGGAAGACACAAATTGGGCTAAGAATGATCATTATTCTAGCAAACCAACACAAATCAAAACTCCAAATTTACCAACTCAAAACTGTGAAGATCGTGAAGGTTCAATCATTTATCTTTTATATTTTTTAAAGTTAGGTGATCACACGGTTATTTAACTCATAAACTCACAAATGGTGTCGTCTTGTCATCCATCGTACGTCTTCACTCCCTCCCCCAAACAGTGGAACCATCTATCCAGCTGCTGGGTTATGTCATGCCCAAAGTGAGATGTGAAGTAGAGCACACCAAAATGAATTTATGTGATTGGCGGTAAGTGTTTGCAGCTCAACTGGGTACCGAAGGATAGTACAAGGGTGCTCAGGGCAAGTCCAGGAATTTTTGGCTATAATCCTTAGAGATTTTTCCTCACCCACTCCAGTATGGAGGTAAGTATCCGCGTCCAATGAGGCAGTTACTCTCCCCAAAACAAGAGTGAATCCTTACATTTTTTAAGGGTCCGAGTATGATTTAGTTGTCCTAATTTTATATCACTTTTTTGAGTATTTTTCAATGTAATACACATAATGAGTTTTCTGATTCCCTTATTATCATGTCTAATAAAACAAGTGAAGAAATCAGAAAAGCCGATGCACGATGAATAATGCATGCACGAGATAGAATACATACCTTGCTCCAGCAATCTACATGAAATATGATCTGTACATAGAATTCAAATCTAACCTATATGCAATGCAAATGAGAACGATCCTAGTGGGAACTTTTATTAAAGGGAAGTATGGTTTTATTTGACTAAGTTCAATTCGTAGTGTCTATAGGAATATATATTCTATTAGGGGTTTGGACCTAATGAGTTATCGAGCTCAATCACAAATAAAAACCTAGAACTAGGGGCTTAAGCACAGAAAATAAAGAAAAAGAAGGCGAAAAGCTCAAATCATGTTAATCAAAGAAAATAAAAGAGAAAATAGGGAGAAAGGAAGGTAGAATGTGATGAAAATCGATGAAGCCCTCCGACACTTGTGCTCAAGGGCGGAGCTAGAAACTTTTACAGGTGGGGCCAAAACATATATGAATGATTCATGTCCAAATCATAAAATGAAATTGTCCAATTTGTGTCCGACTCATAAGGCATGTTGTGGGACCAATTATATGATTAAAAAAGTTAATTAAAAATATAACAAAAATGATAAATATCGTAGACCAATATGCTAGTTAGAGATGGAAAAGTGTAGTTAGCAGCACAATCATTAAAAAAAGATCTTATTATGAAAAAAAATACAAATGTTATATATATATGGAAAAGGTGTGGCGGCATCCTTCGGGGAGCTAACTTGGCTCCCCCATCTCATTTTTTCTTTTTTTTTGAAAATGAATCCGTAGAAATTCATCACTATATCCCTATATTATGTCATTCAAGTTTCATGCAAATCAGAACGGTCGTAGAATTGTTAAAATCGACCCTGTCTGGATGGAGGTCATAGGAGTTTTTGTTTCATACGAAATTTGAACGACATGATATAGGGATATAGCAATAAAAATCCAGGAAGCGTTTTTTCAAAAAAAATAGGAAAAATAGAGCAGGGGAGCCAAGTTAGCTCCCCTCAGGGGCGGTCCCATTTGCCCTATATATATGTCAATCACATGTAACCAACCTTAAAATAAAATTAGATAGCATATGATTCGCCGACAGTGCCATATTCCATCAATCTTCGAAAAATGATAAGTTTAGATATCTATACCTATTCCCAATCTATCAACTAAAATATTTCTACATTAATATCAAACGTAAATATACTTGTAGACTTACTTTTAAGGATATACAATTTTATACATTCTTTCACCTATTTGGTATAATTACTATGATATAAAAAGATTTAATACATTCAGATGATGTGCATCTATCCAATACATGTATATTTAAGCTAATATATACAATATTTATAACATTATTCAAATGCAATAAATATCCGTATTACATCCATATCCATCTTTTAATAATATAGTAATATAGTTTTCGTATTCGTCAATATCCGTATCCACATCTTTATTCGTATTTAAAAATAGACAACGATATAGTAACACCTATATGTGTATTTGTTTCTTTGCATCTTTAATAGAAATGGTGGACTTTACGGAAATTTGGAAAATGAGGAAAGTAATGGTGGTGACACTTTAAGGAAATTTTAAAAAAATAAGTTGTCATTTATAAAAATTTCAAAAAAAATATGAGAAATACTATTAAAAATGGAAAATAGAATGAGTCTTTAATAATTTACCAAATTGGGAGGGGGGCCATGGCCCCTACCAGCCCCCCTCTCCCTCCGCCCATGCTTGTGCTGGTGAAACATGCTTTGATAATTACAAAGAGAATGTCCAAGTGTCTCTCTACAAGTCGCGATACCCTTAAGGGGCCCCTTCTACAAAAAAAACAAAAGAGCAAGTGCTGCAAATTAATTATAAGAAAGCGAAAATGAAAAACTAAAGAGAAACAACTACGACTCCCGCAACTAGTCCTCCTCGTGTCACTCCTATGCAACTGGCTCGAACCTGAACATCGATCTCCAAGTGCTTCAGCTACTTAGGTCCCTAAGAAGCTAACCTCCGCACATGGGCACTGCAACACAAAGAGAACAAAAACCAACAAAATATCCAAAGATAAAAGAAATAAAGCAAACAAATGGATGAAATACAATGAGAGACAAGTAAGCAGAAAATCCTACTTATTACTCTACCCACTAAGTTGTTCCTCCCAGGCAATGGTACCGTCTGATGAAGTGTTTACTCCGGAGACCGGTGGTCTTAAGTTCCTCACAAGGCGTGAACTTAGTCGCTGAGTCTACCACACGAGATCCGGAATAAAACAATAATTAACCCACAATAAATATATGCAATGAATATCCAAAAATGTGGAGTCAAAATTTATTATAACTCTACATGCAAATGTGTATAGGTGTAAGCACAGGTAGAGGTCGAACACTGGGAGGCGAAGGGAATGTATGTTATGTAGCATTTATTCAATCCATTATTCATGTCCTTTTATTGTTTTAGTGGGTTTTGGGTTTTGTAATTTTTTTATATTTTGTTTTTATAATTTTTATTTTGTTTTTAGATTTTATATTTTTTTATTATTTATATTTTTTTAATTATATTTTTTTATATAAATATAAATAGATATATATATATATAAGACATATATATAAAGAGATATATATATAAGAAGAGAGAGAGAAGTACTATAGTATATATATATACTTTAAAAGATATATATAGATATAAATTTTTTTTTGGCTTTTTGATATTTTTTTCTAATTTTTTTGTTATTTTTCTGAAATATTTCTAATTTTTATGTATTTTTAAATTCAAAAATGTCCACAATATAGGACTAAATAATTGGCCGAATATAATTTGGGTTTTAAAGATACAAAATAAACTCCAAAAATTCCCAAATTAATTTTAATATATTAATAATAATATATAGATAATTATAAAAGAGAAAAATATATTTTTGGGTTTTTTAAGGATTTTTCTATTTTTTTGTTGGATTTTGGAGCTTTCTGAATTTTTTAATTTTCTTTTTCATATTTTTAGGGTTTTTTCATTTTCTGGACTCAATATATATATAAATATATCATATATAAATTTTTTTTGGAATTTTTCAAAAGCATTTTCTAATTTTTTTTTGTATTTTCTAAATTAGACAGTACAAAAATGGCTTCTTTTTCATTTTTAATAATTAGGAAAAATGCAAAAAATGCAAACTAAAATATGAGCATGAACAAGCATGGCATGGATCACCTATCCTAATTTTTGTGGATTTTTAGAAGCCATCTAGGTATTTTTAATAAATAGATAAAGAGACAAAAACAAAATAGCCTGGCAGGGGTATTTTTGCAAATAAAACAAGTTACAGGGGCATCGGCGCAAAAATACAACAGAAATAAACATTTATTTTAATTTTTAGAACTATTCTACAATATACAAAAACCGACAGGGTATACATGCAAAATTTCACGCGCCTCACGTGGGACTGCACGTGAGGCACGGAAGGACCTAAATGTAATTTCAAGAAACTCAGGGACCTTTCTGCAAAATTTAC
Organism: Ottelia alismoides; assembly: GCA_037367405.1. NCBI lineage: Eukaryota > Viridiplantae > Streptophyta > Magnoliopsida > Alismatales > Hydrocharitaceae > Ottelia > Ottelia alismoides. The sequence continues at coordinate 415,067 of JAZKJV010000219.1, forward strand.
ATTTTATTTATAACGTGCAAAAATATTTACAGAATTAAAAATTAAATACAAAAAGGCAGGGGATGGTTTTTGCAATTTACCCCCAAAAGAGGCGCTTCATCCGACGGCTGATCTTCGTTCACTTGACATGTGGCGCCTCCACGTGCGCCGATGACGGTTCGCCAATGAGCGATTGAGATTAGATCACTCGCGTGATCTGACGGTCGCTGCTTCGCTCCATCGGACGGTTGCTGCACGATCTGGGCCTTCGCCTTCATCCAACGGCTGAGAGGACGCGTGGAAGAACAGGGAAGAAGACTCGCCGGGGCGAGCTTCCTCCTCCTCGATCTCGCTCTCCGGCCGACCATAGCTGCTCCTGAAGGTCCCCTTCGCTTCCTGGAAGGTGTCTCTAGCTGCTGGAGGTGTCGGATCGTCCGAAGGCACACCGGAGCGGCGCCACAAGCTCGAAGAAGAAGCGGCGCTCCAGGTACCTCCGCCCGCATGGAAAACGTCTCCTGGTGCCTTTCTTCGCACCTAACCTGCACAGGAATGTCGAGGGGCTCGAGGTCGTTCTCCTCGACCCGGGGTTTGAAGCTGAGAGCATGAAAATGACGGGGGTGACGATGCTCCGGCGAAGCGGCTGAGGCGAGCATCGATTCGCGGAACCAAGGGGGCTCCGGTTGGTAGGGATTGACTGGAAGATGGAGGAAGTGGTGGGGAGTGAAATGAGGGCGAAAGCGAGTCGAGAACTGGTCGGGGATACGGTGAAAAGCTCGCCGGAGCGGAGCTCCAGTGAACTACGAAACAACTAAATTACGCTAACCTACGAATCAAAATGCAAAATAAATGACGGAAATGAAATGCTGATATAAAAGTCTACCTAGAAAGATAAACGCGCAGCTCTTATACCTGGAGGAACTCCAGGGAGCAGGGTGGCTGCCGGAGCGCCACCATGGGTGCAGCCTCCGCCTCTCCGATCGATTCAAAGTGCTGGCGAGCTCCTCCTGTCACCAGGAGCATCGCCGGGACCGAATTCTGGGAAGGGATTGGCTGAAAAGCTGACCAAATTTGGCGAGGGAGGCGGTGGTTCCTTATTTATAGATAGGTTGGGCACCCTTATTGACCAGGCCGTAGCCGGCGATGCAATCTATGTACACAAGATCTAAATGATCGGCGAGAATCACGGATGAAAGGAGAACAAATCTCATGAAATGACTGTGGGCGATTGATCACTGAGCCACGCGGGAAAAAGGCAAGAAAAGAGGGGAAAAGACAGTTCGCGTCAACTCAGGCGCCTGGGGGCGCAGTTGACCGACCGGTCAACAATCGCCAGAACCTGATTGGTCCACGTCAATCAGAAATTGACCTATTTATTTAACGTATTAAATGAATTAATTAGAATTTTCTTATAAAATAAAAAATGTTCATAATTTAATGTAGTATTTATTTATGATTTTTATTTATTTTTTTGAATTATTTTATTACAGTTTTATTACGGTTTTATTGAAATATGGTATTTATAAGTATATTTATATACATTTATTTTTATTTTGTTTATTTTCTTTTATTATTGTATTTTCTTATTTTATAAATTTATAACTTATTTTTGTGAGTATAAATGTATTTTTATTTGATTTTTATGAGTTTATTTATATATTTAAATAAATAGGTATATATGTATGTAAGTATACTTATAGGTATTTTACCTATATATTATATATTCTTTATTTATTTAATGAAATTTATTTGTTTTTATTATAGATTTGTATTTTTTTAATAAGATATATATAATATATACATTATTATAAAAATATAGATGAATAAAGAATGAAAGAATAAAATCCCTTTTTATTTATATACATTAGGTAACATAGGTGTTTTGTCTATGTGTTTTATAGACTTATTTTTATTTTACAAATTCTTTTTGATTTTATTTTACTTTTATTATGTACCTGTATTATAAACATTATTTACAAGATTCTAAAAATATGAATTTATAAAAATAATGAATATTGAATAAAATGAATATTTTAATCAGGTATTATGTACAAGAAGGGCCAAAAACCTAACTTCCACAGATGGACTCTAAAAATTATGAAACCAATTTTATAAAATAGTTTATGAACTGCTATATACAATTAAAGGTGAGTTTGGGTGATTTGGAGTTTTTATTTGCAAGATATGGGTCTGTGAAGTTGAGATTTTTGCTTTTTATTATGTGTATAAAATGTACACTGAATATTATTTTTGCACAAACCTAATTTTGTATTTTTATTTACATTATTGTCTACAACTTTTATGAACAAAGTTTCTTTATTTGATGAATAAATAATTATGTACAAAATAGGTGTCAAAAATGCATAAATGGATGAATAAATAAATGAGGTATTTATTGTATTATTGGCCCTTATCTCCCCCTACTTTATTCCTTGTCGACCAAGTCCATGCTGGCCTTGGTCTTGGGGTTAGGGTCATAAAATATTTGCAATATTTTATTCCTTTTTCTTTTCTTCTCTTTATTCTATAATTTTGGCATTAAAAACCTTATTTAATGTACAATAAATACAAGAACAATGAATGCTATTATATACAAATTAATGCTATTTTCATGCATTTGCTGGGGTTTTTAAGGCCAAAATGATAGAATAAAGGTGATGAAATGGAGATTCATCACCCCCCTATACTTGCCTTTGCTAGTCCCTAGCAAATACTTATGCAATAAGTACAAAAAGAACAAAGAATAAGAAGAAAAGAAAAAGCAAAAATAAAGAATGTAAAGAATAAATAGAATTGATCATGATTATTAAACTTATCTTTACAAAATCAAGGTTTGGAGCTGAAGTTAGACCTTGGTGTGAAAATGTGTGTGGAACCTAGTCGGGAACCAGCTTTAAAATACAACAGCCTTCGATAGTCACAGAACTCGGTTCAAATCACCTCAATAGCCAGGTCAGAACTAGCCTACATCATACGTAAACCCTTATGACTATGAAGCTGACTTGTACAGTGTAAGTGATGGTGGCTCTCCCCAACTGAAATGACAAAGAGACTGACTTCTCCAGAATGAGAACCCAATGATTCCCTAATCCAACAACTCTTTCCTCGAGGAGCGGGGTAATCCCTTCTAAGTTCAAGTGGCATCCAACTCAAGAGGAGGGGGTAGAGAAAAGAATGGACGGTAGCCAGTGTAGCTACCTATCCTGGGATGCAAGACCAGTGTAGTCAAGTCATCCAGCTGCAGGCTCACATGGTATAACTTTGATGCTCAAGCTTGCTTATTTTCTATACAACATATAAACATACTCCGGCAGGCATTTTAATTTTTTGTTTACAAGCCTGTCCACTTTTTTTTTCAACATACTATTTACAACAGCATTTACATAAGGAGGTTTTCCTCTTGAGCCAGAAGACTATCCCTCTTTTGAAGCATTATTGCAACCCACACTCTCCTGTCGTTAGACGTCATGGCTATTGGGCCAGGTTGGGGTGCACTTCCCTCCCTAGAGGAGGACGAATGTTTCCACCCGTGTGCGTCTCAGACTGGCAAATCCAACCCCCTCACCACTCCACTGAGTTGAGCCAAGTGAAAGGTGCAAGTGTCCAAGTTAGGTCACGGTCGACAAGAGTCATACGTGTGTTTCGAAAAGTTCTAGTTAGTCCACTGAGGTGACTTGAACCCAGTCCTGATTTCTCAAAGAATTAAGTCTGAATAGACCTGAAGTACCTTAAACCTAGTTCCCATAAGGTCCAGTGCAATTAGGTGCAGTAAGGTCCAACCAAGCTCCAATCTTCGACTTTATTAGACTAGTTCAATCATCAAGCTCAATGAAAGAATGTGAATGCTATGCAAATGCTATTTACAAATATGCAAAGAATAATGCAATTTTTCAAAGAATTTAAAATCAAAGAGATAAATTTTTACACAAAGAATTTTTTGCAAATAAAATAATTTTGGCACTCAAAATATGTACAACTATTTACACAGGCGTGCAGCTTTATTTTACAAGAATTAAGAATTTACAATTTAATTTTTATTTATAAGTATATATGTACACTTATTAAAGAATTGTGTTTATTTATTATTATTTTTTTATTTTTATTTATAATAATTTTATTATTATTATTATATAATTTTTTATTTATTAGATGTATCTATTCCTCAAACTTATTTGACACAAATTTTTCAAACAATTTTTGAAAACTATAGTCCAAAATAATTTTTACAAATATTTTTACAAACATGTACACACATTTGAAAATCATTTTGCAAAGGTTTTTCAAAACAGTATATATAGATTTTTCAAAATAATTTTGCAACCATTTTTCAAACCATTTGCAAATCATTTTTCAAACATTTTATTTCACACAAAGAAAATAAATTTTACAAACCACACATTTTTACAAAGGTTGAAAACATGTAACAAAACGTTTTCAAAATAGTTTTCAATAAATGTTTACAATACTTTTCAAACTATTTTTCAAACATTTTGCAAAAAACATTTTCACCTGATTTATTAATCAGTATATACAAAAAGAATTTGAGGAATAACCACATCTTTTTATTAAGGTTTTTAATGAATTTAAAGAATTGATTAGCCATATTATTACAAAAGTAAGAGTTATGGCTAAAGTATATACATAGTATATACGACCCCCCTATACTTAGCTTGAGCTATGTCCTCATAGATCGAAAAGAAAAGAGAAGACATAACTCGTACTGAGTATAGACAAGTCTAAAGAATAAGAATAAGAAATGAACGAATGAGAAGTTGACCGTCCCCCCTATACTTAGGATCAATTAATCCTAAGTATAGCAGACTATACACAAAGCAGGGAGGGTCAAGGTTGGGAATAAACAGATGAAAGAAGCAACAAATCATGGGTGCACCCCCCTACACCTAGGACAAAGTACGTCCTAAGTACAGAAAACTGACACAAAGGGGCGACACCTTTTATTTATATACAAGAAGATAGAAAAGGAAAAGAAGAAAAGAAGAAAAGATAGATATACACAGATAGATGAAGAGATCGTGAAGAATATACACATCACTCCCCTATACTTAGGGTGAGATATCCCTAAGTAGGCAAGAACAGGAGTGACGAAAATGTGTAAGGAAAGAACAACTCGGTGCGTGCCCCCCTACACTTAGGACAAGGTACGTCCTACGTGTAGGCACAAAGATATGGCGATAGATCTAGGGCACACATAACATGCGGGAGAAAGAATGAAAAAGACACACATATATACAAGTGGTGAAGAAACTAGTGAAGTACAGGACGGTATCTGGGTAGCGACTACCGTGCTCTCGTCGTCGTCTCCCTGTGAGAACGAGGACGCAGTCAGAAGGTGAAAAGACACCCTGATATACAGTCAAGTGGGTGTCAGCTACCGGGGTCGACAGGTTGAAAGGATAGATATCGTGTCGGTAGCATGAAGCAGTCAATCGGCTCATAGGGTCAACATGAGGGAACCGTGCCGATACCGGAAGACCAGAAGGAAGAAAGAGCAGTACAGACTCCTCCTAGTCAATGTAGGTCATGGGAATGCCGGCAAGGATAGATAGTCCTCGGGGAGGAATGTGAGCTATATCAATGTAGGTCATGGGAATGCCGGCAAGTCATCTCAGGTCCTCAAAAGCAATAAGTCACTCAATCATCCGGAGGGCATAAGATCAGGCAAGGGAGAAAGTAATCATGTCATTCACCAAACCTCCCTTGGGTCAATCCAGTCAGCTGAGATGGCACGAGAAATAGTCAGGAATCCTCTAAGTGCCAGGGTGGATCAGAGAGTCAGGAGATCAAGGATGGGTCAATCAGGAAGATGAGAGATCATGTAGGATCCGCACACCCTTATCAAGAAATCCAAAGTAGAATAATGAGTCAATCCTCAAAAATCAAGATGAGTGGAACCCCAAAGAGATAGATCAATCAATGCTCATGAAATCTTCATCGAGTCATCGCATCACATCGCATCCTTAATCCGGTGTGCGAGAACTAAATCCTCAACAAAGCATCACACCTATGTTCTATGCCTCATCAAAAATCTTCAAGAAGCCCATATGCCTGTATCAAAGATAAATCCACCAAATCAATCTCAGCAACCTCAACATCATTGGCCCGACTTTTAAATAATTTGTATAAATAATCCTCGATGCGGGCCTCATCATTATGCACAGCATTCCCGGGTAAAGGGAGAGGTGATACGGGGTACACGAGGAAGATGGATAAGAAGGGTACACAATGGGGTGGAGAAGCTGATTGAGCGTGCGTGCCAATACCGTGGGTGGTAGAAGGGTGATACAGAGGGAACGAGGAGGGCAGGTGAGAAGATCGGGATATAGACAAAATTGGGTGTTCCACACAAGGCGGGAACACCGTCAAAATTGTGGTCCGAAGAGAGTGCTCTCCTTGAACCAGAGAATGATGATGATACGGAGAATACTAAGAGAGTGATGAAGAAGAGGGAAACAAAGGACTTGGCGAAGAAATGATTGAGCTCAAGCACCAATGACTCGATGCATGATGAAGAGATATATGTATAAGAGGGGTAGAGAGACTCAAGGATAAAAATGCATGACTCACACGGGCGGGACCGACTACTCTAATAATGAATGAAAAAACACAACGAACTCCAAGTGACAATCAATACACAAGGCAAAACCCCCAATTCACCTACTCAACACGGTGAAGACCATCAAGTGACGGTCATTTATCTTTTCGATATTAGAGTTAGGTGAGAATCACAAAAATTGTACAATCACTTAGGAGGCTTGATGGGATTTGGGCTCTACTCCTTAGTGTGCACGTAAGCAATTTAAAACGCATACAATGAGGGGGTTGCTCTCCCCAAGACAAGGAAGTCATTATGTTTTATTTTTAGGTCCAATAGAGTTAACAGTCCCGATTTTATTTGAGTTATCACTTTTTTTTTGGGTATTTTCAATGCACGTGCCTATCGAGGTTCCAATTTCCATTAAGCATCCTAGGTTGGCAAAAACAGAGGGAGAAGATCAGAAAAGCCATGCAAGTCAGAAATCGATGATGCATGCTAAGTAAGAAGACTTACAGTGCCTCCCAGCTCTCTCCATGCGGGATGCGAAACAGAATTTGAAACCTATGCTAAATGCAAATGCAAACCGAAGAAATCGCCCTAGGTTTAGAAATTGCTATTATCGTGAAGCACCACAAGTCGCTCATTCATCTCTAGCCTCAAAAAGTCCGGTCTTGGCTCACCCCTCCTCTGTACTCAACACACTTGAGCTTAGGAGAAAGCGCTTTGCGGGGCTCGCTGTGGCACAAAGGCTAAGAGATTAATGGGCGGCTGTTTAGAGTTTGATCTAGGTCCAAAGCGCACTATAGGTACATGCAAATATATATTAGGGGGTTTGGGCCTAACTCTATGAGCAAGCAACTCCTACAGCTAAGGGCTCATTCACACAAAATAATAAAAATAAAATAAAAACGGAAAAGCATCAAAATCATCGAGGCCCCCAAGGGAACAATCCCTCGGGCAATGGGCCTCGGGAGTCGAAGTGTACCTGTGAGAGTCCTGTATTATTACAAAATTCTAAGGGTCACTCTCTCACATGAATATACATGATAAAATTAAAATAAAATGCCTGAAAAAATTGACTGTCCTCAAAATTCCTCCTTCATGTGTCATGGATGCTCTCCCCTGTTGGCTTGGCATAGAAAAGCCAACACCGCCTCGCTTGGGTGCATAGGTCCTCCTAGGAGGTCCTCCTTCGCTTGGCGGTCCCTCGCATCAAAGACAAAAAGAAAGAGATGGTCAGAGCAGTCAATCAATAATATCAAATAAAATTCACTCAAATAAATAAATGAAGGACATGAACAAAGAATCAAACAAATGAACAAATAACCACACAAAATCATACAAAATCCGTTGCCTCCCCGGCAACGGCGCCATTTGTTAACTCCGGAGACCGGTGGTCTTAAGTTCCTCACAAGGCGTGAACTTAGTCGCTGAGTCTACCACACGAGATCCGGAATAAAACAACAATTAACCCACAATAAATATATGCAATGAATATCCAAAAATGTGGAGTCAAAATTTATTATAACTCTACATGCAAATGTGTATAGGTGTAAGCACAGGTAGAGGTAGAACACTGGGAGGCGAAGGGAATGTATGTTATGTAGCATTTATTCAATCCATTATTCATGTCCTTTTATTGTTTTAGTGGGTTTTGGATTTTGTAATTTTTTTATATTTTGTTTTTATAATTTTTATTTTGTTTTTAGATTTTATATTTTTTTTATTATTTATATTTTTTTTAATTATATTTTTTTATATAAATATAAATAGATATATATATATATATAAGACATATATATAAAGAGATATATATATAAGAAGAGAGAGAGGAGTACTATAGTATATATATATATATACTTTAAAAGATATATATAGATATAAATTTTTTTTGGCTTTTTAATATTTTTTCTAATTTTTTTGTTATTTTTCTGAAATATTTCTAATTTTTATGTATTTTTAAATTCAAAAATGTCCACAATATAGGACTAAATAATTGGTCGAATATAATTTGGGTTTTAAAGATACAAAATAAACTCCAAAAATTCCCAAATTAATTTTAATATATTAATAATAATATATAGATAATTGTAAAAGAGAAAAATATATTTTTGGGTTTTTTAAGGATTTTTCTATTTTTTTGTTGGATTTTGGAGCTTTCTGAATTTTTTAATTTTCGTTTTCATATTTTTAGGGTTTTTTCATTTTCTAGACTCAATATATATATAAATATATCATATATAAATTTTTTTTGGAATTTTTCAAAAACATTTTCTAATTTTTTTTGTATTTTCTAAATTAGACAGTACAAAAATGGCTTCTTTTTCATTTTTAATAATTAGGAAAAATGCAAAAAATGCAAACTAAAATATGAGCGTGAACAAGCATGGCATGGAGCACCTATCCTAATTTTTGTGGATTTTTAGAAGCCATCTAGGTATTTTTAATAAATAGATATAGAGACAAAAATAAAACAGCCTGGCAGGGGTATTTTTGCAAATAAAACAAGTTACAGGGGCATCAGCGCAAAAATACAACATAAATAAACATTTATTTTAATTTTTAGAACTATTCTACAATATACAAAAACCGACAGGGTATACATGCAAAATTTCACGCGCCTCACGTGGGACTGCACGTGAGGCGCGGAAGGACCTAAATGTAATTTCAAGAAACTCCGGGTCCTTTCTGCAAAATTTACATTTTATTTATAACGTGCAAAAATATTTACAGGATTAAAAATTAAATACAAAAAGGCGGGGGATGGTTTTTGCAATTTACCCCCAAAAGAGGCGCTTCATCCGACGGCTGATCTTCGTTCACTTGACACGTGGCGCCTCCACGTGCGCCGATGACGGTTCGCCGATGAGCGATTGAGATTAGATCACTCGCGTGATCTGACGGTCGCTGCTTCGCTCCATCGGACGGTTGCTGCACGATCTGGGCCTTCGCCTTCATCCAACGGCTGAGAGGACGCGTGGAAGAAAAGGGAAGAAGACTCGCCGGGGCGAGCTTCCTCCTCCTCGATCTCGCTCTCCGGCCGACCATAGCTGCTCCTGAAGGTCCCCTTCGCTTCCTGGAAGGTGTCTCTAGCTGCTGGAGGTGTCGGATCGTCCGAAGGCACACCGGAGCGGCGCCACGAGCTCGAAGAAGAAGCGGCGCTCCAGGTACCTCCGACCGCATGGAAAACGTCTCCTGGTGCCTTTCTTCGCACCTAACCTGCACAGGAATGTCGAGGGGCTCGAGGTCGTTCTCCTCGACCCGGGGTTTGAAGCTGAGAGCATGAAAATGACGGGGGTGACGATGCTCCGGCGAAGCGGCCGAGGCGAGCATCGATTCGCGGAACCAAGGGGGCTCCGGTTGGTAGGGATTGACTGGAAGGTGGAGAAAGTGGTGGGGAGTGAAATGAGGGCGAAAGCGAGTCGGGAACTGGTCGGGGATACGGTGAAAAGCTCGCCGGAGCGGAGCTCCGACGAACTACGAAACAACTAAATTACGCTAACCTACGAATCAAAATGCAAAATAAATGACGGAAATGAAATGCTGATATAAAAATCTACCTAGAAAGATAAACGCGCAGCTCTTATACCTGGAGGAACTCTAGGGAGCAGGGTGGCTGCCGGAGCACCACCATGGGTGCAACCTCCGCCTCTCCGATCGATTCAAAGTGCTGGCGAGCTCCTCCTGTCACCAGGAGCATCGCCGGGACCGAATTCTGGGAAGGGATTGGCTGAAAAGCTGACCAAATTTGGCGAGGGAGGCGGTGGTTCCTTATTTATAGATAGGTTGGGCACCCTTATTGACCAGGTCGTAGCCGGCGATGCAATCTATGTACACAAGATCTAAATGATCGGCGAGAATCACGGATGAAAGGAGAACAAATCTCATGAAATGACTGTGGGCGATTGATCACTGAGCCATGCGAGAAAAAGGCAAGAAAAGAGGGGAAAAGACAGTTCACGTCAACTCAGCCGCCTGGGGGCGCAGTTGACCGACCGGTCAACAATCGCCAGAACCTGATTGGTCCACGTCAATCAGAAATTGACCTATTTATTTAACGTATTAAATGAATTAATTAGAATTTTCTTATAAAATAAAAAATGTTCATAAATTAATGTAGTATTTATTTATGATTTTTGTTTATTTTTTTGAATTATTTTATTACGGTTTTATTACGGTTTTATTGAAATATGGTATTTATAAGTATATTTATATACATTTATTTTTATTTTGTTTATTTTCTTTTATTATTGTATTTTCTTATTTTATAAATTTATAACTTATTTTTGTGAGTATAAATGTATTTTTATTTGATTTTTATGAGTTTATTTATATATTTAAATAAATAGGTATATATGTATGTAAGTATACTTATAGGTATTTTACCTATATATTATATATTCTTTATTTATTTAATGAATTTTATTTGTTTTTATTATAGATTTGTATTTTTTTAATAAGATATATATAATATATACATTATTATAAAAATATAGATGAATAAAGAATGAAAGAATAAAATCCCTTTTTATTTATATACATTAGGTAACATAGGTGTTTTGTCTATGTGTTTTATAGACTTATTTTTATTTTACAAATTCTTTTTGATTTTATTTTACTTTTATTATGTACCTGTATTATAGACATTATTTACAAGATTCTAAAAATATGAATTTATAAAAATAATGAATATTGAATAAAATGAATATTTTAATCAGGTATTATGTACAAGAAGGGCCAAAAACCTAACTTCCACAGAAGGACTCCAAAAATTATGAAACCAATTTTATAAAATAGTTTATGAACTGCTATATACAATTAAAGGTGAGTTTGGGTGATTTGGAGTTTTTATTTGCAAGATATGGGTCTGTGAAGTTGAGATTTTTGCTTTTTATTATGTGTATAAAATGTACACTGAATATTATTTTTGCACAAACTCAATTTTGTATTTTTATTTACATTATTGTCTACAACTTTTATGAACAAAGTTTCTTTATTTGATGAATAAATAATTATGTACAAAATAGGTGTCAAAAATGCATAAATGGATGAATAAATAAATGAGGTATTTATTGTATTATTGGCCCTTATCTCCCCCTACTTTATTCCTTGTCGACCAAGTCCATGCTGGCCTTGGTCTCGGGGTTAGGGTCATAAAATATTTGCAATATTTTATGCCTTTTTCTTTTCTTCTCTTTATTCTATAATTTCGGCATTAAAAACCTTATTTAATGTACAATAAATACAAGAACAATGAATGCTATTATATACAAATTAATGCTATTTTCATGCATTTGCTGGGGTTTTTAAGGCCAAAATGATAGAATAAAGGTGATGAAATGGAGATTCATCATGAAGTCAAGCAACTCAACCTACTCCTATGCAAGTAGAACAGTGTCACTGCGTTGGTTGAGTGATTCAACCAGAAAAAGATGTGTAAAGATCTTTTAAAATTTTATTTATTTATACTCCTAACAAATGTGTGGTGGCAAGTGTGTGGAGTGGCGAACTCAGGGAGGCAAACTTTCAAGTTTCAACTAAGTGGAGTTATGATTATTTAATTACAAATTTTCTACAATTTTTAAGAATTTTTAATGAATTTTATGCATTTTTAATGAATTTTATATTTTTTTTTAAAATTTTAAATGTTATATATTAGATATTTTCTAATTTTACTTTTTAATTACTTTTAGTTTTTGTAATTTTTTATATATTTTTAATTTTCAAAATAATTTATGAATAAGATATATATAAAAAGTGTAAAATTCTCTTCTTAGATTTTTAAAATATGTGAATCAAACATAAGAAGAATAAAATGTTTTGTGTTTTTATTTTTTTTCACCATTTTTGTTATTTTTGTAGAATTTTTTATATTTTTATGGATTCTATTTTGAATTAAAGTTGAAAACAATTTAAAAGGAAATTAAGCTACTATTTTCAGTATTTTAAAATAGAAAACAAAAGCAAATATTTTTGGAAACCAATTTTATATAAAAGTGTTTTTATTAAGCTTTAAAATAAGATCCAAAATATATTTTTTTTGCAATTTTTATTTGATTTTATACAATTTTTAAAATGTTTTTCAAATATTCAAGCTTTTATGGTTTTCTATTTGTATTTTTATGTTTGATTTTTGTATGAGAAAACATGGTAAAATATAGCTACTATATTTTTTATATATAATTTTCCCATTTTTTTGAATTTTATGGATTTTTAAAGATCAGTCAGTGAAATATGGGATGTTTTGGATTTTTAAAAATAAAAAAATAAGTTAATTTTCAAAAACCAATTTAAAGAATCCAGATGAGGTTATTACATACTTAGTACTATTTTTATAGAACTTTTGAATGATGAACAATAATTAATCTAAACTTTATAAGAACAAAACAAATAATCTGCAAAAGAGGGGCAAGAATGTAACTATAATAAATTTGCAAAATAATTTATTAACAAACTAAAAAGTTCCAAGATCTGGTATGCAAAGATACTACAAATACCACGTGTAATGTGCGTGCTTTGGTGAGATAGGGACTAAAATGTAGTTAAATAAAAACTTAACACTCACTTATTAACTAAACTACTATTCCATGTTAGAAGTTGCAAAATAACCAAAACTAAGGCACAAGAGTGCTTCACGTGCAGGTTTCACGGACTAAAGAGGAAATAAAATAACTTCAGGGTTTGAATCGATTTTATTTCAATACCAGATAAAGGACCTAACTGAAAATGACAGGCTAAGGAGGTGCAAGATCACCAAGGAGCACGTGTGTTGCATGTGCGTCACTAAGGTGTTGTGCAGTCCAGATCTCGCCTCCTAATCTGATCGATCGACAGATATTTGGGCCCAAGGGAGCAGTCCTGATTAAATTTGGAGCTCCTTTGGATGATCAAACGACAACGAGAAGTCCTGGATGAACCGTGGAAGAAGGCGACTCCAAGCGGTCTTCTACAGGCTCAATCTTGACCGATCTGTAATAGATCTAAGCGCTGATGGATCCAATCGATTCCTCCTCCAAATCCGCATCAATCAGATGTCGATCCAAGGTCTAGGTCTCGCTAAGAAGAGACCTAAAGGTGTTGCTGCTCCTTGTTGCTGAAGGTCCAATCAAAGCTCCAACAGCTTCTTTCGGGTATCTGCAAGGTTATTAAGGAGGCTCCAAGACTTGTAGACCTCGAACATAGGTTATTAAGTGAAAATGGAGGGAAATGTGTGGAGATTTGTGGTGAAGGTGATGGAGGGAGATCGAACTCGGATCGGTGTAGATCTGAGGTGATTTGGTTGTGGAAGATGAATGAAGAAGGAGATTCGATTTTGGGTAAGCATGTCGATTGGATCGGAAAGATTACATGTGAAGAATGACCTCAGATCAAGCTCGATCGAAGGTTGGAAACAGACGTAATACTAAAGGAAAAGAAATCGATTGGAAATGAAAGGGAATTGAAACTAACTAAGCTATATTTACCTACGAAGAATGACGATAGAATCATGGTGGTTTTTGCCATGATGCAGTGGCGATATAGCTGCAGAAACTAAACACGACAGAGTTAAATGTCACCAGTGATGGATCTCATCCTCCTTCCGATCTCACGCACCCCCAGTTGATGGGAATCGATTCCTGTCACAAATTGATCACTCCAAATGTTCAAGATTTGGGGAAACTGGGGGAAAATGGATCAAAAGCGAAGTGGAGGCATCTGAAGGGGATTTTTATAAATGAAGAAATGATTGAGAAAGATCGAAGGCTTGTCGCGAAATGAAAGTGCGGATCAGGAGTGAAATTAGTCGGGCATGGGTCCACTATGTGCTGTGGTTAACCATGTGGAAAATTTTGGTCAAATGGAGGTGGCAATCGAGTGAAAGAAAATGAAGAAGAAGTGGGTTCGGGTTGCTAGAATTAGGTGGAAGAGGAGAAGAGAAGTTGACCAGGCGGTCAACAGAATGGGCTGGGCCAATGGGAGGTCGACCCATAATAGACAAAATATGAATAAAATAAAATAAATAAGAATAAATATAAGTAAAAAATAAATAATAAATAATGTCAAATTAAAGAGTTGTAAAAATAAAAGTATGAATTTAATAATTTATTTTATAATGATTTTTAATAGAATAAATAAATTAAATAAATTAATTTACAAGGTTAAATAATTAAAATACTTGTATTTACATGTATTAGTTACATATATACAAACTTTACATATTTTAAATTATGTATTTTTATAAATGTATATTTCATTTTATATTTTATTTATTCAAATAATAATTTAAGAAATATAAATACCTTTTTTATTTTATTTTTGTATATTTCTTTAATGGTGCAAATAATTATAAGTATTTACAAATATGTTTAATGTATCTATGTACAAGACTTATAAATATTTTTAATGATCCTGTTAATGCATTTTTATTAGTTTTTTATTTTATTTATTCACAATATAGTTTAGAGGTTAACATACATTTTTATTTATTTTTACAAAAAAATATTTACAAGGAAAAATAAATAAGGATATTTACAAGATGGATATTATTTACTTATACAATACTTACAAGGGTAAAATGTGGTTGCCCCGAGGGGAGCTAACTTGGCTCCCCCACCCCATTTTCCCTCCCTCATTTTTTAATTTTTTTGAAAAGTGCTTCTATGGATTTTCATCATTATTTCCCTATTTATGACGAGCTGAATATATACATAGCAATCAATTTAAATATATGGTTTTGTTATTTTTTACATTGGAAGCTTCTTTGAAACTTAGCTTATATATGTAGAATGTGTTTGTATACTCTTCACACACATATTTTGTACTATCTTTTTACAGGTTTGATAAGAATTTAACGTATATTATACCATATTCTTAATATGCCGAATTATACTACCACAATATAACATATGAGTCTGTTATAGATGTGGATTAATTAATGCCTATTATGGTAATATTAATATTGTATTTGTTGATATATTCTTGACAACGGTTAGATCTAAAACCCAATTCGATCAAAGGTCCGTCTACCAATAAACCAACCACGCAATGTTTATATACAAATCTTTATTAACATCTATGTGTTATATACTTTGACAATGGATCCAATACTGTACATAATTCCATTTGACATACTATACTAACAGTAGAAAAAGAGAAAAACCCTTTGTACTTGAGACCATCCAAATCCTACAAATCAGTCCTTGTTTTTTATTAATATTTGTGTACTCTAATCTTTTAGGTATAAAATTAGAAATCTATTTTGTAAAATTCCCAAAAAATGTAGAAAAAAAGACTGATAATTGAACTAGAAAAAGAGAGAAAGATTAGGTGTATACACGTTCTTGATCTTTTAAAACATCGAAATAGGAGACAAGCGGGCAACAAGCTGCGCAGCTAGCCCTTTTTGAATTGCAAAACCAATCCTTCTAAACACTACATTCATAAACCTAAGAACCATAACATTACTACTCATGACTTTTTGGATCATCTTCAAAAAGCTCAACAGCTTTTGGTGCTAGGAATCCAAAAGTATCAAAACCAAAAGGTATAAAATTTCAAATTTGTCTCCAACCATTCCTGCTAGATATAAAATTTTGATAATTTAAGTTAGCAGATTAGCGGAAGATAGTCCCATTTAGAGTCATTATCCTATTACTTAGCCCGGAGCTTAACCCATAAGATATAACATGAGTTATCATTTCCAATAGCAATTGTTGTCAACATATCAAATAGTGCAACAAGACATAGCACAACTGATCTTGACCCCTGACTTTGACATGTTTGAGTCTCACAAACCACGCTCTGTACTCCCCAAGGTTTACTGAAAAGTGTCTCTAGATTATAAAAAATAATGTTACAAGTATTTATTTTAATCAATATACATGGATTATCCCACATGTTCAACTCTAGACCAAAATTTAACCTTAATTCCAACCTTCCCAACAAAACGCAAGAGGAGGTGAGTAACATGCATTGGTTGTCACCAATAACTAAAGTAAAATAGAGTTGAAAAGATATAAACTCTTGAAATGTTGTTTGTTGGGCTTTTGAAAAGAATGACTTTCGATGCTAATTGATCGAAACAAACCGTGTCAAAGAGCCCAAGTTAGGATCAACAACCTTCCAGATCGACATATCAAAGTTGTTGAGATCAAGGATACACCAACCATTGTTAAACTTGGAGAGAGCTAGTAGATTTCAACTTGCAAGGTGAAGCAGTTTGTAGACGCATCCTCGCCCTCGCCAAATACCTTGCAACTCTTTTTAGATAATAAAGCTTCATATATAGCATTAAGCTTCCACAAGGCAGAAAATACATGAGATCTACATTTACCAACAACATGATGCATCGAGTAACTCACCACTCTACCTCTATTTTCGCTAAATGGCAATTGGCGCATACAATTCGTCCAGTCGCTTCGCGTGGATTTTCATAACCCCTCTGCGCAAAAATGGGATACGTGTTTGAAATAGATGCCTGAGTTATTACCACAACTTTCTAATACCCATGCTATAAAGAAACAATATAATGAAGAGATCTTACTTGTTAGGCTGGGAACTATAATAAAAGGATCACTTTTACATGATAGCCTAAACACAATGCTTATACCAAGAATCTCACAAGAACAGAAAAATGCATAGAGGTCCGGTGGATGTGCAACATGTGCATTGCCCAAAGAACCACGGCTCAAACCTCACAGTTACCATTTCCTCGATATCTTGCAACAGAATAAATGAAGATAACCTGTAGACAAGGTCCAGAAGCCACCCTTCAGTATAATCGATGTGAACAAGCCCTTCAAAACCCTGCAACATCAATCAAGTTAGTTGGTGTATGCTATTTGTTGATGCTGATCGGGCAATATGAGAAGAATCTACAAGTAGGACCTTGTTCAGGTGCTTAAGAACTTCTTATTGCGCCTGAAAATCTCCACACCCAAATAATCGATTGTACCAGGAACGGCAACGTGGGGTTTTCCGACCTTCACCCTTATGGCATATATCATAGGGAACTTCTCAAATGTGGTCACTGCAATTAGATGAGCTACGGATTCAAGAAGATCTTGAGAGGGACCCTCGACAATATCTCTCGCTATCCTGCACATAAAAAGATAGCATAATAAAACAGAGAAAATAACTTCACTTCATCTGACTTTCTAAAAGACAGATTCAGTTATCTATTAAAACGAATTTTCTTAACTTAATCACAATGCTTGGACCGTGAGACCTTATCTAACAACTTACTAAGGTACATAAAAGAGCCATGCAACCATTATAAAACGGTACATTCCATTAAATGAAACAAACATTTTAAAACCCCCTTTTTTCTGTCTAAAATATAACTGAATACAAATTATATATTGGAGCAGAATGTGATTATTTTGCATGGTAAAATTTGTTATTTCAAACTAATAATAATTATGTGATTCCCCCTCCCTCTTCCCTTTCTCATATTGTCAAATAAATGCTAGCACTACTATATGATACCTTCCATTAATTGCAAAAAAAGCTATCCAACTGATGTTAAGAGGCTCGATTAACCTAACCGGAGAGAGACATTTTCAAATTTGTTGAATGCCACTAACATTCTGAGAAAATGGCTATCAACCACCAGTATAACATTTCCATCAAGATTTTTTTTAACAAAACTGCAATGCAAGAGACAGTTATTATTCTTGACTAGCCATCCTTGTAAAATAGAGAGAATAATTAATGGTACCTGTAAATATCCCCATAGCTAACAGTATCATTTAAATTATCTGATTGACCAGCTTTATACAAATCCAACCAAGCATCAATATCTATCAAGAACTTCTGTCCGAGCTTCTTCTCTTCAGGCTTCACCCCATGAAAACCATGAAAAATCACACCCCTCAAAACTAACTTATCTCCCAAGGGAAATCCATCTTCATCCATAGAGGAAGAGACCTTGAAGATATTAAAGATGACCATAATTAAATATGCACAAAAGAATGTTCATCGAACATTCCTTGAAAATATATTTTAACTAAAAAAATCATTCAGTTGTAGAAAAGAAATGGAATCACAAGCAAAAAAATAAAAGAAATTACATCACACATTTTACTAAAGATTACATTTTCAAAAGGGATTTTTACCCCAAGAACCCTATAAAGTTTGCCAATTACCTCCTCGACCTTTAAAACAACCTAACTCCCCCCTCAACCCCGTAAACTTGCTAACCCTTACCTCACGAACCTCGCGGTTAACTCTCATCCATTTACCTGTTAAATGTAACCAAATTCCGTTACAATGAGATACATATTAACCTTTTTATTCAAAAATTTTACAAACAATGCCATTTTTCTCCGTACATCTCATTCCTCTCCCCCTCCCCCTCCTCTTGTTGCTCCTCCACATGCAACCGTAGCAACTCCTCCACCCATAGCCGCAGTTGCTCCTCCAGCCTCTCTCTCCCTCCGCACCACCTGCAATCGTTGCTGCAGCTGCTCCTCCACCCGCAGCTGCAACTGCTCCTCCAGCCTCGCCAAAACATGATCTCCTCTCCCTTGTCCCCTCCCCCTCTCCCTCTCCATCCTCTGTTTCGTCCACCCCCGCCACCCTCCTCCCATGCCTACGCCCGCAACAAGACCACCCCCTCCACCGCCTCCCCTTCCTCTCATTGTTCCTCCAGCCCCGCCACCCTCCTCCCCTTGCTCCTTCATCTCCACGGATATGATATCTCAAGAGGCATATATGGGCACAATACCGGTGGGGATGGAGGCATCGTGTTCAACCTCTTATTTGGTAGAAGCACTTCAGATGAGGGACGGTAAGAACTTGACACTACACATGACATGACAAAGGGAGAGAGGATAAAAGTCGAGGGGGTTAACATGCTTCCTGTCGGGGTAGAGGAGGCCAAAGGGCTTCTCGATCTCAGGTCCCCCCTTCTGGTTCGCGTTAAACATGGCGAATAGGTACGTTTCCAGAGGGCAAGGCCTCCTCGACGTCCCCTTCCCCACGTGGTTTTCTCGTTCCAGTTGTACAACCCCGCGTTGTCCAGGCTCGCCCCGAACCCCCCACTCCACGGCCACCCCGTCTTCGATATCACCAACCCCACGTTGGATCTGCCCACCTTCTCCATCGTTGTGTACACCGAGTCCACCTGCACGTCGAACAGATTCTGGTACTTGTACTGCCTGCGGCGAGGGAGCCTTCCTACTCCTTGACCTCCGCCTCTTCCTCCAGGTATGCCATTCTCCATGTCCGCCACAACGACTCCCGTTTGATTTGGTAAAATAAGAGGATGAAGAAGGGGGTGGGAAAAGGAAGGAGAGAGGGAGACTGAAGATCCACTGTCTGATTTTCTTTCGTTATATTAACTCAAGTTTAACCTTAGTAATTGATTCCAATAAAGTCCAAGTTTACGGTAGGGTACGTGGGGTAAAGCAGAGCAAGTTTACGGGGTCCAAGGAGAATTAGGTTGTTTCAAAGGCCGTGGAGGTAATTGACAAAGTTTATAGTGTTCCTGGGGTAAAAATCCCTTTTCAAAAATCGGGCATTTTTCCCAATGATGCATACATGTAACCATCGTAAAATTGTAACGGAACAAGGAGATTATGGTTTCTATATGGATAAACTTTAAGAGAAAATTTGCTTTGATACATTTCCTCAACTGGTAACAAACAATAGTCTCTTGTGAGGAGTGGCCCGTGATTATTCCTTATAGGATTTCCATGTTAAATCATTATGTCCATTCTGTATGTTTCCTCAACTTAAGATGCAGAAAAGCCATGAGTTTATGTTTCGCTAGCACTAAAAAGGCCACTTTAAGAAGAAATGGCAGAATGATTCCAATTATGATTATTGTATTTAATAGAACAACAATGTATTCTTTTCGATTTTATACTCATGATCCAACCCAATCATGATATTGAAGGATGGGCCTTTTCTCTAAAAAGTCCTACTCGTGAGAAGTCAAATTTCATCCTTTCCCTTCCCACATTTTCTAATCTAGGCAGGCTGGGAATGCCTCACTAGAATGAGTATGAGCATAATCGAAGTCAGCCCGGCCTCCCATTCGGCCCCTTATGTCAAAGCATATAAATTGGGTACTCTCATTTTCACTCCCAAAGGAATCATGTTCCACTTTGCCATTCCTTCCTAATCGGGGATAACTTGCTACTGTTCCACTCCCACAAATCCAATATCCTCAAACTTGAATGTAAGCTCTGGTTATGCTTATCAAACACATCTTGCTATTTATCGCAACAATAGACTCAAGCACACTTTCCAAGGATGCCGTTACACGTATTGATTGTGCCCTGAGATCCCTAAGGCCGTGTTTGGATCGTTGATAATAATATGTGATTATATAACTGAGTGCTAGTGATTAGCTTAGACGTTGATCTTGCTCAGTCAATCCACAGACCCTCTAATCAATGTTTACAAAACTAGTGCCTGATATTCATTAAGTCACAGTACAAAATGAATAATCATGTGACAGATAGTCTTCTTATAAATCCACTACATGAACAGCATAAATTATAACTAAAGAACCACATATAAAGAAAATATCCATACAATCTCTGGCAAACATGGAGTGTTCAACCCCCACAAAGATTGACGATACCCATTTTTTACTTTGATTACTCTAAGAAAAGCAAATTGCTTATTGTTCCAGTGCAAGAGGATTCTTTTGTTGCAATGAGAAGGCAATACAAAATACCTAATTTAGCAATGAGACAAAACACAAAAAAAGGGTTTTTGAGTTTCAGTACTCCCCTTCCTCAGTAAATGATACAGCAAGAATACCATTCTCCCTTACTGCCATCTCTAATGGTAACAATAGAGTCCTAAACAACGAGAGGCATTTGAGGATTTTGAACAACAGCACCCACAAAAAAAGGATACTCGCTTTCCTGCTTCCCCTGTTGTTTCCATCAACCCCAATCCTGTGCTTCAACATCACCACCTTCCCAACCTCCTGCCGTTCCGTCACAGGCATTTTCACAAACACTTCTAGGGCAAAGAAACAAAGAGGATTGAATTTGCCAAAGGATAGATACCCATTTACCTCCACAATCCAAAAAACACCCACAAAGCAAAAACTGCATAACCAAACGAAAAGGAAAGCAAAATTGGAAGTTTTCATCAATAGATTATAGATAGATGATACCCACTAATCAGATGTTGTGAATCAGATCAAAACGGGATCCAAACTATTCAAAGCGCCTCAAGATCACGAGAACGAATAGGTGGTGCCGGAAAAACTTTCGGGAAATATAAAAGATATGGGATCTTTGAGTATACCAATTACCGCACTGCCATTCGATGCGATATTAGCAGTGAATAATAAGAAGGTATGGTATCCGTCCCTCTTCCTATCCATTTTTAAGCTGCTGTGGATAGGTGACAGATATGGATATTCTACAACTACGTGACAGATATGAATATGGTCCAAGTTTATTTTGCAGATAATAGATAAGGATATGGATATTATTTTTCATTATTTATAGGATATCGATGATATGGTTACATATTTTTTACGAGTATGGACATATCTATATTGCTGAATCTATATGTATATATTATGTGTGTGTATACACACATTGACTTGTGTGTATCTCTAAATATGTTATAGGATTACTTGCAATATTTTGCATCTGGAGTAGACCTGGATAAAGGGCTGGAGGCCCATCCGCCCAGCCCGTTGTTGATTGAGATTTTTTCAAGGATTTTTATTTAATAGCTAGAAGTGTCATCGCAATCCCGAAAATTCCCAAACCAAGCAAAAAAATATTTTTTATTTTTCACATCTCAAGCCAACAAACAAAGAAATGTAATGTAAGCAAGAGAAATCGGTTTTGCTATTTATTTACATGTATAGCGTACATGATCGAACTTAGGGAGGTCACAAAATCCCAGGGTTATTTAAATCAAAGATGAAAATCAATGAAATAAAGAGGAGTCCTTTTTATGTAATTTCTTGATATTTTTATGGATTTTTGTCTTTTTAATTCTTGAATGATTTTTTTATTTTTTATATTTTAATGGTTTATGATTTTGTGTTCTTTTACTGATTTTTAATTTTCAAATGTTTTTGTATTTTTAATTTTTTAAAACAAAGCAAAATAAAGAATATGAACAAAAGAAAGAAATAAGGTCTTTTTGGATTTTTAAAATAAGCTAAAAATATTCAAAAAGATCAAGTAAAAATACTTTTAGGTTTTTGATAATTTTTTTACTATTTTTGTGAATTTTTGTAATTTTTTTAGATTTTTTAATATTTTTAAAATTAATTAAAAATAGGAAAAATAAGAAATAAAAAATAATGCAGATGTTTTTGTGATTTTAAAATAGGAAATAAAATAAAAATGTATAAAATGTATACAAAAATAGAGAAGATTTTTTGTGAATTTTTATGAATTTTTTAGTGTTTTTCTATTTTCTAGTTTTTATGAGGAATTTAAAGATGAAATTTATATAGAAACTAAAACAAACAAAAACACACAAATATAGTTTTTTCAGATTTTTTCAAAAAGTTTTTATATTTTTATGGAATTAATACTGTAAACAGGGAGAAAATGATGTGTTTTTGAATTATTAAAATAATTAAAAAAATAAAAATCAAAACCAAAATTACTAGTAATAAAAGTAATTAGCGACAACTAAAGATGATTTTTTGGGAATTAATAGCTATGATTAGCTAATTATTAAATTATATTAACGAATAATTTAAAAGATTAATGCACAAGGACTCAATTGTAACAAAAAGTTATTTCAAAAACCAAACAGATAATAAATAAAGAAAGACGAGGATGAAAATGCAATTTCACCAAAAAGAGTGTGTTCCAACGCACGTGAGTCACACTGGACAGACCTATTGGTTATTATTTTATTTCTAAGGTTCGGTCAGTAACAAAATAATGCTAGGAGCTATATTGCAAATTAACCAGAAATCATGTGCGCAACACGTTTATCAATTCAAAGAGGACTAAACTGCAAATAAAATAAAAAGGTAGGGGAGAATATGCAATTATTCAATTCACGACAATACGACATGTGTCCAAATAGGATATATTTACAAAACTAAACAAATGAAGGTGCTAGTGAGCAAAATATTCACTAATCCACGTGGTTGAATGGAGGGATGAGATGCATCTCCTTATCTGATCTGATGGCTAAGATTTAGGCACCACTGGATGGACATGATCTGATCTGGAGCTCTTGATCCATGGATGAAGTTTGGGGCAATTTGGGTGGCCTGGATTCAATCCGGAGTTTGACGTTCTTGACCTAATGGCAAAGGGGCTAGCTGGAAGAGCAAGTATGAAGGTCATCGTCGATGAGTTTCAACCAGCCAAATCTCAGCCGATCTCCACCCGTTGCGACTTCTGAAGGTCTGTACAGCTTCACATTTCTCTGCTTGATTGGTTGGATGTGCTCTAAAGGCTCGACGACGATTGATAGCAGATTTGGAGGTTCCTCATGTTTGCAGCTGCTCAGTGCTCCCAAGTATGGATCCAAGGCTCCTCTCCCCCTCCAAGCAACTACAAGGTGTTATGACTACTCAGAGAAAGACTCCAGTAGAATTATTAGGAACAAAACACATAGAATGGAGGTGGGCAGGGATCTTTGAGGAAGGTGATCGAGAAGGAAATCAGATCCTAGATCTGAGGTGATTTGGGATGGATCGGTTGTGTAAGGAGTATGAAGAAGTTGAGGTGATCGTGATGCGGGTGTCAGGAAAGAATTTGAGTGTTCAGAATGCTTCGATCAAGCAGACCGAAGCAGAATGGCGATGATCAGAATTTAATCACTATAACAGAAATCAAGCATAAAATTAAAATACGGAATTGAAAGGAAAACTACCTAGATCTACCTATAGTAGAGTGAGTGTATTATAGCCTCGATTCACGGCATCAGGTGGAGAAGCATCGATGCAGTCAAAAGAGTTCCTACCACTGATAACCAAGTTTCGCAACGGTTAAAAAGTGTGTCGGTGTAGAAAACTGCTCGAAACAAAATTCAGTTAATCAAACAAAATTATTATTTCGATAAAAAATCAGAATTGTTCACTATTTATTTATTCAGGTAAGTGTTCCTGGGTCGAACACAAGAAGGCAAAAAATCTCTTGTGATTTTTCGAGTGAAGAAAATAATTTTTGTGATATTTTTATCTTTCGTTTATTTTCCTCTTCAAGGAGAAAAAAACTTTTCTATGTATTTTTTAGTTTTATTTTTTAAATTTCCCAATTTTTATTTAATTTTCAAAGGGAAATTTTTCAAAATATTTATCTACAATATAGTAGGTGGAATAATAGGCGATACATGTGATACTATATAGTAGACAAACCGACTCGAGCAATGAGCTCAAAAGAGGACATGGAAACAAATCAAAATGAGTCAGAAATCGAAGAGAAAATCAAAATAAAATGCGATGAAATTCGTCAAAATTCGATACAAAACAAATCTAGGGTAGTTGGCTAACAACCCCAAATTCGATGAATAATGGTGTAAAAAATATCCAAATAGTATCTTCAGTTCAGGGCTACATAGGTAAAAGAAACTAAAAAAGTCATGAAATGAGTCCTCGACCTGGGACTAAAAAGTACAGAAACAATGTTTTCTTGCAACTAGGTCCTCACACGGGGACCTATTTGCAATTTCAGCAAAGGTCTGGAGCAGAAAATATTTCTAGAATCTCTTCAGGTGGCTATGAAATTTTCACACCATTTTGCAAGTTAACGGTGGAGATTAAACTGAAGTCAGCGGATCTAAGCAGTTGATGAGCTCCACAGAGCGCAAATCTGCACGTCTCTTGTTCTTCGATGTTCTTCCCCAATCCTGGGGAAAGGCGACGAATTCCTTGCAGCTGCGAGCTTCTCCGATGAATTTCTGAATGGAGGTGGGGCCGGAAAGATCTTCTATCCCTTTTGAGCTCACCCACTGAAAGACCCGTGAAAGCCTGGTTAATTTTATCGAATTGTTGTAGTTGGATAATTAGCAGATCAATCAAAAACCTCTAAAATTAATTATTCAATTAGAAGTGTGAGGCCAATTTATATTTTTTACTTGGGAAAGCCCAAGGTCGAACTCAAAGAGGCCATTGTCTCCTTAGGTTAATTATTAGGCGATCTAGAAGCTAGGTTTTCAAGGAAGCATTTTTTTGATATTTTTATGCAATTAATAAATGCAATATAATTTTGGTAAATTTCAAGGGATAAACTGCAAATTTAATCAAATGAATTCCAAATCCAATGAAACTTAACCAAAATGTGTATGTGCAAAATTAAGCTACTGCATTTTTTGGAATTTTCGGACGTAATATGAATTAATTATGAATTAAATATGAAAGCAGGGTGATTTCAAGCAAAATAACTTTAATAAATATCACACACTAATACTTTCCAAAGATAAAATTATCCTAGATAGGACTATACGAGAGATATCCAAGGCAACTTTTAATTCTTTAAATACTAAGTGTGGAATTAATTAAAAATCAATTACTTAAATCATTGATTATTTTATTGTGGCCTCAATATGTGTGTAAACATGATGATTTTTGGTCACAATGTTGAACACACTAAAACCGACCAACTACGATTTTTTGGAATTTTTGGATCAATATATAATTTACTATAGAATTAATAGCATGTAGTAGGTAAAATATGCAATTTCCCACCAATTTAATTATAACTATTCAACCACAACTCACAAAATTACTGATAAATACTCGCTATATAAAGAATTAGTTAATCTACAATATGTAATTTTTGGAAATAAATTGATGCGAAAATGATGTTCAAATTATAAGACAAATGCATTGTTCTAAATGCAATTACAAAAAGTAAATAAATAAAAAATTGCTGACAAGGACTATTTTGCAATTACCTGGACTCTTGAGATAATAAATGCATTTTGCCCCTAAGGGCACGCGCATGGCTCGTGTTGCTGACGTCTCCTAGCACATGGCTCTTTTTATAGTTTCCAAATCCGTAGGGGGTCTAGCAAAATTTCTAAAAGGGGGCACGTGTGAAGATGAGCTTCTTGAGATTTACTGAAGATGCAAGGGGTGGTCTTGTAATTTCTCCCAACCCTCATGCCTTGCACGTGAGAAGGAGTCTTGGGTGGTGGGTTGGCCGAGGCGATCGGGCGAGGGCAACTAGTTGTTGTACTCGCGGGCGGAGGCAGACCTGGAGAAGGCGGGTCGTAGCAGGCATGTCCCCCAAGGTGTCAAAGCGATGGTTATGCCCGCGGCTGAGAGAAGTTGGGGGAGGTGAGACCTTGGTGGTTGTGGGAAAACAGTGGAGTGCATCGGCTAAGGCTTTGAGGGTGACGCGTCACGAGGCAGAGTGGGTCATGTGCCGAGGCAGTTGGAAGGGATGGATTGGTGATCACCAGAGTGGTGACAAAGAACAAGTAGATGATCAGCTTTGACGACGTGAAGGGGAGAGCTGCAGATCGATGAGAGGTTGCGGGAGATAGAATAGCAATGGGGAGAACAAGAGATGGAGGTTGCAAGAAGTGCACGATTGGTCGGAGTTCGAAGATGGAATTTGAGTTTGATTAAAGAAGAAGAACAAAGGTACTCAAGGGGAGAAATCCGGAATGGAAGATCGAGGTGAATTGTGAAGGTTCATAAGGAGGTGCGCCTGGGAAATGTGGAGCTCGACGGAGCTCAGCAGCTATCGCCTCAAAGAGCTCAACGAATAGCTCAGAATCTCGGTGAAGCTTCGCGTGAAGCTTGCTGCAACATAGATTATCAGCTGGATCTCGCCTAGAGGTGGAGGTCCTCGTTGTCGTCATCGAAGGAGCAACCCATTTTTGTCACCAGTGGGGCCTGAAGCTGGAGGGTCTCTCCCTTGAAGGTGGATTAATTCTAAATGCATGAATAAGAATAATGCAAAATAAAAGGAGAAATGTAGCTGATTACTCGATATCAGAGCTCTACTTTCAACTTTTAGAGTGATGAATCACATATTCATCAACCCTCTATACTTAAACCTTGCTCATCCCCGAGCAACTAAAATGAAATGCAAAATTGAAATGATTTTGGATTCCAAACCAAGGTCATGAACAAAAGGTGAAAATGGAGCTTGACTCGACCTTTGGATTAATGATGTGGTGTAACCTTATTGGGAATTGAATTTAAAACCTAACAACCTTTAAGTTCCACAAGTCTCTATTCAGGTTGCCTCAACAGTCAGGTCAGAACAAATCCTCATACGCAGATTCTGATGACTATGAATCTTACTTGTATTGTGTAAGTGAAATTTAGCTCTCCATATCAGAAATGACAAAGAAATACCCTCCTCTAACAAGGTAACCCTAATTCCCTGGTCTAGCAGCTCTTTCCTCAAGGAGCGGGGTATTCCCTTCTAAGTTCAATTGCAACCAGCTCAAGAAGAGGGGGTAAAGAAGGGAATGGATTGTGACCAGTGTAGTCACATATCTGTGGAGCTTGACCAGTGTAGCCAAGTCTCCAGTTGCAGGTTTCCTTGGGATGAGACCTTGAAGCATATGCCTTGTTTATTCATATTTTTCTTCGACAGGAATTTTTATTTATTTTTACTTTTTGCCCATCTAACTTTTTGGAGTTTTTCTTCTTTTTTTCCTTTTTGATATATACAAAAGTGCAGCATGTACGTAATGAGTTTTTTCTTCTTGAGCCAGTAGGCCATCCCTCTTTTGAAGCTTTATTGCAACCCACAGCATCCCGTCGTTAGATGTCGATGCCACTAGACTAGGTTGAGATGCACTACCCTCCCTAGAGGAAGACAGATGTTTCCACCCATGTGCTACTCCAAGCCAAAGGATTCTACCTCCTCACCACCTCATCAATGAAGAGCTACGTGCATGGTGCTTGTCCAAGCTAGGTCATTGTCTAAAAGAATCGTGCATGTGTACGAATTATTCTACTTAGACCAATCAAGATGACATGTGAACATAGTCTTGTGGAGTCAAAGAATTAAGTCGCTTGACCTGAAAATCTTAACTCCAGTTCCTATAAGGTTCCTCTGAATTTAACTAGATTAAGGTCAAATCAAATCCATCCTCAACTTCTATTCATAACTTGGTTCAGAACCCACTAATTTTCCACTTTGCATATGCTAGATATGCAAATGAAATGCAGATGACATGCAATGTATATGGATGGAGTGCAAAACTTTTTTTATGCATGCAAGGATGATATGAAGATTAAATAAGAAGCCTTTTTTCAAAAGTTTTTTTATATACCTCCTAAGTATTTTTTTAAAAGAATTTTTCAAAATACAAGTATTATACAAATTATACATATTATATACAATATACACATTATACAAGTATACATGTATTTTACAAAAGTTTTTTTACATGTTTTACCCATCCCATATATTTTGCATAATATATATAAAAATACATGAAAGTACGAGCTATGGGTAAAGAATATATGTAATATATTCATGCCCCATATACTTAGCATGTGCTATGTCCTCAGGGCACAAGAAGCGAGGAAAAGACATGGCTCGTGCTAAGCGTAGGAGAGTGAAAAACAACAAGTATAGAAGTCGACCCGCCCCCCTACACTTGGGCTCTGATCAGCTTAAGTATAGAAGAGGAGCAAAACTGAGGTGGTCGAGATCAAGGGGGAGAATGGATGAATATATACACATGGTGGGCATCGGTCCCCCCTATACTTACGCTATGGTCAACCAAAGTACAGGACATGAGTACGTGTGAGAACCGATGAGATCTGGAGAATATACAAAGAATGATGAAGAAAAGAAGGAGATATCTGGGTCACTCCCCCCCTATACTTAGGATCTAGTCATCCTAAGTATAGCCATGAAATGAAACGATATGGAGTCAGGGTGAGTGATACAAATTGTTGGGGAGGGAGGGAAATAAAAGAAAGAAAATCTATACAAGGAGGAGTGAGAATATACAAGGATCAAGAAGGTTTGTGACGAACCTTCTTATGGGAGAGAGGAGTTGGGTAATATACATAAGTGTCGTTGTTATAATCATCCTCAGAGGATAAATAGTGATGGGAAGGGAACATCCAACTAGGGTTGACATATAGCTGCTTGATCAAATAAGACTTAAGAACAACCGAACTGAGCTCACTCATAATAATCATCTCATCCTGACCGATGAGAACTCCTCAGAAAATTCCTTCTCTGACATGTTGAAGGAAAGTTTCTTAGTCATTTTTCCAAAACCTGAAACATTGAAAGGGAGAGGAGAGTGGCATGCATTGAGGGGTTCGGAGAAACACCTCGAGAAATCAATTCTCGACTTCCTCTCACTGGATAACCGACTAGAGGATGGAGCAATCGTATTTTTGGGTGGGGCTAATTTAATCATGGTTGTTTGCTTTGTTAAAGGTCTGGGATGTGGTGCGGTGCTGACCATGGGTTCCTCATCAGACGAGTCACCATATAGATTGTAATATTCCTGAAGGGTCAGCACACGACTCAGATAGGTGCTAGTGATCTCAGTTGGCTTGGTATTAGTAGTGACGCAAGCAACAAGAGTCATGGATGTGTGGGGAGTCTCTGATCCAACGGTCATCTCGACAGTCGGTATCTCAGGTGTAGAAAAGAGTTGGGACTCATCTACCTCTCGATGGTCACAATCGTCAATAGCTTTATGGGTTCCCTTAGAATATCGTGGGTCAAAGAATAGGTGAGGTCAGAGTGCTCCCAATACTGTAAAATTGATTTCTCAACTCTCGCAATTTATAGTCGCCTTAGACACGGCTAAGAATGGCTTCCCAAGAATAATCGGAGACTGGGTAAACTCTCCTCGATGCTCAATGTCAATGATTTGTAAAATATACATAGAGTAGAGGACCTTAGAAAGTAATGATGACTGAAATAGTTCCTCTCGACCATTTTATAGATAGATCAGCCAGCTGAACGATCTCTATCGACTTTCTGATCAGTCTGAGTTTGAGCTTGTCAAACATAGAGGCAGGAGGACATTTATCAATGAGTCATCATCGATTCTAGCATGGGTGAAGGTAGTGCCTTTGATCTCACCTTCAACCCTAGGCAACCACTTCACTCTACAGTACTTGGTCTTTCTCCCCATCACCAAGGAGGTGGCCATAGACACTAGATGTTTCTCAGTCCTTGTCCTCTTATTGCCCGACCTCTTAGGAATCAATTTACTTCTCACAAATCTTTTGAGATCAGGAAAGTGTTCTATGTCCTTTATTAAGGGGAGCTCTAAAATCAATTCCCCAGCAATGGCTTCCCTAAGAGCAGGATCCAATTTTTTAAGTCATTTTCTATTTTTATAAGTTTTTCTGATTTCCAATTTTTTGGTCTTTTTGGGATTTTTGATTTTTTGTTGTTTCTGATAGGAGGAGGAGGAATGGGAGGATGTGCAGACTCTAGATTGGAAGGTAAGTGATTAGTATAAGAGGGATGTAGAATGGACTCTAGTTGTACAAAGTGTGTATATTTCCTTATGTCCTCTGGATTATTTTCAACATTGAATCCACTTATTTCATCCTCCACTTCCATACCTGAGCTGGATTAAAATGAAATTAGTCGATTGATGACATTTCTATATTTATCTCAATTAATTAATATATCTTCATAATCCTAGAAATGTTATCCTCCAAAGATTTCTCATAACAAATCATGGAAATAGTCTGTTCACTCAGAAGATATTGATGAGATTTTGAAGTCTCATATTCCACATACCTAGACTCTAGCATGTAATGCTGGTTCGAGTATGGACCACCGAATGGCAGATATTGGTCGGAGCCTCGAATAATGGAGTCAATGAATGGGAGGGGGGGTTGATGATTGAACTCATGGGTGCAATCTCCTGCATGTGTAGGCTCGTCAAATGGCTGGTGAGCTTGATTCCTAGATTTAATTAAGTCCGAAAAATTAGGAGGTGTAGAACTCTCCATTTAGTTTGTTCTATCGACCATGTTATACCCTATGGTCAAGTCAGGATGTGTATATGTGAATTGTTGCATGGTTCCAACTTGAGGCGAGAAAGAGGTATGTGGGGGTAAATAATTCTGCCATTTCTTTATCTCAGCAGTAGCTTGCTCTTCACATGATTCCTTGATTCTAGCAAGCGTCTGACTATAAGCTGAACCAACCCAGGGCAGAAGTGAATCTGAGGTGAAAGAAGGTGGGGTAGGTAAGAAATGCGAAGAAGTGAGAAGTCAGTCGAAAGTCTAACTTCATAATCAGGCCGAGGTGGAACTGACCGTGGGTAAGGGTCTCCTGCAGATGGTGGAGGATACATGAAAGAAGGAGAAGGCAAAGATGAATGGTATATGGTCGAGGAGGAGTGACCAAAGAGGTCAGGGCTTGAGGACCAATATCCCGACATCTTTAAGAGATGAATGTAAGTGGACAACGATCCTAAACGTGCAATTGCACAAAAGGATACATAAACATACATGCACAAAACAAACACAAGAGCAAACCCTAGTTTAACCAACCCAACACAATGATGGTCACAAAGGTCCGACCGTTTATCTTTTTAGTTTTAGTTAAGTGGCAAAACAAGAAATCAATTTATTTACGCACTATTTAGAAGTGGGTTTTGAGCACTATCCTAGGGATGTGTCCTCACTTCTCAATAATCAATATAAAATACGTATAATAATGGGGTTGTTCTCCCACAAACAAGGGTTAATTTTAGTCATTTTTTGTCAAAGTTGTATTAGCAATCTCCATTTTAAGCTTGATTATCACTTAATAAATCCACCAAATACAACATGCCTATCGCCCAGTCCCAATTTCCTTTAATTTTAAGTTGTAAAACTAAGGGAAGGGAGTCAAGAAAAGTCGATGTAACTATAAAATCAATGATGCACGCCTAGTTCAGAAGAGTTACAGTGATCCTCACGCTCTACTTGCGTGATGCAATACAAAATTGAAATATTTATACTAAATGAAACGCAGACGATGAAACCGCACCAAACTGATAGTTCTAATTAGCAGGAAAGAATTAATTTTAGTTTGGACTAAGTAGAACGATCTAAGGTGCGTATTATTAAATGTGAATGTGTGGTCCTAGATTTTACGAGCACAAGCAGATAAAACCTATAAAAATCTCTAAGAGTCGTGTGTGCATGTCTAACCTACAAGCCACTCAAGTCGAGCCCCACCCTCACCGGAGGGTGAAACATGTCTCGACACACCACAAGAATAATGTCCAATATCCAGTAACACACGCGAGATCTCAAACAGAATCTATTGAAAATGTGCAATTATTACAAATTAATTTAAAAAATAAATGCAAAAAATAAAATTCTAAGACTCTATACTTTCTCACGACTCGAGTTGATCTTAATTTTTAATGCGTTCCTTCAGTCGGATTAATTCCCAAAAAAGCCAACCTCTAATGCTCCTGAGTTGCTCGACCACCTAAGTGGTCGCTCCATCGCATCGGGTCCCACATACAAAAAATAAGATGGTGGTCAGAGAGAGAGACACAAAATAAAATAAATAAAAAAATAAAATAATAGAGAAAAAATGCAAGAAAATAAACAGAGTAATAATTACAAGAAAAATCAAGGGTCAGAATACCCAGGGGCGGAAAACCTAAAAAGTAGATTTTCTAAAAATCAACATATGTCGTGTCTCTCCGGCAACGGTGCCATTAAAAGACTCGTAAAAGTCCTGGTTAATTATGTCAAATTGTTTTAGTCGGGCAATTAACAGATCAATAAAAAATCGCTAAATTTAATTATTCAAATAAAAGTGGGTAGTCCGTTTATATAATTTACTTGGGCAAGTCCAACGTCGAACTTAGTGAGGCCACTGTTTCCTTAGGTTAATTAATAGGCGATCTAGAAGCTAGGTTCCTTTTGTATTTTTTATGCAATCAATAAATGCAATGCGATTTTGGCAAAATTCAGAGGCTAAACTGCAAATTTCGATCAAATAAACTCTAAACCCAGTGAAACTCAACCAGAAAATATACATTAAAAATCTATGTTTATGTAAATGTGTGAATACCTTACATGCCCATCTTCACTTATGTGTAATTATATGTATATATGTATTAATCTAATATATAGATTTTATTATTAAATATACCTATACATTCATTATTAATTTCATACAAAAAATAAATTTAAAAAAAGCCCACACAATGAATAAAGACACACATGTACATAATATACAATGATTAAAAATAATCATAGGATACCTAGTTTGCTCCTTGAGTTCGATCTCTACATGCTTACTTGCTATACATTTTAGGATTGTAGAGTATAATAAATTTTAACTCCACATTTTTAGTGTTCTTTGATCAATTAATATTGTGGGTTGATTGTTGATCGACTTGGGTTTATTGAGAGGTCAATGCATCGACTGCGGTCTCGCCTTGTGAGATCGTGCAACCCTCGAAAAAACCATGTCATCAAATTTTCTTCTTTTTCTGTTGTATTTTCTATTTTCTGCTCTATTTTCCTCATTCATTGCTTCTATACTTAGGATATGTTTCATCCTAAGTACAGGGGGATGAATGATGTAACATGTCCATTCTTTGTCTCAACACATATCTCCTCTCGTGTTGATATTCTTGTCTATACTTAGGGATATCTTACCCTAAGTATAGGGGAGACAGGACGACTCGTTGAGTTGTTCATTCCCACCCTCGATCCTCCTTGCCTTGTGTACAGTCTATTATACTTAGGGTTATTTGATCCTAAGTATAGGGGGGACAGTCGACTTCTCATTCTTTCATTCATCATTCTTTATTTGTCGTTGTAGTATAGGCTTTTCTATACTTAGTACGAGTTATGTATTTTCTTTCCTCTTCAATCTATGAGGACATAACTTAAGCTAAGTATAGGGGGTCGTATATACTCTGTATATACTTTATCCATAACTAGTACTTTCATATTTTTAAATAAATATGGCTAAAATACTATATATACATATACAATTCATCAAAGTAACTAATTAAAAGATGCATATTATTCCTCAAATTCTTTTTGTATATACTGATTAATAAATCGAGTAAAAATATTTTGCAAAATGTTTGAAAAATAGTTTGAAAATCTATTTGAAAATTCTTTTGAAAATTGTTTGTAAAATATTTGGTAAAATATTTTCAACCTTTGTAAAATGTTTGGTTTGTATTTTTCTTTGTGAAATAAAAATGTCTTCAAAAACCTATTTGCAAATGGTTTGGAAAATGGTTGCAAAAATATTTGGAAATATCTATATATACTCTTTGAAAAATCTTTACAAAATGGTTTTCAAATGTTTGTAAATATTTGCAATGATTATTTGCAAAAATTATTTTGGATTATACTTTTTAAAATTGTTTGTAAAACCATGTTCAAATAAGTTTGAAGAATATATACATCCTTCAAATAAATTCTTTACAAATTGTATATATGTACCTAAAAAAATAATTCACATTCAATCTGTAAATCCTCTAACCTCAATGCTTATAAATAAAAAGAGGCTTGCATGTGTAAATATCTGTACATACTTCCTTTTGTGCCAAAAGTCCTTTTGTTTTAAAAAAATCCCTAAAAATTCGCAAAATCCGATAGTCCCAAAAACATTTGCAAAATCTTCTTAAAAAATTTCATAAAAATCTGCAAAACTTTCCCAAAAACCTTAAAAAGTTCAAAAATCAGAAAAATGGCATCACAAAAATGTTCTTGCATTGTACATGGCGTTAGTATTTTTCGAAATAATATAGACAATTGAACAAGTCAAAATAAAGTCCGGAGATTGGATCTTGGAATAGACCTCAATACACCTAATTTCAGAGGAATCCATTGAGGACTTAAAGTGGAGATGTTTCAGGTCACCTTGACTTAATTCTTTAGGTTCTATAAAACTATGTTCATGAGTCAATTAAATGCTTAAATAGAACCCTTCATATCATTTGTACGACTCTTGAGACAATGACTTGACTGGAAACCTCGTACCTAGCACTTAGCTCAACCCAAATGGACTATTGAAAAATCTTGGAGTCTAAGTCGGGATGATGCAAGGTCTCTTCATAAAGGGTGGCTTAGGAACCATTATTGGTGATTGTCGACACTGGTACTCTAACCCACTTCTTTCAGTAACAATGATATCTAAAGACCGGAGATGGATTGTGACAATGCTTCAGACGAGGAATGGTCTACCGGCATAACTTTTCCAAGACTCCAAAACAATGGGTGGAACAAAAGATGCTATATCCACCGGTGTATAAACAAGAATGCAGAAGCTATACAAAGTCAAAGAAAATATCCAAAGAAGCGTATACCAAAAATTTCACAAAACATTTGAGCTTCAGAAAAATCCCGCTTCTTGGTGAAGAATCGGTTGCACTGGTCGACTTCAGAAGGGAATGAAGATTACATTGGTCCATTCCCACATATCTTCCCATTCTTCTGACTCCTTCCCCAATTTGGTTGTAAAGATCGGGAGTACCTGACCTTAAGAGGGAATATATGTCTCCACAAGGACGAGATACCAGAAGAGCAGATGCCTTGATGGTTCAACGGTTTTGTCTGAGAAGAGCTAAAAAAATTCACACACATTGCTCTATCATTTCAAGGTAGCAAGAGTATGCGACTATGAGGATGGTTCTGACCTAGATGTGAATTGGACTGGATGATAGGAGTATGGAATATGAGGGTTGTTATGTCACACTTCCCGACTTCAACATGGTTCTGAATGCATCATTAATCCAAAGGCTTCCTTTAAGCTCTAAACTTTGACTTTATTAGAGACTAGTTTAAACGTCGACAATTATTACATGTTATTTCCTTTTCTTTTCTTTGTTTTTCATTTTTCGCACTTATTGCATAAGTGTTTGCTAGGGACTAGAAAAAGCAAGTATAGGGGTGATAAATCTCCATTTCACCTTTATTCTATCATTTTGGCCTTAAAAACTCTAGCCAATGCATGTAAATAACATTATTTTGTACAAATTAACATCCATTAAGGGTCAAATACATTATAAAAATTCCATTCTCTTATTCATCAATAAAATATTTTTGGGACCCATTTTATTCTTTATTATTGATACCTCAAAAAAAGAAATTTTGTACATGAAAGTTGTAAATAATAATGCATAAAAAATACAAAATTGAGTTTGTACAAAAATAATATTCATTATACCTTTTATACTTAAAAAAAACCAAAATCACAAATTTTCAGACTCGGATCAAGTAAATAAAAACTCGAAATATATCAAAATCACCTTTAATTGTATATAACTTTTAATAAGCTATTTAATGAGGGTGGTTTTACTTTTTTTTGGAGTTAAGGTGTGAAAGTTAAGTTTGGAGCCCCATTGTACCATATACCTGAATAAAATATTCATTTTATTTATTCTTTATTATTTTTATTATTTTATATTTCTATAACTTTGTAAACATTATTAATAGTATATGTACATATTTAGAATAGAATAAAAACACAAATAGAATACAAAAATAAAATAGTGTACATAAACACATAGATGAAATACTTATACCTATATATTTAATACCACTATTTATTTAAGTGTACATAATAGATCAGAAAAATAATATAAAAATATATTTTTGTACATAAAATAAGTTATAAATATGTAAAATAAGATAATAAAATAATAAAATCAAAAATACAAAATAAAAACCCAAAACATCGATGAATATACTTATAAATGTACCCTTAAAAATAACTTGCAATAAATAGAACCAAAAATTAAATAAAATTCATATTAAAATGCTACATAAAATACTAAACATTTTTTATTTTATATCCAATAAAATACTATTTTGTCATGACTTAGGTTGTCGTGGCCCAATCACATCACGTCGTTTGTTGACCTCTGGTCAACTGGCTCCTCTGGCGTTTGACTTGACGCAAATATCATTTTCCCCGATTTTGCATCCTTTTTCCTGGGCTTCTCATCACTCAGATTTGAAGGGATCTTTCACCAAACATCTCTCTGATCATCCCTAATCCACACCATGCCCTCTAAGCCCTTGTAATAATTGTCAATTCAGCCTAAATCATCGGACAATAAGGATCCTTAACTTTGTCTATAAATAAAATCCAAGCTTGTTCCTTCCCTTTCCAATCCCTCTCGAAGGTCTGAATCGAGTCTAGGTGATCTGAGAGTGTGTCGTAGGTGACAGAGGTGGATTCCCCGCACCTAGGAGTACGTCAGAAAGAGGAGAGGAGGTCCACGGTGGTACTCTGACCATCCTGCTCCCTGCTTCACTGTGAGTATAAGAGCTGCGCAATTTCCTTTCTTAGGTAGAATTGGGTATTGTCGTCTTATTTTCATTCTTAGTTTATCTTTACACACATTAGATTAGCTCAATTTCCAATCTTAGTGATCGCCGGAGCTGCTAGGGCTCTGGCCATTTCCATGAGTTCTATGTCTGTTCTGACCGCCATAATCACCTCACCTCAGTCCCAATCATGTTTTTCACCTGATCAAACCATTAGACCAACAGATCGGCCCTCAATCTGCGAATCGAGAGTCCCCCTCTTCTTTTCGTCGGACCCTCTCCTCCCACCTTCATCCTTATGCAAACTAGCTTCATTTTTTGGCCGAGGTGCATCGCTTTGCGCCAAGGAGTGTTTTCATGCAAGTTCCAGCGACAATGGACCCTTCTTGGGTCGATTTTGACCCTGAAGGAGACTCTTCGTTGCTCCGTCTTCATCGATCGACCAGGACCCCATCACTGGGTCCTAGCCCTTTCTGAGCACCTCAACCACTGCGAACAACCAATCCAGAGGTGTAGAACCCAAGACCTTCATCGGAGACTGTCGAATGGAGGAGAACAAGATGATCAAAGGATGGGGGAAGACTTCTTCTTCCCCATTCTTCCTAAAGAGCAGCCACCATTGGATCAAGGGGCACACCCAGTTCTAA
Source organism: Ottelia alismoides (assembly GCA_037367405.1). Lineage (NCBI taxonomy): Eukaryota > Viridiplantae > Streptophyta > Magnoliopsida > Alismatales > Hydrocharitaceae > Ottelia > Ottelia alismoides. The sequence continues at coordinate 453,402 of JAZKJV010000219.1, forward strand.
TCCTAGTCCTTGATTCAGCGGGGAAGCGATGTAGTGCTAGAACGTCCGATGCCTTCAAGTGAAACGATCTGGTCTATCGGTCAGCCTAATAAGGGTATTTTTTCCAGACCCCCTCTACCTTTTACATTTTATGTTTGGTATATTAAATATTATCCGAGTGTAAATATTTAGGTAAATATTGCAATAAGGCCCCGATAGTTTCCTGTTATTTTCAAAAAGACACGTGCCAGCTCAGCTCATGTGAGTAGCTGATGAATGAGAGATATCAATGGTCTGGAAATCTCACAAGGTGAGAGATCCAGTCGATACGTCGACCACTCAATAAACCCCAATCAATCAACAGATAACCCATAAGAAGAATAAAGCAATTAATATCAAAAATGTGGAGTTCAAATTTATTATAACTCTACAGCAATGTGCACAACGTGTAAGTATGTGTAGAGGTCGAACACAGGGAGCAAACATGAGGAGGAAAAATACAATGCTTAAAACTTTATCTTTTATCTCTGGTCCATGTTATTATTTTTGTGGGTTTTCAATTTTATATATTTTATATTTTATATTTTATATTTTTATATTTGATTTTTATATTTTTCAATGTTATATTTTTCTTTTTTTTTATATTATTTTTTCTTTTATATAAACAATATACCCTATATAAGGCTTTATATATACCATATATATAGTAGTATATCGATAAATATTAACAAATATAGATAAAATACAAATAATAAATTGTTTTTGGGTTTTTAATGTTCTTCTAATTTTTTATTATTTTTCTGGATTTTTTGCTAATTTTTATGCATTTTTAAAAATAGTAAATAGATATTAATTTATATATTAAAAATGATTTAGATGATTTTGGGACTTATTTACTATTTTTAAAATTAAAATCAATTTCGGGTAATAGTAAATAAGTCCCAAAATCATCTAAATCATTTTTAATACATAAATATTTATGTAAATAAATTATGAAATAGAAAAAGGTATTTTGGATTTTTAAGAATTTTTTAGATTTTTATAAAATATTTTGGGGTTTTTGTCGATTTTTAAGCCTTTTGTTTTTCCATTTTTAGTGATTTTTGCTCTATAGTTAAAATAGGATAAAATAGACTATATATAATTTTTTTTGGAATTTTTAGACACATTTTTTATTTTTTTAGTACTTTATAAGTTAGCCGGGGAATAATTAGGCTCCACTTTATTTTTAATTAATTGGTTAAATGGAAAAAATACCAAATAATAATAATAATGGCGTGAATATACATGGCATGAAGCATTTAACCCTATTTTTGTGGATTTTTAGGAGCACATAGATATATTTAATAAATAGAGGAAACATTTAAAAATCAATGGCCTAGCATGGGCATTTTGCAAATAAAATAAACTACAGGGGCACATTGCAAATATGCCAAAAATTTACAATATTAATTCAATTTTATTGAACTATTAACCAATTACAAAAACTACCAGGGGTTATAATGTAATTTGACCATCACGTGGGACAACACGTGACGCTGCCTGAGAGGGACCATAATGCAAAAACAACAAAATCCAGGGGCCTTCCAGCAATTTTAACAAAATATGCAACGTTATTCACATTTTATTGGACTAAATATAAATACAAAAAGGTGCAGGGTGTCCCTGCAATTTATCCACCTCACGTGGGACGACATGTGAGGCGACGCGGACTGGACCCACAAGTAAATGGCAAAACTATAGGGGCCTATTTGCAAAATGTCCATTTATTTTTACATTTGATATTTTACTTATTGCATTAAATATTAAATATAGAAAACGGTGGGGTTAGCATATGTAATTTACCCCCTTAGGCATGATCTGACGGTTGAGCTTCGATTAATTGCCACGTGGCGTGATGTGGTGCCCCGATGCCGCTTCGCCTTCGATCGCTCCAGATTAAATCCTCGACAGGCGATCTACGATTCTAATGAGAAGCATCGAACAACATTTGGAAGATCTGAAGGAGGGGCCCGATCCGATGGCTCTGAAGATGCTCAGAAGAACAGGGATGAACCCCGTGCCTCCCGAGCTTCAATCCGGTGTAGCTCGTATGTCCGACCACCTGGGTGGCCTGCGAGGGGCGCAAAACATTGCCCCTAATCCTCCGCATCTGATGATGGTCTCCGATGAGAACCTGGAGCTCTGACGACGATGAACAAGCTCGAAGAAGAAACAAGGCTCCATGTGCCTTTATTTTAATCGCAATTGACCCACGAGGGTCCTTCGGCCCTACAGACCCTGCAGAAAGGATAAAGGCAAGAAAGCGATGGGTATGGGGGTGGTTAGGGCGTGATTGGACGAGAGATGGACAGTGGCGGAGAGGTCTGGTGGAGGGCGACGGAGTTGGACCTCCAATACCAGATCCAAAGAGGATCTGCTTGAACGGAAGTGCATGGGGGTGTCGAGAAGGCGAAGGGAAACGAAATGAAGGTGGAAAACGGGCTCGTCTACAACTATGGTTCAATCGCTAATCTAAATGCATAATTAAAATATTAGGTTTAAAATCTACCTAAAAATCTTAAAACGTGCAGCTCTTACTAGCCAGTGAAGGCATGGAGCAGAGGTCGCCAACGACGACGGCCTTGGGCGCATCTCCTCCTCCGCGAGCTCCCAACACCTCAGGGGACTCCCCCTATCACGGGGATACACTCATTGGCCTAGACGTGGCGGCTCTAGGGCTTGAATATGGCCAAAAAATTAATGGAGGAGGCGGACTTTTATTTATAACACATTGTGGCACCCTTTTTTGACCAGGCGATAAGAAAGAATCAAATGAATGTATCATGCATATAAGACATAGGCTGTATGTACATTGATCGAGGAACGGATCTTATGAAGGGATTGTTGTCAATGGAGCGACGGATCAAGCGGAAAAATGGCTGCGGAATCGAGGATTTGGTAGTTCTGATGCGCCAGGTGCTTGGATGGGATAGTTGACCAGAGGTCAACTGTCAAGGCCCTGTCATTGGTCTATGTAGGCACGCTACAGGACAATACAACAGGGTTATTCGAAAATAATTATTTAAATAGATTTTGATTTTATTAATTTTGTGTACAAATAAAAAATGTTTATTATTTTATTTATTATTTTATTATGATTTTTATTTATTTTTGGCTTTATTTATTAGTAGCTAATTTTTAATAGTGTATTTACATGTTTATTTGCCTATGTTTTGTACCTTTTTATTTTTTATTTTGTATACTTTATTTTATTTTTTTATTCTTTTATTTTATATATTTATAACTTATTTTTATGAGTATAAATATATTTTTATTATATTTTATGATATAATTTGTATACTTATTTTATAGGTATATTTATAGGTATTTTACCTATGTTTTATATACATCTTTTTATTTTAATTAGATTTTATTTTGGATTTATGTCTTTAATAGAATATATATAATATTTAAAATATTACAAAAATGTAAAGAATAAAGAATAAAAGAATGAAATCCACTTTTATTTATATGTAATTAATAACATAGGTATTTTGCTTGTGTTTTCACATAGACTTATTTTATTTTATTTTTCTTTTTGTTTTTATTTTAGTTTCAATATGCACATATGCTATAAATAATAATTACAAAATTACAAAAATATAAATTTCGGAAAAATAATGGGGGATGAATAAATTGAATATTTTATTCGGGTATAATGTATAATGAGGGTCAAAAACCTAACTTTCACACAGTAACACCAAAAAATATAAAACTACCACCATTAGATAGCTTGTGAAAAGTTATATATAATTAGAGGTGATTTTGATATGTTTTGTGTTTTTATTTGAAAGATATGGGTATGTGAAGTTGGGTTTTTGGCTTTTTATTTTGTGTATAAAATGAACAATATATATTATTTTTATACAAACTCAATTTTGTATTTTTATTTACATTATTATCTACAACTTTCATGTACAAAAGTTCTTCATTTGATTAATAAATGATAAAGAATAAAATAGGTGTCAAAATGAATAAATAAATGACTAAAAGAATTGGGTTTATATTCTATTTTGGCCCTTATCTTCCCCTACTTTATTCCTTATCGACCAACTCAATTCTTGACTTGGTCTCGAGGTTCAGGGTCTGATGAATCTGCATTTCTTTATCTTTATTCATTTATTTTAGCTTAAAATCCCTTATAAAACACTTGTATATAGTACTAACTCCATATTCTTACTAACTTGCAGCTGTGTGTAAATATTGTACACTTATTACCATTTTAACCTAAAATAAATAAATACAAGAAAAATAAAGAAAAGAAAATAAAAAAAGAAGAAGACTGTATATGTGTAATAGATACAGGCTGACCCGAACCCCGATAGAAGGTCAAGGCTTGACCTGATCGATCAGGAATAAAGTAGGGGGAGATAGGGTCCTTAATCAAAAAAATCCAAAAAATGTGTGCTATGTATATTTGTATACTACACTATTTTATTTGTACATAAATTGACCTAAAATTAAATAATTTTCAAAATAAAAGTTGTAAATAACAATGTTTTCTAAATAATAAAAATGTTTGCAAAATAAAATCATGTACGGAATAAAAGTAACCACGCTTGGAAAAAGACACTAAGCGATAATTGAAAGACCAATTACGGCTCCATATAAAATCAAGTTGAACCAAACTCACTTTCATTGCATTGTAAATTAAATTATCTTTAAAATGGTTGTGATTTCATAATTTTGGGAGTTACGGTTGAAAAGTCGATTTTCCGGGGTGGTTTGTGTAATTTTATCATTTATTTATGCATATTGTATTTGTAAATATTTGTAAATATTTGTAAATATTTTAAATAAAATTGGAAAAAAATAAAAATTGAAAAAAAAAACTAATTTACTTATTTAACTATGTATATAATGTACCATATGTATATATTATATGTATGTAGTTGCTATTCTTAAATAACCGCCACAAAAAATAAAAAAATTAACTTTTTTTATTCAATTTAATAAAGTGATGAAAATACAAAAAAATAATTTTTGTAAATAATTCTAACTTTATCTCATTTCAAATTTTTTTTCTCTTATCTCTTATCTTCATCCAAAATTCAAAATTCAAACTCCATTCTCTATCTATTAATATGGCTCCCTGTCCTCTTTTCAACTTGATCAATTATTGGTAAGAGGAGCCTTTTCTCCGAGAGCTATCTTGTCGCAGAGAGGTGCCTAGCCTCCGAGCCATCCGGTGACAGCGAGTCCGCCTTCGTCGAGGCGATTACGGTCTTTTCCGCTCCTAAGGTGAGATCTATCATTTTCTCTTATTTTAACATAGGATAATCGTAGATTAATTTTCATTTTTTTTAATTCCGTCGTCATTTTCTTTCTCTAGATCTTAGAATCCTACACGATTTGATCTGAATCCGACTCGATTTTTCATTTCACATCTCGATATATTCGCGTTCTTTTCTACCTCGCACGATCTCTCACCTCCGACCACACACGTTGGTCGGAGATCCGGTTCTATCCGCCATTTTCATCAGAACTGCACTCGTTCACATCTTCCATTTTGATTTTGGGATCGAGCCGTCATGCTTGCATCCTAATTGTTTATAAATAAAAAATAAAAAATTTCTTTCTTTCTAATATTTATTTTGTAGGATAAATAAAAAACACAAAAAATAAAAAAATTATAAAAAAAGATTTATGCATTTCTATTTTTTAAAAAAATAAAAAAATAAAAGTGTTTTTACTATCTTTTGCTATTTTAAAAACATAAAAAAATAAAAAAAGTTGAGCAGCTGGCGGCACCCGCCGCCCACTCCTGCTCCAACACCATTGACGCCGCCCCGCGGCAGCCACATCACCGCCAATTATTGTCCGTCGATCGCCTCTCGGCGACCTCTTTGCCGACCAACCCCCTTTCTTGAAGTCGCCAGTCATCATCTTGCCCGCCAAAGATCCTCCGCTGCCCACGCACGGCCGTCGCGTGCCTACACCTCTGCCTGACCGGCGCGCCACCTGTGCGACCAGCAACCACCGAGCGCGAGGCCCGCAGTCCGTCCGCCCAATGCCACCTCCGCCAGCGTTGCGCAGAGTCCACACTGCCATCGCCGCCTGTCCAACGAAGCCCCTGCGCCAGCCCCCGCGACCGCCGACAGCCCACCGCAAACGTCGTCATCGCGCGCCTGGGGAGAGGAAGAGAAAAAGGGTGACGCCCCTTGTGGGCTTTGAGAACAAAAAGGAAACGAGAAAGACCGAGAAACATTTTTTTCATGCATTCCGCCCCCTGGATGTTTTCATAATTACAGAAAGGTCACTGCCTTAGTTCCAACACGTGCGACACACGCCACTTATGGGTAACTTTCACTTTCCACGCGCATTTTTATTTCTTGTTAATTTTTGACATCAAAACATTAAATAATTACATTTTGGTCCCTGTTTTCCAGATATTTATCTTGCATGCTTTCCTTTTTGAAATAAATATTTTTATTGCTCAATAAATTCCCCAAAAATCATGCTATGATCCTGATGTGTGTATCTTTCTAGCATAAATTTTTCATTGCATTTTATTTCCATTTGATATTATTAAAAAATAAAAATATGACACCCCTAGGATCCGGGTACTCGGCAAACCAATCCACGCACATACATTCCACATTCGAATACTAATGACATACACATAATCAGGAGAAATAACACAATTTACTGAAATATAAAAATTTTCTTTTTCCATTCATGACCTGTTCATAATCACAATCCATTGATCATTCCATGTGCACAAAATATACATGTAAGCATAAATAAGATGTCCACAATTATACATATTACATGCCATGTCTCTCAACAAAAAATGATGCAAGTAAAGAAGGATAGTAAAACTACTGACAACTATACCACAAAAAGTGTCGTGACGCTGCACAAAAAGTGATGATGCCTCCAACAATCACTGCTGCGAACCTGCGGATCCACACGTAGGTACGTTATGAGCAAAGTTGCCCAATACGATTTAAACAAACTACACAACAAGAAATGCAGGATAAAATGTGTGCAAAAGGGAAAGAAACAAGGTAATTGATCTCACAAAGAATTACATTTTTACTTTTTTATTATTTGATCTAGATATGGATACGAGTAACCAAGCTTCGTGGATAGTCTGTGGTCTTGGTCTAGATGAGACCTCACACTATGACTCTAAGGTAAAAGAAAATACCTTAGGGTTGGGGTGCCTCCGTAGGCATGCGGTGTGGTATAATGCATCCTAACTAAGTTCCCAACACGTCCACTTAGCTCCATGATGAATCTCGGATTCATCACTTTAAGTCTCATTAATTAAGCTCAAGTCCCTCAAAATCAACTGCACTTCTGCATTTATTCCACATAATTAGCATTCAGGCATGATTTCATAAGAATTGCATTTTAGCATTAATTTCTGCATAAAATAAGAAGCCAAAAATCCGAGCCAAAAATGACCTGTAAATAGCCTAACTTCCCCTATTTTTAACTCCTTCATACTAACACCGCATAACCCAAAACTACCTCCATTGTGTACACATCACTAACAAGAATAAATAAAAAATACAAAAAAATAATTAATCCAGGTAAGTGGACCAAAAACCCAAACCCTAGTTTCAGGATTTTCGGACTGAAAGCCACATATCTTCCCCATCTAGTGTCCGATTTGATCCTACTCACTTTTGAACTAATGCACATTCAATTACCTTCAAAACAAGACCAAGCTCAAGTGAATCGGAGCTCGTATGTGAAAGTTGGGATTTGGGCCTCTTTTGTACATTGTATTTTTCGCGGCTTTTGACCCTATATTTTATGTATATATTTTCTTTATTAATAAAAATCCAAAAAAATAGAATTAAGTATCTTTTATTCATCTTTGATTTTTCCATATTTTTTCGGATTTTATCGTGTTTAAAAAAATGACAAAAAATTAGAAAACTCAAAAATCAAGGTATTCTATGTACATATGATACCCCCAAAATTCACTTTTTACATTTGACCGAATTTGGCTTTGATGTCTCCATGAAAGTTGTAGATATCATCGAGACGAGCATTTTTCGTGAAGGAACTTTTTCGATCCGAGGTAATTTGCTATTTTTTATCGATTTTACAAAGGATTTATTCGCGGATTTTTCTGGAGCTGACACGTGCCCGCCCCAGAGGCCGCCACGTGTCAGCATTTTTTGGGCCTTTTATATACTCGTTTTTATAAAAAAATATTAAAGCAACGCACGTGCGTGGCACGTGCCACACAGGCACGTGCTCCGCACGTGCCCCGCACTCTCACCCTCTTAGCCACGTGGCCACCACGGGGGCCGTTCGATCTCGGCTGATCGAACGGCCGTGGACCACCTTCTACCTCCCGATCGAACCCTCCGCGGATCTCGCAACCACCTCCCCTGCGCCGCGCAACGGCCGCCCCGCTTTCTCCGCCCTCCTCCAAACGGCCGCCGACTCCTTCGCCAACCGCCCGCCGATATCCTCGCCTCCCGCACCGGCCAACCTACCACCGCACCCCATCCTATTTAAAGAACCCTGGAGACCCCCCGTTCCCTATCCGTCGATAGCACAAAGAGGTGCGGTGGTGACAGCACCCCCTCCGTCTCCGGCGAGGTCCGGCTACCTCCCCATAGCCGCCGCAGCGCCGCCCTCGGCCCTCTGCTCCAGCTCCAGGTTCTTCCCATCGAGCCTATCTCCGATACCGCCTCCGCCACCACTTCGCCTCCATCTCCGTCTCACCACCGCCGACGATCGACTACGCCACCGCTTCATCGACCTTCGAGCGCCGACGACCACCACCGCGCTCATCTCCTCCGACCAACGCTTCTGCCGCAAGCTTCGTCTTCTCCACCGCGTCAGGAGCCACCACTTCATCGAGCTTCGACTCCACGAATACGCCACCACCGACACGCCGCTTCCATCGTCTTCGACATCCAGCGCCACCGCCAGGAGCGCTGCTCCTCCTCCACCAGCGACTCGGCCTACCGCCGCCTTGGCCGAGCCGATCAACGCCTCGCCACCAGCCGCGACCGGGCTCTCCAAGCCCGAGGCCCTCCGCGCACGTGCGAGGCACGTGCGCCTGGAGGGAACTTCTGTTGTACGCTACCCCACGGGTCACGTGTCTCTCACGTGCCCGTGGGCAATTGCAAGAAGCCCCCTGGGGGTTTCCTTATTTCCATTACAGTCCAACATCAGAGCACGTGCCGCCCTGTGAAATTTGCAATAAGGCCCCCGAACTACTGGTAATTTCAACTAGGTCCCCCCTGCATTATTTTTATTTATTTATTCTGTTTTCATCTGTAACCCTGTCTTTGTCATCCATTATAGACCTCTACATTGCATCATTTGATTTATTTAAAAATAGCACTGTGTTCTACATATAATTCTCTACATTTTGGCATGTTGTGGACATTTTTGTGATTTACGGTTGATTAATAAATAATTGTTTTGTGGAAATCGGAATATTTTGCCCAATCTGTGCTCGGAAATTCATATTTAATTAACCGTTGCTCTAAAAATCCCTGAAAAATCACATAGTGTAGAGTTTATCGTGGTTAACATTGTGCCCAAAAATCTTTGCATTTGCATGCATACTTTGCTCTGTAAAAATTATTTTGCATATTTCATTGTTTAATTTTTAATAGGTATTAGACCCCACATTTTTGAGATTTAGGATTTTTCTGAGATCCATCACCTAGTGATAGATCTTAGATAATTTTAATTCTTGAAAATAAGTAGGTTTAATATTTATTATAATTAAATATTGAAAATCATTTTGTTTGCATTTAAAAATTCATAAAAAATTCATATTGCATCCAAAAATTCCAAAAAAATTACAGTGCACTCATTTCATCATATTTTACATCTCGGCCAAGTTTCGTATTTTTCGGACATCATTTGAACGTAATTCACATTTTAGTCCATAAAGTAGGCCAGATTTGCATATTGCACCCTCTATTGCATTGAAAAATTCCAAAAAAAAAGATCGCCTTGAAAACCGAACTAAAAATTGGATAGACACTACTCTAGGTTGTTCTTTTGCCTCCTTGTGATCGACCTTGGGACTTGCCCAAGTAAAATAAACATAAACCACGAGATTAAAATTGAATAATTATTTTGTGGTTTTTTCTTGACTGTTTCCGATCGCCGCCTACAACGAACGACTTTCATTATTTTCACTCGACAATTAAAAACACATTCTTAACTTGGCATTTTCGGAGCCGTCAGATGGCACCGTTGCCGGGGAGGCAAACGGCTTAGTTTTTTTGTTTTGAAAATTTTTGTTCAGTTTTCCGAATTCGGGTAGTCTGACCCCCGAATTTTTCACTGTAAATCCCATTTTATTTCTTGTATTTATTTTTCAGCATTTATTTCATTTATTTTATTTTTGATTATTTTCTGAGTCACTCTCTTACACCCATCTCTCTTATTTTTCTTGCGAGGTACCCGGCGCACGTGGAGCGGTTTTTCAAGGAACCGACGCATCTTCACTAACACCCGAAGAAACCGCAATTAAATTAAGATCGAGTCGAGTCGTGAGAGAGAGTAGAGTCTAGGTTTTTTTTCTGCACTTTTAATTTCTGCTCATTTATAGCGGTGTCCGTTTGGACTCTCGCGTGTGTAAAAAGACCTTGAACTCTATTTGTGGTGTGTCGTGGCCTGTTTCACTCTCCGGAGAGGGTGGGGCCCGACTTGAGTGGCGATTAGGATAGACCTACACATACGACTCTCAGAGCAATTTTATTTTTTGATTGTGCTCGTAGGATCTTAAGCCACACTGTACTTTAACTGAGACGCACATTAGATCGTTGAACTTAGCCAAATTCAACTCAATTCTTCCCGCTAATAGAACTTTCTACTTAGGTGCGGTTTTCATCGGCTTGCACGCATTTAGTATAAATTTTTCAATTATGTACTGCATCCCACATGGAGATTGCGAGGAGGCACTGTAAGTCTTCTAACTGAGCATTCATCATAGTTTTCCGCGTGCATCGGCTTTTCCCGAATTCCTCACTCTTATTTTATCACATAAATCTAAAGGAAATTGGGACTGGACGGTAGACGTGTATTTGTGTTCATCTAAATTCTTCAGTGATCGCCTCAATAAAATTGGGACTGTTAAATATAGCCGATCTTAAAAAAATCATAAAATCAAGAATTTCTGCGGGAGAGCAACCCCGACATTGTTTGATTTTAGCTTGCAGCGAGGAGAGAGACGCACACTAGGATAGAGCCCAGCTCCAAACCTAACATCTCGTTTAAACGGCTTGCAAGATTGAATTTATCACCAACTAAAATTGAAAAGATAATAGCCGAACTCTTACAGCTTCATTGTGTGAGTTGGTGAACCCGGGGTTTGAATTGTGTTTGCATTGGTGTGCGTAAACCGATTTCACGATCAATAGCCGCACATTTGATTAAATTCTCTTGACTATCCCGTGCAATCATCTCTTCCCTCTCTTGATTTAAACCTCATAATGGAACTCTTGTCCAAAAACTCTCACAGATCCAACTCCCCATTCCTCTCAAAAATGACCGAACACCCATCAGAGCTATACTATGAAAATGAATTTGTTTCGGTTAGGCCCAAATCAACTCAATCCCCTTCTTTCAATAATCCTCCAACATTTGCGGGAGGCTTTCACCCGCAGATAAATTCGGCCTCCTCATTAAATTTCTATTCGAACCACCCAACCGTAAATGACCACCTACCATCTTGGACTAAATCACCTTATTCTCAGTTTCTCGCCAATAAAACTTTTCAAGATCAAGATCCCTTCAAATCTCACGACTGGTAGAGAAACCAAACTCAGATGGATAGACATGCACTGAATAATCATCGACATTGGATTGACCATGATAGACCCCTCGTCAGACATGATACTCATACAGAGGACTGGACTGACCGCTTAGAAACACATAAACCCTGTATGTTGACTCCACAATATCAAGGTCTGACCAATCAACGACACATGTTTGAACCATATGAGCAGCCTCCTTCCATTATTTTTGAGGAGAAATTTTCAGAAAATAATGATCATATTTCGGATATTCCAAGAAGCTCTCCTCTCAGCACAAAGGGAAAAATAGTAGATGAAATTATCGAACATACACCTACTGCTCCCATAATTAATCATGAACCAAATCTTGAGGAGGATATTTCGAGGATAAATAAGAAATTCAATTCAATAGAGGAGAGATTTCAAAAATTTACCGATCGATTCATCGCATTCTATGGTGGCTCGGACAGTAAAATGAATGAGGAAATAACTGGATCTGAGATTAAAAATTCTGAGGATATTCAGGGACCTATGGATAATTCTGAAAATGATTATGCTGCTGACCCTCACCCTGAACACCAGAGCCCCTCTTCGTCTGAAGAACACCCCACACCCCCACACCACCCAGAAAATACCAAAAAAATGGAAATATTTGAAAACCACAAAAAAATTGAAAATTCAGAAAATTTTATAAAAATTAAAACTGAAGATGATCTGCGAAATTTGGACCCGACTATACGGGAAGCACTGGAAAAACGCTTGATGTTTGAACTTCCCTTTATACAGGCCATTGAACACTTCCCCGACCTTAAAAGATTTATAACAGATAAATTAATGAACAAAAAGTCGGGTAGGATACGAACAAAGACCAAAAGGCATATCTTGTCAATGACCTCCTCCTTGGTGTTGAGGAGAAAAACCAAGAGCCGCATAGTGAAGCGGTTGCCCAGATTTGACTGTGAAATCAAAGACAATTTTTACCCATGCTCGGATTAATGACGATTCACCGATTAATATCCTCCCGACTCGGTATTTCACGAACTCAAACTCGGACCAATTCGGAAGATACGAGAGATTGTCCAATTGGCAGACCGATCGATAAAAAGGCCGAGAGGAACCATTTCTGTCATCATGAAATTCCAAGGTGCTCCGCTCAAGGTAGAATTCACGATCATTGATATTGAGCATCAAGGAGAATTCACCCAGTCTCCAATCATTCTCAGAAAGCCATTCTTGGCATTGGCCAAGGCAAGTATCGATTGTGAGACTCGGGAAATCAATTTCACAGCATTGGAAGCACTTAAACCTGACCCTATCTTTGAGGAACCACGATCTTCTGAGGCAACCCACGAAGTCCCCAACAACCGTAACCATGAAGCGGTAGAAGAGCCCTACCCCGCAACCACACCTGAGATAGCAGTTGTTGATGAGACTATTGGTGTAGAAAATCTCCCCCCTGCTCCATTCCCAGCCGCTCTCACCATGGAGAATCATGTATATGAATCATATGATCCGGAGACTTATGCATGGTCACACCCTGGAGCAACATTCTCTGAATATCTTGACCAAATCATTCCAAATCGAGAGTGCTCAAACATTCGGGAGACTAAGAGCAAGCACGCAGACCAAACAATGACCAAGGAAAATTCTAATGGCTATTCATCTGGATATTCGAGTGAACCGGCACCTTCACGACGAAATAAAAAGAGAGTCACCTTTGACCTTTCGGAAGAGGAATCGACTGATGATCCCTCATCAGGTCCAGAAAAGATGGTCTACATGAGTGAAGTCTGATCGGCAGCCCTAAAGCGATGTCTTCGCAAGGATCCAAAATTCAATTCTCGTTGGACAACTCCCGTTCCTAACTACTACTCATCCAAAGCTGATGCTCCTGCATTCTTCAAGTACACTGGAATTCTTTCGTATGAGCTGACTGAGACCGGTGCTTCTGAGTACTCATCTGAGGACAAACCGACTGACCCAAGAAGGAACGAAGTCTGAGGAAACAACTGAAGAAACAAAAAGACCAGAATACCTGGAGTATGTCCACTTTCAAATACTACTCCTTTGAGGATAACTCTGATGATGGATCTCTTTCATCTGACTCAAACACTTCATCTATCCATCATGATTTTTCTGAGGATGACACTGATCATAGTTGGGAATCGTATGCCTCATCTCCGACCCATCATTACGATCTCCCACCGCAGGCTCACAAGAAGATCAGCCGAAAACCGCCTTAATCATCGGCTACCCACCCTCCCTCCCGACCACATCGGTCTCCTTGTATAGCTTCTTCTTCTACTCAGGCCAAGGCCTAAGTATAGGGGGGGACCGATGCCATTTGTATATATCATTCTTCTCCTAACTCCCGATCACTCCATTTCCACCCTTCTTTCATACTTAGGCTGATCAGAGCCTAAGTATAGGGGGAACCGACATCCACCTGTATATACTCTTTTCATTCACATATCCCGATCGCATCATTTTTCTTTTCATTTTTTTTCACTCCCTTACGCTTAGCCCGAGCTATGTCTTCTTTACGCTTCTTGTGCTCTGAGGACACAACACTCGCTAAGTATAGGGGGGTCTATATATATACTTTGTATATATTTTACCCATATCTCGTACTTTCGCGTAAGTCTATATGTATTTACGAGGTGGGTACTAACTTGGAAAAAAACAACAAAAACAAAAAAAAAGAAAAGAAAAAAAAAGAAGAGAGTTTTGCTACTAACACTAACTTGCCCAAAAATTTTGAAAAAAAAAAGAGGCTTCATATTCCATTTTCTGCATAAAAAAAATCCCTTGCATAAAATGTCAAAAAAAAATTCAAAAAAATGTGTCTGCATTGCACACACCTACACTTCATCCAACATTACATGCATTTGCATCTATGAAAAGTCATTGGGTTCAGAACCAAGTTATGAGCCGAAACCGAGAGTGGTCTAGGCTTGACCTTAATCCACCTAATTTTCAGAGGAACTTCACCGAGAAATAGGATTTTAAGAGCTTCAGGTCTTTTTGACTTAATTCCTTAAGTTCCACATGACAATGTACAACGTTTGACTCTTAGTGTCTAACCTGGTCTCTTCATTCTGGGTACAACTCTGGAATAGGGAATTAATTCGCACTCTCGCACTATGCACTTAGCTCAACCCAGACGGGATGTTGGAAGACTGTGTGAGTCTCTTTTCTGGTAGCGTGGAAATCTAAAGACCGGAGTACGTGTTGAAATAAAGCTTCGGAAAAGGGATGGACGGCTGGGCACAATTTTTTCTAAGACCCCAAAAAATGTACGGAATAAAAAGATTCTATATCCGTAGGGGCACAACAAGATCCAAGCAGAACCACCAAAAATTCCAAATACAAAGAAGCATTCCACCAAATAAAAATCCGACCAAAAAGGTCCAAGCTTCAAGAAACCTGCAGATCTTGGTGAAGACTCGGCTACACTGGCCATCTTCACAAGGAGAGGTGACTACACTGGCCACCCTCCAGTTCTTTTCTCTTTCTTCTATCTTCTCCCTCATTCGATTGTGAACACAGCACGACAGACCTTAGAAGGAAATACCTGACTCCCCGAGGACGAGTTACTGGAGAGGAGAGGAGCATGGTAGTCCGACATTCTGAATGGGAAGAGCTAAAACCCTTCACACACATGAGTCGGTTATTCAATGTTCATAGGGTATACTTTGGGAAGAGGATTGATCTAAGATGACTTCTGAGCCGAAACTCTGACAATGATGTGTAGAACTTGAGGGCTGTTGATTTTAAAATTCTAAGTCTCATAGAAGTTCCGACACATTATTAATCCAAGAGGTCGAGTTTAGTTTCACTTTCACCTTCAGTTCATGGTCTTGGTATGGAACCCAGTCTCATTTCACTTCATGGCATTCCTTTTTGATGCTCAGGGACGAGCATGGTTTAAGTATAGGGGGATGATGAATCTCGGATTCATCACTCTAAGTCTCATTAATTAAGCTCAAGTCCCTCAAAATAAACTGCATTTCTGCATTTATTTCGCATAATTAGCATTCAGGCATGATTTCATAAGAAATGCATTTTAGCATTAATTTCTGCATAAAATAAGAAGCCAAAAATCCAAGCCAAAAATGACATGTAAATAGCCTAACTTCCCCTATTTTTAACTCCTTCATGCTAACACCGCATAACCCAAAACCACCTCCACTGTGTACACATCACTAACAAGAATAAATAAAAAATACAAAAAAAATAATTAACCCAGGTAAGTGGACCAAAAACCCAAACCCTAGTTTCAGGATTTTCGGACTGAAAGCCACATATCTTCCCCATCCATTGTCCGATTTGATCCTACTCACTTTGAACTAATGCACATTCAATTACCTTCAAAACAAGACCAAGTTCAAGTGAATCGGAGCTCGTATGTGAAAGTTGGGTTTTGGGCCTCTTTTGTACATTGTATTTTTCGCGGCTTTTGACCCTATATTTTATGTATATATTTTCTTTATTAATAAAAATCCAAAAAAAAATAGAATTAAGTATCTTTTATTCATCTTTGATTTTTCCATATTTTTCCGGATTTTATCGTGTTTAAAAAAATGACAAAAAAATTAGAAAACTCAAAAATCAAGGTATTCTATGTACATAGGATACCCCAAAATTCACTTTTTACATTTGACCGAATTTGGCTTTGATGTCTTCATGAAAGTTGTAGATCTCATCGAGACGAGCATTTTTCGTGAAGGAACTTTTTCGATCTGAGGTCATTTGATATTTTTTATCGATTTTACAAAGGATTTATTCGCGGATTTTTCTGGAGCTGACACGTGGCAGCCCTAGAGGCCGCCACGTGTCAGCGTTTTTTGGGCCTTTTATATACTCGTTTTTATAAAAAAAATATATTAAAGCCACGCACGTGCGTGGCACGTGCCACACAGGCACGTGCTCCGCATGTGCCCCACACTCTCACCCTCTTAGCCACGTGGCCACCACGGGGCCGTTCGATCTCGGTTGATCGAACGGCCGTGGACCACCTTCTACCTCCCGATCGACCCCTCCGCGGATCTCGCAACCACCTCCCCCGCGCCACGCAACGGCCGCCCCGCTTTCTCCACCCTCCTCCAAACGGCCGCCGACTCCTTCGCCAACCGCCCGCCGATATCCTCACCTCCCGCACCGGCCAACCTACCACCGCACCCCATCCTATTTAAAGAACCCCGGCGACCCCCCATTCCCTATCCGTCGATAGCACAAAGAGGTGCGGTGGTGACAGCACCCCCTCCGTCTCCGGCGAGGTCCGGCTACCTCCCCATAGCCGCCGCAGCGCCGCCCTCGGCCCTCTGCTCCAGCTCCAGGTTCTTCCCGTCGAGCCTATCTCCGATATCGCCTCCGCCTCCACTTCGCCTCCATCTCCATCTCACCACCGCCGACGATCGACTATGCCACCGCTTCATCGACCTTCGAGCGCCGACGACCACCACCGCGCTCATCTCCTCCGACCAACGCTTCTGCCGCAAGCTTCGTCTTCTCCACCGCGTCAGGAGCCACCACTTCATCGAGCTTCGACTCCACGAATACGCCACCACCGACACGCCGCTTCCATCGTCTTCGACGTCCAGCGCCACCGCCAGGAGCGCTGCTCCTCCTCCACCAGCGACTCGGCCTCCCGCCGCCTTGGCCGAGCCGATCAACGCCTCGCCACCAGCCGCGACCGGGCTCTCCAAGCCCGAGGCCCTCCGCGCACGTGCGAGGCACGTGCGCCTGGAGGGAACTTCTGCTGTACGCTACCCCACGGGTCACGTGTCTCTCACGTGCCCGTGGGCAATTGCAAGAAGCCCCCTGGGGGTTTCCTTATTTCCATTACAGTCCAACATCAGAGGGCACGTGCTGCGCACGTGCCGCCCTGTAAAATTTGCAATAAGGCCCCCGAACAATTGGTAATTTCAACTAGGTCCCCCCCTGCATTATTTTTATTTATTTATTCTATTTGCATCTGTAACCCTGTTTTTGTCATCCATTATAGACCTCTACATTGCATCATTTGATTTATTTAAAAATAGCATTGTGTTCTACATATAATTCTCTACATTTTGGCATGTTGTGGATATTTTTGTGATTTACGGTTGATTAATAAATAATTGTTTTGTGGAAATCGGAATATTTTGCCCGATCTGTGCTCGGAAATTCATATTTAATTAACCGTTCCTCTAAAAATCCCCGAAAAATCACATAGTGTAGAGTTTTTCATGATTAACATTGTGCCCAAAAATCTTTGAATTTGCATGCATACTTTGCTCTGTAAAAATTATTTTGCATATTTCATTGTTTAATTTTTAATAGGTATTAGACCCCACATTTTTGAGATTTAGGATTTTTCTGAGATCCATCACCTAGTGATAGATCTTAGATAATTTTAATTCTTGAAAATAAGTAGGTTTAATATTTATTATAATTAAATATTGAAAATCATTTCGTTTGCATTTAAAAATTCATAAAAAAATCATATTGCATCCAAAAATTTCAAAAAAATTATAGTGCACTCATTTCATCATATTTTACATCTCGGTCAAGTTTCGTATTTTTCGGACATCATTTGAACGTAATTCACATTTTAGTCCATAAAGTAGGCCGAATTTGCATATTGCACCCTCTATTGCATTGAAAAATTCCAAAAAAAAAGATCGCCTTGAAAACCGAACTAAAAATTGGATAGACACTACTCTAGATTGTTCCTTTGCCTCCTTGTGATCGACCTTGGGACTTGCCCAAGTAAAATAAACATCAACCACGAGATTAAAATTGAATAATTATTTTGTGGTTATTTCTTGACTGTTTCCGATCGCCGTCTACAACGAACGACTTTCATTATTTTCACTCGACAATTAAAAACACATTCTTAACTTGGCATTTTCGGAGCCGTCACTCCACTTCCCAATGATACTTCCGATTCACAAACTAGATTCCAACCCGCGAATCATCGCGACAATCCCATCCTCCTTATGCACAGGAGATTCACGTCCCATCACCAACTTCATTAACCACATTTCCCGGAACTCCCCTCTTAGCGCTCCCACTCAGAATACCAACCAATGTGGCCTACATTGGCCCGTACGCGAGTGTTAACTCTAAGTGACAAGCGAAACACTAGCCGATCAACCATGACTACTTGGCCCGCGCTCGAGCACCAGGCTAAAGCACGCAAGTGCCGAGGCCAACACCGTCAGATCAGCACCTCGGTGTGCCAAGCAACATGTCCCCCAACCATCGCAGCTACAGTAGCAGTTGGGATCGTGGTCAACTGGGCTTCTACCCAGGGCCCCAAGGGTGCATGCCCTTCCCTTGGCGGCAACCTAACTCCAGCCACCCACAAGCCACTAGTAAAGAGGAAATACGAATGTGATGTGTTGTTAAGATGCACCAAATATGAAATTCGTTCAATCCACTAGCAAGCCAGTTAGTAACATGAAATAATACTTGCTATAGGTCAATGGTCTTAATGATCAAAAAGAAAAATTTTGTGACATTATTTGATAACCATGATTGTAATAAAATTTGTCGAGAAAAGGTTGAAAAGGTTTAGTAATATTCAGCGTCCCTGAATAATACTACATTGTTAATCCTGGAATAAGTAGGTATGTCGGTCTATACATGAGCACCGAACTTGCATACTAAGTAATGAACTGAACATTTATATCGTTCCCAAAACCTCAGTGTAACTTGACATATAAACTAATTATAATACAATGCTACCCCTTGAGTGTTGTCGTCATCCTAACTATTCAGTATTTGTAGTGGATGAAACAAAATATATAATTTTGTAAGACATTAGAGGCTGAAGAGACACATTCTATATTAGTACAGTGCAACTATTTAATAGCCAACACCACGGTGTAACACATGTCCTAGAATTTCAGTGCTACCCACAACATGTCAAGAGAACACCTATAATAGAACATGTTCAAAGGGGGATGGAGCCACTGCCAGCCATTAGTTTATAGATAATTATATGGTATAATATTTTGAATTGCATTAGCTGGACAAATAGTTATCTTTAATCTAAATAGTGACAGCATGCATTGTTTGAGGATGCAAGCTGACAGTATGCAGATGCTTGCATATGTTGCATATTCAAAGCTATAATGCATATCAATTATTTAAAATAGTCAGCCCAAGTACTTGGTGTACGAAGGCATTTAACACCAAATCTGCATATTGAGCCAATTCGTTGGACAAGGACCAATCCTTGTTCTTGAAGCCACAACGTTCATTGTTGCATCAAGTAAAATCAGGCATTCACTATAGCAGCATTTCACCCATAATTGAGGTTAAACGTAAAATAGATGATGATAACTGGGATCATATCCGTCAAAGCAGCAAATGCCTTCATGCTGCTAATTTAAGATATGCCATCCTCAATCCCATACTATTGTATAACAACAATCGAGCATTCGACCTGGAGAATCTTGCTATAATGTCCAACATCCGACACAAGGGAACATTTGACAGTTTAATACAATCAAGTCCAAAAATGGAGCCAATGGGAGGGACAGGTCGAGATCTTCAGGTGTAAAATTTTAACATCCGTATTATATACCCAGAACTGAACATCCTACAACATTTGGATAGATAATACATGATTTCAGAGAGTGTGCACTGATTTTACGGGTCATTAAGCAGGAGCGTTCAAGAAAGCGTATGAATCCGGCAGCAAGAGGAGGGGAAGACAACGTACCTTCTAGCTTTGGGTCGTCGATCCAAGGCGCTCCGGCGGCCCTTGGTGAAGGAGAGGGGGAGGAATGGAGGAGGAGAGAGCTGGAGGTCGAAGGAAAAGATGTTGGGCGATTTGGGCGAGGTTGACGAAGGGAGGGAGGGCAGAATATACGGGTCCGACCCGGATTCGGATTGGGGTTCGGATCTGAAAGTGACTTGTACCCCTCCTTGCTAAAATGACCATAACTTGAGCTCCCAAAGTCACATTTTAACGTTCTTGGACTCGTTGGAAAGCTATCGACGAGCCCTTTGCAATGGATTCCATATTCGAATTTTTTGATCATGGGAAAGTACAGATTTTGCAATTAAGTCCAGACTCAGTCAAGATTTGCATTTTAGTCCCTGTTCGGGTTTCAGGGGTTTCACATCATAAAATTCTCAAAGGAAGTCTCGTCCCCGAGACTTAATATGACTCTAGTTGATTTCATTGTCTGAACCTCTTGTGTCCAAGCCTCACAGAGAAATGAGCCCATAAAAATCTCAAAGAGAGCAAAGTCCATAAAAATCACAAAAGAACTCGACTAGGGCTTCAGTTTCGTACCTGTGAACAATTGAGGGTATTTCTCCCTCATGTCTGCCTCAGGTTCCCACGTCGCTTCCTCGACATCTTGACTTCGCCACAGGACCTTGACCAAAGGGATCTCCTTCCGCCTCAACTTCTTGACCGCGTGGTCCAAAATCTGCACCGGCTCTTCTGGGAAGGATAGGTTTGGCTCCACCGTCAAGTCCTCGTAGATAATCACGTGTCGAGGATTTCGGATGTACGTTCTGAGATTCGACACGTGGAATACATCATGGATGCCCTCGAGGTGCGGGGGAAGGGCTACCTTGTAGGCTACTTTCCCCACACGGGCCAAAATCTCGAATGGCCCCACAAAACGCGGTGCTAGCTTGCCTTTTGCACCGAAATGTTGTACGCCCTTCATTGGGGACACGTGTAAGAACACAAAGTCTCCGACCTGTGATCATGAGAAACACTTAGTCACACAGGATTGGCTAAGAACTGTACCCACTAGGGAGCGAATTTAGGATAACATACCTGAAACTCAAGGTCCCTACGTCGATGGTCGGCGTAACTCTTCTGACGGCTCTGCGCAGTCAGTAATTTCCTTCTAACAGTATCCACCACCATAGAGATCTCCTCAATGATCTGTGGGGTGAACATGGCGTTTTCACCCACCTGTTGCCAACATAAAGGAGTGGTGCACTGCCTCCCGTACAACGCCTCAAAAGGTGCCATGCCTATACTGGCATGGTAGCTATTGTTATATGTAAACTCAACTAGTGGGAGGTGATCCTTCCAAGATCCCTTCCACTCAACCGCACAGGCTCGTAGTAGATCCTCCAAGGTCTGAATGGTCCTCTCATACTGCCCATCTGACTGTGGATGGTAGGCTGAACTCATATGTAGCTCTGTCTTCAAGGCTCTCATGAACTCTCCCCAGTAGTGTGATGTGAAACGGGAATCTCTGTCTGACACTACTTCCTTGGGTATCCCATGCAACCGAATGATGTGCTGAATATATAACTTGGCTAGCTGCACTGGTGTATATGTCATGTTGATCGGGATGAAATGGGCTGACTTGGTCAACTGGTCAACGATGACCCATATCGCATCATGCCCTCCAGAGGTGTGCGGCAATGATGTGACAAAATCCATGGAGATGCCCTCCCATTTCCATATCGGGATGGGAAGAGGTTGCAGTAAACCAGGAGGTCTTTGGTATTCTGCCTTCACCATCTGGCAGGTAAGACATCTGCTAACATGTTCGGCTATTTCCTTCTTCATGCCTTCCCACCAAAAGTGTTGACGGAGGTCCTTTTACATCTTGGTGCCACCTGGATGTATGGAAAGTCTTGAGCTATGCGCCTCATCCAAGATCTCTCTCCTCAACTCCTTATCATCTGGGACACACACACGGTCCCCCTTCCATACGATGGATTCACGGACTCGAAATCTGTCGAATTCATCCTTCAAGCATCTATGGTACAAGTCTTGGATCCTTTGATTTGTCTGTTGCCCTTGAACGATCCTGTCCCACAAGCTGCTATACTTGGCTGGCACTGTCACTGCATCGGATGTGCCCTCAAATGGTTGCCACTCACTAAGTGTAGTGAGCACATCCCAAGTCTGCAACCAGGCTACCGAACCCTCAGTGTATGGTCGCCTACTCAAGGCGTCTGCTACCACATTTCCCTTACCAGGATGATAAGAGATGGTACAATCATAATCTTTTAGCAGTTCCATCCACTGCCTTTGCCTCATATTCAGTTCCTTCTGATCAAAAATGTATTTGAGGCTCTTGTGATCTGTGAAAATCTCAAATGTCACCCCATACAAATAGTGACACCATATCTTTAATGCAAAGACTACGGCCGCCAACTCCAAGTCGTGAGTGGGGTAGTTGCGTTCATGGTTCTTCAACTGTCGTGATGCGTATGCCACAACCTATCCATGCTGCATCAACACTGCACCCAAGCCCTCCTTGGAAGCATCCGTGTACACGGTGAAATCTAAGGTACCAGAAGGAAGGGTGAGGATGGGCGCAGAAGTCAATCGCTCTTTCAACGTTTGAAAGCTCAACTCACATTTGTCACTCCATACAAATGGCACATCCTTTTGCGTCAACCGGGTGAGGGGTAGAGCCAACTGGGAGAACCCTCTAACAAACCTCCTGTAGTAGCCGGCGAGGCCAAGGAAGCTGCGAATCTCTGTAATCATCTTGGGCCGCTCCCAAGACACCAGTGCCTCTATCTTGGCGGGGTCAACTGACACCCCCGCTCCAGAAACCACATGGCCAAGAAAAGCCACCTCAGAAAGCTAAAATTCGCACTTGTTGTATTTGGCATACAATTGGTGCTCTCGGAGCGTCTCTAGTACGGTACGAAGATGAGACTCATGCTCATATTCGTCACGAGAGTAGACGAGAACATCGTCAATGAACACGATCATAAATCTATCCAAATGCGGACGGAAGACCCGGTTCATCAAATCCATGAATGCGGCAGGTGCATTCGTGAGTCCAAATGGTATCACCAAGAACTCGTAGTGGCCATATCTAGTGAGGAATGCAGACTTTATTACATCGACTTCCTTGATCCTCAATTGATGATATCCCGACCGCAGGTCAATCTTAGAGAATACTGCTGCTCCCTGCAACTGGTCAAATAGATCATCTATCCTGGGAAGTGGGTAACGGTTCTTGACCATCCTCTTATTCAACTGCCTATAGTCTATGCATAGCCTTAGGGATCCATCTTTCTTCCGCACAAAGAGGACTGGGGCTCCCCATGGTGACGTACTGGGGCGGATGAATCCCTTCTCTAACAACTCCTGCAACTATACCTTGAGCTCCTTGAGCTCAGCTGGTGCCAACCTGTATGGAGGGATAGAAATCGGCTGTGTATCTGGCAATAGCGTGATCTCAAACTCTATCTCTCGTACTGGCGGTAATCCAGGCAGTTCATCTGGAAATACATCAGGGAACTCACACACAACTCTGACATCCTCTATCATCTGATCATGTGTCGCTGAGTCTACCACGTAGGCAAGGTAGCCTACGCAACCTTGGGTATGAAACTGTTGTGCCCTCAAAGCGGAGATGCACTCAATCTCGCCCTCAGATGTGCATCCATCGAACTGAAATGATGGCACTCCAGGTAAGTGGAAGACCACCATCTTCCCAAAACAGTCCAAGCACGCATGGTGCCTCTCTAACCAGTCCATGCCTAGGATGATGTCAAAATCCTCTAACTGTATCAACAACAAGAATGCAAGCATCTCATGTCCGCCTATCTGCACACACACATCCTCCACTGCCTGGCGGATAATGAACAATTGCCCCCTCGACCCTTGATATAGTACAGGGAAGCCACCTCCATCATTGACTTGCCCAACGAGGGCACCATATGATGTACAAGAAAGGAATGTGTAGCCCCTGAATCAAATAGTGCATGTAAAGACGTCCCATGAGCTGAAATCATACCTTTGACGACCGATCCAGAAGCGTGGACCTGCTCTTGTGTTACTGCATTCAGCTGTCCTCGCCGTGGTGCATTAGATCCCGCAGCACTGACTGTCTGTTGTGGGGCTCGCTGGAAGTCACGTTCTCCTCGATGGGATCCTGATCTCTGAAACTGGCTGGAAGACCCAGTTGGTATTCCACTCTATTGTTGCTGCGCGCCTGAGCTGCTGGTACGCAAAGGGCATTGGGCCTTGAAGTGCCCGGCTGTCTACAAAGGTAGCAAGTTCGACTGTCTACCTGTGACAAGCTCCCACCAAAAGTGGAACTACCTCCCCCAAGGCCACGGTTCTGTGCCTGCGTAGGGGGGCGAGAAGAAACTGAACTGCGTCCTGCCAAGGCCTGTCCCAAGGTAGGCGATGGTGCGAACCTGCTAGTGGATGGTGTCGCCGCTGTCGGGTGGTGGCGACGGTCTCTACAGAACCGAGAGAAGTCCTGACGTACAACGCGGCTAGGCTGGGGTGGCGGTAACTGCGACTGACCCCCATGCAATCTACGTTGTGTAGCCTCCCACTTTGTCGCCTTCGCAGTAACCTCCTTAATGGAGGTAAGGTCCAAGGTGGAAAGTCTGTCCTGAACCTCCTCGCGCATCCCTCGGATGAACTTTTGCAATTTCTCCTGAGGGTAAGCAGTCGTAGCAGGGGAATGGCAAGACAACTCTGTGTATCGGATCATGTACTCTTGGGCCGTCATCGACCCCTGTGTCAGTTCAGCAAACTCTCTCCTCTGATCTTCCACCCTATGGTCTGGGTAGAACTCTGCACGGAACTCATCAAAGAAGACCTCCCAAGTGATGGGCTCGATCAAATGCTCCTTGGTGGCATTCCACCACCGCTCAGCATACCCAGCAAGAGAGTACTCAGCAAAAGATACCCAAGTATCCTCGGGTGCACGTATCATCCTCAGAACCTTGGACACCTCTGACATCCAAAGCTCTGCATCGTCAAGGGTGGTAGTACCGAAGAACTGTGGTACCGCCGTCCGTTGGTACGCTGCGTAAGTGCTCTGATGCTTCTGCAAGGCATCTGTATCCTCTGGCTGCTCAGGATCTATAGAGAACGACAAGTCAACGCTCTCCTCCCCATCATGAGAGGGACGGTAGGAGGAGGAGTCATGCTGATGGAGTCGCTGCTCAAGTGCCTCTTGGCGCTGCTGGATCCCTTGCACCGCCTGTACAAGGAGAGCCAACTGCTGCGCCACATCCTGGTCTACGCGTGGCGGCATGGTTCTGCATAAAGAACTAAGGCATTAGTACTTGCTTTTCTTGAGAGATACATTATGAGAGACATGTGGACATGGTTGAAATCGTGTTATTCTCCTATGGATTCATGCTGGGTCAGAAGACTCCAACACTATCCAATATTCGAATACCAATAAGGAATAATATGCATGGAAGGGAATGGAGTACCTCTGCTCTGATACCAAGCTGTGACACCCCTAGGATCTGGGTACTCGGCAAACCAATCCACGCACATACATTCCACATTCGAATACTAATGACATACACATAATCAGGAGAAATAACACAATTTACT
Source organism: Ottelia alismoides (assembly GCA_037367405.1). Taxonomy (NCBI): domain Eukaryota; kingdom Viridiplantae; phylum Streptophyta; class Magnoliopsida; order Alismatales; family Hydrocharitaceae; genus Ottelia; species Ottelia alismoides. The sequence continues at coordinate 479,469 of JAZKJV010000219.1, forward strand.
GAAATATAAAAATTTTCTTTTTCCATTCATGACCTATTCATAATCACATTCCATTGATCATTCCATTGATCATTCCATGTGCACAAAATATACATGTAAGCATAAATAAGATGTCCACAATTATACATATTACATGCCATGTCTCTCAACAAAAAATGATGCAAGTAAAGAAGGATAGTAAAACTACTGACAACTATACCACAAAAAGTGTCGTGACGCTGCACAAAAAGTGATGGTGCCTCCAACAATCACTGCTGCGAACCTGCGGATCCACACGTAGGTACGTTATGAGTAAAGTTGCCCAATACGATTCAAACAAACTACACAACAAGAAATGCAGGATAAAATATGTGCAAAAGGGAAAGAAACAGGGTAATTGATCTCACAAAGAATTACATTTTTACCTTTTTATTATTTGATCTGGATATGGATACGAGTAACCAAGCTTCGTGGATAGTCTGTGGTCTTGGTCTAGATGAGACCTCACACTATGACTCTAAGGTAAAAGAAAATACCTTAGGGTTGGGGTGCCTCCGTAGGCATGCGGTGGGGTATAATGCATCCTAACTAAGTTCCCAACACGTCCACTTAGCTCCACTTCCCAATGATACTTCCAATTCACAAACTAGATTCCAACCCTTGAATCATCGCGGCAATCCCATCCTCCTTATGCACAGGAGATTCACGTCCCATCACCAACTTCATTAACCACATTTCCCGGAACTCCCCTCTTAGCGCTCCCACTCGAAATACCGACCAATGTGGCCTACATTGGCCCGTACACAAGTGTTAACTCTGTGTGACAAGCGAAACACTAGCCGACCAACCATGACTACTTGACCCGCGCTCGAGCACCGGGCTAAAGAACGCAAGTGTTGAGGCCAACACCGTCAGATCAGCACCTCGGTGTGCCAAGCAACATGTCCCCCAACCATTGCAGCTACAGTAGCAGTTGGGATCATGGTCAACTAAGGTGCATGCCCTTCCCTTGGCGGCAACCTAACTCCAGCCACCCACAAGCCACTAGTAAAGAGGAAATACGAATGTGATGTGTTGTTAAGATGCACCAAATATGAAATTCGTTCAATCCACTAGCAAGCCAGTTAGTAACATGAAATAATACTTGCTATAGGTCAATGGTCTTAATGATCAAAAAGAAAAATTTTGTGACATTATTTGATAACCATGATTGTAATAAAATTTGTCGAGAAAAGGTTGAAAAGGTTTAGTAATATTCAGCGTCCCTGAATAATACTACATTGTTAATCCTGGAATAAGTAGGTATGTCGGTCTATACATGAGCACCGAACTTGCATACTAAGTAATGAACTGAACATTTATATCGTTCCCAAAACCTCAGTGTAACTTGACATATAAACTAATTATAATACAATGCTACCCCTTGAGTGTTGTCGTCATCCTAACTATTCAGTATTTGTAGTGGATGAAACAAAATATATAATTTTGTAAGACATTAGAGGCTGAAGAGACACATTCTATATTAGTACAGTGCAACTATTTAATAGCCAACACCACGGTGTAACACATGTCCTAGAATTTCAGTGCTACCCACAACATGTCAAGAGAACACCTATAATAGAACATGTTCAAAGGGGGATGGAGCCACTGCCAGCCATTAGTTTATAGATAATTATATGGTATAATATTTTGAATTGCATTAGCTGGACAAATAGTTATCTTTAATCTAAATAGTGACAGCATGCATTGTTTGAGGATGCAAGCTGACAGTATGCAGATGCTTGCATATGTTGCATATTCAAAGCTATAATGCATATCAATTATTTAAAATAGTCAGCCCAAGTACTTGGTGTACGAAGGCATTTAACACCAAATCTGCATATTGAGCCAATTCGTTGGACAAGGACCAATCCTTGTTCTTGAAGCCACAACGTTCATTGTTGCATCAAGTAAAATCAGGCATTCACTATAGCAGCATTTCACCCATAATTGAGGTTAAACGTAAAATAGATGATGATAACTGGGATCATATCCGTCAAAGCAGCAAATGCCTTCATGCTGCTAATTTAAGATATGCCATCCTCAATCCCATACTATTGTATAACAACAATCGAGCATTCGACCTGGAGAATCTTGCTATAATGTCCAACATCCGACACAAGGGAACATTTGACAGTTTAATACAATCAAGTCCAAAAATGGAGCCAATGGGAGGGACAGGTCGAGATCTTCAGGTGTAAAATTTTAACATCCGTATTATATACCCAGAACTGAACATCCTACAACATTTGGATAGATAATACATGATTTCAGAGAGTGTGCACTGATTTTACGGGTCATTAAGCAGGAGCGTTCAAGAAAGCGTATGAATCCGGCAGCAAGAGGAGGGGAAGACAACGTACCTTCTAGCTTTGGGTCGTCGATCCAAGGCGCTCCGGCGGCCCTTGGTGAAGGAGAGGGGGAGGAATGGAGGAGGAGAGAGCTGGAGGTCGAAGGAAAAGATGTTGGGCGATTTGGGCGAGGTTGACGAAGGGAGGGAGGGCAGAATATACGGGTCCGACCCGGATTCGGATTGGGGTTCGGATCTGAAAGTGACTTGTACCCCTCCTTGCTAAAATGACCATAACTTGAGCTCCCAAAGTCACATTTTAACGTTCTTGGACTCGTTGGAAAGCTATCGACGAGCCCTTTGCAATGGATTCCATACTCGAATTTTTTGATCACTGGGCAAGTACAGATTTTGCAATTAAGTCCAGACTCAGTCAAGATTTACGTTTTAGTCCCTGATCGGGTTTCGGGGGTTTCACAAAAAACAGTGTCATTTTCTCTGTCTGAAATTCAAAAGTTCATAAAAATTTGAATATTCCTCTAAAAATTCCAAAAAAAATTGATTAGTTTTATTTCATTATCTTTTATTTCATGTCCAATTTTTGTTCATTAATTATTTTAAAAACCCAAAAATTTGAAAAATATAAAAAATCTTTGAAAAATCACAGAAAATTCTATAAAAATCCAAAAAATCGTGATTTCACTTCCTCTTTGTGGGTATTTTAGTGTAAAAATTGTCTCAGAGAGTTTTGGGTAATTAAAATGTTTTTAAGTTGCAAATTACCCCAGGTTGTGCACTGTTTGACATTTTTGCCACTGCTTGATTTTTAGAAAAATAAAAAGACGTCTAAAAATTCTACAAAAATTCCCAAAAATATTTCAAAGTATTTAAAGCCCAAAAATATTTTCTCTATAATTTTATGGACATTTTTGACTATTTTGGAAAATACAAAAAAAGTGTGGTGTGTGTATTTCTTTACTTGTGCATATTGTTCCTTATTTGAAAATAAAAAAAATGCAAAATTAAAATCAATAAAAATTTGAAAATCTGAAAATTAAAAAAATAAAAAAAATAAAAAAAATAAAAAAGACAAAAAAAAACAAAAAAAAACAAGGTAGTTTGCATTTGAGATTCTCCTTTTCTTTTAATTGATTTCGATTATTTGAATAACCCTCGGGAATTGTAGCCTCCCTAAGTTCGATCTTGTTTCTATACACGTAAATAAGTAGCAAAAAATTCTCTCGCTTCATTATTCTTATAGTTATTTTTGTAGTTTGAGAAAGAAAAAAAATTGTTTGTGCCGGGAATTTTGGGGATCACAACGACAACTTCATATCCATCATTCCTAAAATATCCTCCCATAACAGGGTCATAAAATATCTTCGATATTTTATTCTTGTTCTTTTCTTCTCTTTATTCTATAATTTTGGCATTAAAAACCATGTTTTATATACAATTAATACAATAAATAATGGATGTTTATATGCACAAATTAATGTTATTGGCATGCATCAGCTAGGGTTTTTAAGGTCAAAATGATAGAATAAAGGCGATGAAATGGAGATTCACCACCCCCATATACTTGCCTTTGCTAGTCCCTAGCAAACACTTATGCAATGAGTGTGAAAAGAATAAAAAAGAAAAGGAAAGGAAAGAATTAATGGAATTGATTTCAATTATTAAACTTGTCATAACAAAATCAAAGTTTGAAGATCAGGTTAGACCATAATGTGAAAATGTGTGTGGAACCTGGTTGGGAACCAAATTTAAAACACAATAGCCTTCGAGAGTCACAGAACTCGGTTCAAACCACCTCAATAGCCAGGTCAGAACTAGCCTACATCATACGCAAACCCTTATGACCATGAAGCTCACTTGTACAGTGTAGGTGATAATGGCTCCCCCCAACTGAAATGACAAAGGAACTGACTTCTCCAGAATGACAACCCAATGATTCCCCAATCCAGCACTCTGTCCTCGAGGATTGGGGTATTCCCTTCTAAGTTCAAGTGGCATCCAACTCAAGAGGAGGAGGTGAAGAATAGAATGGGCGGTTGCCTGTGTAGCTACCTATCCTGGGATGAATGACCAGTGTAGTCAAGTCATCCAACTGCAGGTTCACATGGTATAACTTTGATGCTCAGGCTTGCTTATTTTCTATACAACATATTTACATACTCCGGCGGGCATTTTAATTTTATTGGCAGGCTTGTCCACTTTTCGAAGTTTTTTTTCTTTGAAATACTATTTACAGCAACATTTACATAAGGAGTTTTTCCTCTTGAGCTAGAAGACTATCCCTCTTTTGAAGCATTATTGCAACCCACACTCTCATGTCTTTATACTTCATGGCAACTGGACTAGGTTGGGGTGCACTTCCCTCCCTAGACGAGGATGAATGTTTCCACTCGTGTGCGTCTCAAATCGAAAAATCCCTTCCCCTCACCACTCCAACTGAATAGAGCCAAGTGAAAGGTGCAAATGTCCAAGTTAGGTCACGACCGACAAGAGTCATGCGTGCGTCTCCAAAAGTTCTAGTTAGTCAGTTGAGGTGACTTGAACCCAATCTTAAGTCTCAAAGATAAGTTCTAATGGACCTGAAGTACCTTAAACCTAGTTCCCATGAGGTTCCAGTGCAATTAGGTGCAGTAAGGTCCAACCAAGCTCCAATCTTCGACTTTATTGGACTAGTTCAATCATCAAGCTCAATCCGAAAGAATATGAATGCTATTTAAATGCTATGTACAATGGTGCAAAGAATAATGCAATTTTAAAAAGAAATTGAAAATAAAATAATTTTGGTACAATAGTAAGATATGTACAGCTATTTACACGGGCGTGCTTCTTTTTATTTATAAGGAATAATAATGTAAGAATTTACAGTTTTTTTAAAAAATATTTTTATTAGTTGCGTGTATATATAAATGATAAAGAATTATTATCTTTTTATTATTTTTATTGTTTTATTTATTATATATATATATATATTTATATTGATATATATATATATTCTTGAAACTTATTTGAAAGAAATTTTGAAAACTATACTTCAAAATAATTTTTGCAAATATTTACAAACATTTAAAAACTAATTTGCAAAGGTTTTTCAAATAGCAGATATAGATTTTCACAACCGTTTTCCAAACATTTGCAAACAGGATTTCAAAATAATTTATTTCACACATAGAAATAAATTTTTATAAACAAAATCTTCTGTACAAAGGTTGAAAATATTTTACAAAAAGTTTTCCAAACAGGTCAAACCATTTTTTAAATCATTTTGCAAAATGTGTTAACCTGATTTATTAATCAATATATATAAAAAGAATTTTGAGGAATATATATCTTTTTAAGAATTGTATATTTATATATAGTACTTAGTAATTTAGCCATATTATTAGAAATATGAAAGGTACGAGTTATGGGTAAAGTATATACATAGTATATACGACCCCCCTATACTTAGCATGAGCTATGTCCTCATAGATCGAAGAAGAGAAAGAGAAGACATAACTCGTACTGAGTATAGAAAAGCCTATACTACAACGATTGAATGAAGAGATAAATGAATAAGAAGGTGACCGTCCCCCTATACTTAGGATTAAATAATCCTCAGTATAGCAGACTGTACACAAGGCATGGAGGGTCAAGGGTGGGAATAAATGGATCACAGCTCGATTTGTTTCCCCTTGTACTTAGGGTGAATTATCCCTAAGTATAGCATAACAAATCAACAGGAGAGGAGACAGTGGAGGGGATCAAATAATGAAAGAATCTGGGTGCACACCCCCCTATACTTAGGACAAAGTACGTCCTAAGTACAAGAGATTGACAAAAAGGGGCAACACCTTTTCTATAGAAAATGAAAAATGAAAAACAAAAAGAAGAAAAGACAGAGATATAAATATAGATGAAAAATATCGTGGAGAATATACGCATCACTCTCTCTATACTTAGGGTGAAAGATCCCTAAGTATAAGCAATGATAGGAGTGATGAAATAGAATGGAGAAAGAGCAACACGGTGTGTACCCCCTATACTTAGGACAAGGTATGTCCTAAGTATAAACACACAGATATGGCGAAAGTTCTGGGGTACACATAACATGCGGTAGAAAGAATGGATATAAGACAAAACACATATTTAGACTGGTGAAGTGCAGGACGATGTCTACCAAGGGAATACCGTGCTCTCGACATCATCTCCCTGTGAGAACGATGACGCAATCAAAAAGTGAAAAGACACCCGGATATACATGCAGGTGGGTGTCAGCTACCGGGGCATGATAGATCGAAAGCGACAGGAGGGTTCGGTAGTATGAAGCAGATCATCGGCTCATAGGATCATCATGAGGGAAAAGAGTCGGTACCGTAAGACTTGGAGGGAGAAGGAATAGTACATATCCCTCCAAGTCAATCATGGTCTCAGAGATGTATAGAAAGTGAAAAATAGGAGACCTTCAATGTAGAGGCGTGTGGTATCCAGTGAGAAGAAGGTTAAAACGATCAGGGACACACCGAATACCTCAAGACATGGCTCAGCCCTGCGAGGGTCCTCAATGTGAGCAGACTCAGATGAGTCAAGTATCTCAGAAGATTCGGCCCCGTGCTCCAATAGAAAGGAGACACAACCAGAGCGGAGACCGAGTACACAAATCAGAAGACTCGACTTCATGCCCCACCAGAGAGTAGACACCAAAACTGAAGCTGAGTACTTAGAAAATGATGTACCCTCTCGTAGATAACCCTCGGGGAGTGGTACATGCTAGACAATGAATAATCAAACGGAGCTCACCCTTGCGAGGGTCGTCAAGGTGAGCGGACTCAAAGGAGTCGGATCCATCAGACTGATCATCAGAAGTGGTCTCGGTAGGTGACAAATCGGCTACCAGCAGAAGAGACTGACAGAACTAAAAAATGTGACAGCGTCCCGTAGATAACCCTCAGGGACATACTGTCAACTAAGAAATGAATAATCAGAGGCAGAAAGGTCATCCTTGCGAGGACCGTCAAGGAGAGCAGACTCAAAGGGGTCCAGATAGATAGGTCCCAAGATCCAACTGATCGGATACAATCAAGGCAGTGGGGACCTGAATACATATCAGATGACTCGGTTCTGTACTCCGGCAGCTCGGAGACACCAGCAACAAGTGGAACCGAGTGTAAAGAATATGTTGCATTTTCCCGCAGATAGTCCTCGGGGAACAATGCAAACTAAGCAAAGAATATTCAGATCAGATCTCAACCTTGTGAGGGTCGTCAAGGAGAGAGGGCTCGAAGGAGCTAGATCCATCAAACAGATCCTCAGAAGCGGACTGGGTAGGCGACAAGTCAACTACCAACAAAAGACACCGACAGCTCAAGAAATTATCATAGGTTCTCACAGATAACCCTCAGAGAGTACTATGAACTACACAATGAATAATCCGAAATGTGGGACTCATCCTTGCAAGGACTGTCAAGGAGAGAATACTTAGAGGAGTCGGTGAAATTGGCCTCGTGAACCGACATGTCAAGCACTCAATCAGACAAGGAGGCTAATCAGACGAATCAGACGACTCGATTCCGTGCTCCAACAAGATGGCAGCGCACACAATGATGGAACCGAGCGTAAATAAAATGTCGCATCCTCCCGCAGATATCCCTCGGGGAGGTATGCAAACTAGGTCAATCACATCGTGCGAATGTTGTCATTACGTCTCAGGTCCTCGAAATCAAACGATTATCAATACTCAGGAGGGCATAAGATCATGTGAGGGACAAAAGATCCAAGCTCATCAATAGCAATGCGGTCCCTCGAATTAATCCAATCAGCTGAGAGGGCACAAAATATAAGAAGAGATCCTCTAAGTTCCACGGGTGGATGGACGAGTCAAAAGAATCGAGGATGGGTCAATCAAGAAGATGAGTGAGATCATATGTGTTCCGGTCACCATCAATATGAAGCACATATTAAGATAGTCAATCAATCCTCTAAAAGAAGATGAAAGGAACCACGAAATAGACCAATCAGTCATAGCTCATGAAATCATCATCAATCCATCGGAAAACATCACATCCTCAATCCGGTGTGCGTGATCAAAAACCATTAATAACCCGTCTCACCTAGTAATCTCGCATCATCAAATTCCTCAATAAGCTCCTATGCATACATCAGAAGTCAAATCCACCAAAGTAGCATATCACTCTCAGCATACTCAAAACATGCCCTAATACTTAGCGTGTATGTGAGAATAAAATGTGCATACAAGGAGGGGGTTACTCTCCCCAAGACAAGGAATCCATTACGTTTTATTTTAGAGATCAAATAAAGTTAGCAGTCCCAATTTTATTTTAGTTATCACTTTTTTTTGGTTTATTTCTGCACGAACCTAACGAGGTTTTCAATTTTATTTAGCATCCTACGTGAACAAAATCAGAGGGAGAAGGTCAGAAAAGTCATGCAAGTCGGAAATCGATGATGCATGCAAAGTCAGAAGACTTACATTGCTTCCCAGTTCTCTCCATGCGGGATGCAAAACAGAATTGAAAAACCTTATGCTAGATGCAAATGTAAGCCGATGAAATCACCCTAGATACAGAAATTGCTATTATCGTGAAGAACCACATGCTAAATATCTAGAGATGAGATCCAAAAGTCTGGTTTCTGAAGTGCATCGGTGTCTGCCACAGCAGATCATGTAAGCGATGTATAGCACTTCTCTCGGTGCTCGATCTCAAATCCAAATAAATAGCAATTCAAAATTTGACCAAGTCCAGAAGCGAAGCTACAGGTACATGCAATTGCATTAGGGGCTTTGGACCTTAATCTATCGAGCATGAAATTCCTAAGCTATGGCTCATTCACACAAAACAAATAAAACAAAATCGGAAAACAAATAAAAATAAAGCGAGAAAAAAATGCAAGAAAACCGGCGAGACCCCCAAGGGAACGATCCCTCCGGCACTGGACCTCGCGAAGTCGAAGAATCTGGAGAGTCTGAATTATACAATTATAAGTGTCACTCTCTCACACATAAATATAAATAATAATAATAATACAAAAATCATGGACTGCTCTGCAAAATTCTCCTCTGCCTGCCCTTGATGTTCTCTTTCCTACCGGTTGACTCAGAAGGCTGGCTCCACCTTGCTTGGGTGCGTTGGCCCTCCTACGAGATCCTCCTTCACGTAGTGATTCCTCGCCTCAAGGGCAAACAAAGAGAGTGGTCGGAACAGTCATCAATAATATCAAATAATAAATGCAGAACAAATAAATGAATAATTAAAAATAAATGCAGTAAATAGATGAATAAGAGATAACATATAAATAAAATAATCTCCAACTACGCGACGTTGCTCCCCGGCAACGACACTATTTGATGAATGAGAAAATCAAGGGTCTGGAAATCTCACAAGGCGAGAGATCCAGTCGATGCGTCGACTGCTCAATAAACCTCAATCAATCAACAAATAGCTCACAAGAATAATAAAGCAATTAATATCAAAAATGTGGAGTTAAAATTTATTATAACTCTACAACAATGTCTATAGCATGTAAGTATGTGTAGAGGTCGAACATAGGGAGCAAACGGGAGGAGGCAAAATACAATGCTCAAAACTTTGTCTTTTATCTCTGATCCATGTTATTGTTTTTGTGGATTTTTAATTTTATTTATTTTTTATTTTTTATTTTTTATTTTTTTTATTTTTTATTTTTTATATTATTTTTCTTTTATATAAACAATATAGCCTATATAAGGCTTTATATATACCATATATAGTAGTATATCGATAAATATTAATAAATATAGATACAATATACATAATAAATTATTTTTGGATTTTTTATATCTTTCTAATTTTTTTCTTTCTGGATTTTTTGCTAATTTTTATGCATTTTTAAAGTCAAAAATATCCCTAATAAAGGATTAATTAAAATACCCGATATTGCTTTGAATTTTAAAATAGTAAATAAGTCCCAAAATCATCCAAATCATTTTTAATACATAAATATTTATATAAAAAATTATAAAATAGAACAGGTATTTTTAGCTTTTTAAGAGTTTTTTAAATTTTTATAAAAGATTTTGGGGTTTTGCAATTTTTAGGCCTTTTGTTTTCCCATTTTTAGTGATTTTTGGTTTGTTATTAAAATAGTATAAAATAGACTATATATAATTTTTTTGGAATTTTTAGAGACATTTTTGTATTTTTTTGGTATTTTATAAGTTAGACAGGGAATAATTAGGTTCCACTTTATTTTAAATAAATTAGTTAAATGTAAAAAATGCCAAATAAAAATAATAACGTGAATATACATGGCATGAAGCATTTAACCCTATTTTTGCATATTTTTAGGAGCACCGTAGATATATTTATAAATAGAGGAATTATACAAAAATTAATGGCCTGGTAGGGGCATTTTTGCAAATAAACTAAACTATAGGGGGCGCAATGCAAATATGCCAAAAATATACAACGTTAATTAAATTTTATTGAACTATTAACCAATTATAAAAATCGCCAGGGGTTATTCTGTAATTTGACCATCACGTGGGACAACACGTGACACTACTTGTGAGGAACCAAAATGCAAATACAATAAAATCCAGGGGCCTTCCAGCAATTTTAACAAAAATATACAATGTTATTCACATTTTATTGGACTAAATATAAATATAAAAAGGTGCAGGGGTGTCCCTGCAATTTAGCCACCTCACGTGGGATGACACGTGAGGTGGCGAGGACTGGACCCACATGTAATGGCAAAACTATATGGGCTTATTTGTGAAATATCCATTTATTTTTACATGTGATATTTTATTTACAACATTAAATATAAAATATACAAAACGGTGGGGTTAGAATAGGTAATTTACCCCCCCTTAGGCGCGATTTGATGGTTAGGATTTGATGACTTGCCACGTGGCACGATGTAGTGCCCCGATGTCGCTTCGCCTTCGACGCTCCAGATTAAACCCTCATCGGGCGATCTACGGTTCTGATGAGAAGCATCAGACGACATCTGGAAGATCTAGAGGAGGGGCCCGATCCGATGGCTTTGAAGATGCTCGGAAGAACAGGAATGAACCACGTGCCTCCCGAGCTTCGATCTGGTGTAGCTCGTACGTCCGACCACCTGGGTGGCCTGCAAGGGGAGCAAAACATTGCCCCTGATCCTCTGCATCTGCTGATGGTCTCCCATGAGCACCTGGAGCTCCGACGACAGTAAACCAGCTCGAAGAAGAAACGCGGCTCCAGGTGCCTTTCTTTTAATCGCAATTGACCCAGGAGGGTCCTTCAGCCCTCCAAACCCTGCAGAAAGGATAAGGGAAATAAAGCGACGGGTCTGGGGGTAGTTTGGGCGTGAGTGGACAAGAGATGTACGGTGGTGGAGAGGTACGGCGGAGGGTGATGGAGTTGGACCTCCAATTCCAGATCCAAGGAAGATCTGGTTGAACGGAAGTGCATGGGGTATCGAGAAGGCGAGGGGAAATGAAATGAAGGTGGAAAGCATGGAGGAAAATAGTCGGGAACACGGTGAAACGTTCGACGGAGCGGAGCTCCGACGAACTACGAATCGAGTAGACTCGACTATAACTACAGTTCAATCATAAACTAAATGCATAATTAAAATACTAGAATTAAAATCTACCTAAAAATCGTAAAAACGCAGCTCTTACCTGTCGGCGAAGGCATGGAGCAGAGGTCACCGACGATGGCGGCCTTGGGCGCACCTCCTCCTCCGCGAGCTCCTAGTACCTCAGGGGACTCCCCCTGTCACGGGGATACACTCTTTGGCCGAGATGCAGTGGCTCTAGGGCTTGAAGATGGCCAAAAAGTTAATGGAGGAGGACTTTATTTATAACACATGGTGGCACCCTTATTTGACCGGGCGATAAGAAATAATCAAATGAATGTATCATGGATCTAAGACTTAGGCGTGTATGTACATTGATCGATGAACGAATCTTATGAAGGGATTGTTGTCAATGGAGTGACGGATCAAGCGGAAAAATGGGTGCGAAATTTGGATTTGGTAGTTCTGATGTGCCAGGTGCTTGGATGGGACAGTTGACCATAGGTCAACTATCAAAGCCCTGTCATTGGTCCATGTAGGCGCGCTACAGGACGAAACAACAGTGTTATTCGAAAATAATTATTTAAAAATAGATTTTGATTTTATTACTTTTTGTATATAAAATAAAAAATGTTTATTATTTATTTAGTATTTCATTATGATTTTTATTTTTTGGCTTTATTTATTAGTAATTAATTTTTAATAGTGTATTTACAAGTATATTTGCTTATGTTTTGTACCTTTTATTTTTATTTTGTATATTTTTATTTTATTCTTTTATTTTATAAATTTATAAATTATTTTTATGATTATAAATATATTTTTATTATATTTTTATGATGTAATTTTTATACTTAAATAAATAGATATGTATATTTTATAGGTTCATTTATAGGTATTTTACCTATGTTTTATATACATCTTTTTATTTTTAATGTATTTTATTAGATTTTATTTTGGAGATATGTTTTTAATAGAATATATATAATATTTACAATATATCAAAAATATAAAGAATAAATAATAAAAGAATGAAGTCCATTTTTATTTATATATAAGTAATAACATAGGTATTTTGCTTGTGTTTTCACATAGATTTATTTTATTTTATTTTTCTTTTTGGTTTTATTTTAGTTTTAATATGCACATAAGTTATAAATAATAATTACAAAAATAAAAAAATATAAATATGTGAAAATAATGAGGGATAAATAAATTGAATATTTTATTCGAGTATAATGTACAATAAGGGTCAAAAACCTAACTTTCACACAGTAACTCCAAAATATATAAAACTACTATCATTAAATAGCTTGTGAAAAGTTATATACAATTAGAGTGATTTTAATATGTTTTGATTTTTTACTTGAAAGATACGGGTCTGTGAAGTTGGGTTTTTGGCTTTTTATTTTGTGTAGAAAATGAACAATATATATTATTTTTGTACAAACTCAATTTTGTATTTTTATTTGCATTATTAACTACAACTTTCATGTACAAAGTTTCTTCATTTGATGAATAAATAATAAAGAATAAAATAGGTGTCAAAATGACTAAATAAATGACTAAAAGAATTGGGTTTTTATTCTATATTTGGCCCTTATCTCCCCCTACTTTAATCATTATCGATCAACTCAATTCTTGACTTAGTCTTGGGGTTCAGGGTCATAAAATATCTTTGATATTTTATTCTTTTCTTTTCTTCTATTTATTCTATAATTTTGGCATTAAAATCATGTTTTATATATAATTAATACAATAAATAATGAATGTTTATATGCAAAAATTAATGATATTTACATGCATCAGCTAGGGGTTTTAAGGCCAAAATGATAGAATAAAGGTAATGAAATGGAGATTCATCAGTAGCCCACATGAGTTTGGGTAATTTTCATGGACACCATGTCACTTTATGCATTTGTTTTTTTCTAAATATTTGTATATTCAGTGTATAAGTTCGTGGATAAATTACATAATGGATCATAAGTTCTGTATATTTGCATATATGGCCTTCCTAGGTGCGCATGTTTTATTTTGTGTTAAATTATAGGGTCACCCCTAGATTTTGTAAATGGGTTCTAGAATGCATAAAAAATTTATTTTAATTGCCATTTGGTCCTCGCTAGTAAATACATTGAATATCCTTGGTATTTTTGTTAAAAATACTCCCTGCTCAAATTTTATTTTACAAAAAATTATCATGTATGCCTTGGATGATGTATTTAATTGTTATAAATTTTAATTAGGATTTTAATGTATTTAAATATTTATTAAAATTTGAACAGTACATGTATTTTCCCTGTCTAACTTTTAAAATCACAAAAAAAATATTAAAACACTTTGAAAAATGTCAAAAAAAAATATGTGGTTGAATATAGAGTCTATAACTCCAGATTGAAAACCCCTAAAAGTATAAAAAGAAAAATGACAAAAAAAAATAAAAAGCTCCAAAATCCACCAAAAAATATTAAAAATCACAAAAAATCCCAAAAATATTCATTTATGTTTCTTAGTGTTATTTATATATTATCTATATCTTAAATTGATTTTAAGAATTTTGGGTTTTATTTGTTATTTTTAGTCTTCAAGTCAATTTGGCCCTTTTATTTAATTCCGGATTAGGGATATATCTGACTTTAAAAATCCAGAAAAATTAGCAAAAATTCCAAAAAAAATGAAAAATGTGAAAATTATTTAAAATCCAAAAATATTTTATTTTCTAAATTTTGATCATTTTTACTAATATTTTTAATTACTTTATCATATATTATATATAGAGCCTTATATATTCCTACATTATATATAACATATTTTAAAAATTAGGAAATATAGAAAAATATATTATTATTAACATTGATATATATGCATTAAAAATATCTATGTTTATGTAAATGTGTGAATACCTTATATGCCCATCTTCACTTATGTGTATATATATATGTATATATGTATTAATCTAATATATAGATTTTTTATTATTAAATATACCTATACATTCATTATTAATTTTGTAAAAAATAAAGAAAAAACCCCACACAATGAATAAAGACACACATGTACATAATATACAATGATTATAAATAATAATAGGATGCCGAGTTTGCTCCCCGAGTTTGATGTCTACATGCTTACTTGTTATACATTTTAGGATTGTGGAGTATAATACATTTTAACTCCACATTTTTCTTTGATCAATTAATATTGTGGGTTTATTGTTGATCGACTTGGATTTATTGAGAGGTCAATGCATCGACTGCAATCTCACCTTGTGAGATCGTACGACCCTCGAAAAACCCATGTCATCAGCTCTATATCCATAGCAACTTTTAATTCCTTAAAATACTAAGTGTGGAATTAATTAAAATCAATTACTAAAATTACTAATTATTTTATTGTAGCCTCGATATGCCTATAAACATAATGATTTTTAGGCATAATGTAGAATACACTAAAATCTACTAACTACAATTTTTTGGAATTTTTGGAGCTAAATTAATTTAATATGAAATTATTAGCATGTAGTGGGTAAAATATGCAATTTTCCATCAATTTAATTGTAATTAATCAACCACAGTTCACAAAATTACCAATAAATACTCATTAGACAAAGAATCGGTTAATCTACAATATCCTTTCTGTGGACGTCTGGAAACCTCTTTCATGTATCGTAATTTAGAGTCGTGGGTACAGGATCCCTTACACATTAGACCTATTGCTCATGTTACTTGGCCATTTTGGATGTAGAAGCCTTGACTCGAGGGGGTGCTCTTGGACTGATGAATATTGCTTATTCCGGTGTTTATCAGTGGTGGGATTACACACCAATGAGGATCAAAGCCCTTCACTTCTTCCTCGGAGAAAGACGAGGACCATAATCTTCGTTAGAGCGTAGAAAGTCCATATATTAGCTATCTTTCTCTTTGAATGAGATCTCAATTCACGGTTTCGGACCAAAGCAACTACAATCCCTCTTTTTCTGACCCTTCACCCCCTTTATATAGTATCTATAAATTCTGCCTCAAATATGATTTTTCTGTTTCAATAGAGGTACGGGAAAGGGTTAGGGGCAATGAAGTAGGTGAAGTGGTTGGATTTTGTGAGCTATTCCAACCATTACTGGACGTGATTCCAAGAGCCGAACGAGAATGAATACCACACAGAAGAGTCAAGACCGGGCTCCCTGATGGAATGTTTAACTGATCCAGATATTGATGATAGTGACGATCGAAATGGTACAGAAGTTGTAACATGGGAAAACCACGGAAAACACAACTTATTTGAATAACCCGGTGACCCACCAATTGTAGAAGTAGGATCTTTGGCAAGCAATAAGCACTTAAATAATACAATTCGAGTGTACCATCTTCTTTTTCATTTCGAGGAAAATGTTCGGGGAGAAAGGGAAACAACGGAGGGATCCTAATCGGACCTAAATGGGAATGACATGAAAAGCCTTTTTCAAAACCTATCAGGGAGGGCGTAACGACGATATACGATAAGAATGAAAAAACTGCAATTTTTGTAAATAAAAAGTGATGCGAAAATGATATTTAAATTACAAGACAAATGCATGGTTCTAAATGCAATTACAAAAAATAAATAAACAAAAAATGCTGACAAGGACTGTTATGCAATTACCTAGACTCTGGGGATGATAGATGCAATTTACCCCCAAGGGCACTGCACTGATTGTGCTACTGATGTCACCTAGCACGGGTCTCTTTTGATAGTTTATGAATCTGTAGGGGGTTTAGCGAAATTTCTCCAAGGGTGCATGTGCAAGGCACGTGCCTTGGTTGAGGAGGGGCCTCTTGAGATTTGCTTAAGATGCGAGGGGTGATCCTGTAATTCCTCCCACCCCTCGTGTTTTGCACTTGAGAGGGAGTTTTGGGCAGCGGGCTGGTTGAGGTGATGGGACGAGGGCGATTGGCCGTTGTACTCACGGGAGGAAGGAGACCTGGAGAAGCAGGTCTAAGTGGGAACGTCCCCTAAGGTGTCGGAGTGAAGGTTGTGCCCACGATTGAGAGAAGCTGAGGGAGGCGAGACCTTGGCGGTTGTGGGCTAACTGTGGAGTGCGTCGACCGAGTCTCTAAGGGCGACGCACCACTAGGCGAGGCTGAGTGGGTCGCGTGTCGAGGCGGTTGGAAGGGATGGTATGGGGATCGCCGGAGTCGTGATGAAGAACAAGTAGATGATCAGCTCTGATGACGTGAAGGGGAGAGCTGCAGATAGATGAGAGGTTGCGGCAGATATAATAAAATTGGGGTATAACAAGAGATGGAGGTGGTAGGAAGTGCATGATTGATCGGAGTT
This sequence comes from Ottelia alismoides, assembly GCA_037367405.1. Lineage (NCBI taxonomy): Eukaryota > Viridiplantae > Streptophyta > Magnoliopsida > Alismatales > Hydrocharitaceae > Ottelia > Ottelia alismoides. Next base: position 496,651 of record JAZKJV010000219.1, read on the forward strand.
TGAAGATGGAATTTGGAGTTTGATTAAAGAAGAAGAACAAAGGTACTCGAGGGAAGAAATTTGGAATGGAAGATTGAGGTGAGTCGTGAAGGTTAATGAGGAGGTGCGCCTGGGAAACGCGGAGCTCGATGGAGCTCCACAGTTATTGCCTCAAAGAGCTCAGCAAATAGCCATGAAGCTCGGTGAAGCTTCACGTGAAGCTTGTTGTAGCAGAGATTATCATCTGGATCTCTCCTAGAAGTGGAGGTCCTCATCATCGTCATCGAAGGAACAACCCACTGTTGTCACCAGTAGGGCCTGAAGCTGGAGGGTCTCTCCCTTGAAGGCAGATTAATTCTAAATGCATGAATGAGAATAATGCAAAATAAAAGGAGAAATGCAACTAATTACTCAGGATCAAAGCTCTATTTTCAACTTTCAGAGTGATGAATCACATATTCATCACCCACAGTGTGGTGGTTATCGAAGAGGGTAGAGAAAGATGCTTGGAGGGTGATTAGGGCTGCCAGGAACACCCGATGTTCTTGAAGATATAGATATGAGGTCATTCAGATTCAAGAGGATCGTTTGCTCCATATGGGAATAACAACTTGTGACTTGAAGGATGTATAATCCTTCTGGTCTTCGCTCGATGGGGCGGCATTCCTGGAGCTCGACGTCACGATAGAGGCGTTGCAAGGCTAGCCAAGAGCCATGGAACGCTCCTCCGATTACCAAGCTCCCACGTGGGGTGGCCACAAGGAGCTGTCACCTCCTTGGTTGGCCGGAGTCGGGGGAAGAAGATATGTACTCGGCCAATTAGTTTTAGAAAATGGAGAATTTTGTTCTGATGACGTATCTTAGGATCAATAAATAGGTCGATCAGGTAGAAGTTAGGTAGAGATCTAAGGTGGGCGTGTATGGTGATTGTTAGGACAAGAGAATCAAGGGTTTAGATTGGATGAAGGTGGTAAAATATTAAGGGAATACTTAGTGGAAGTTGGGCTCGTTGGAATAGACACTGTCCAACAACTTCTTGGAGAAGAAGGTCCAGGTGCTGACATGTGTCAGCATATGGTAGGCCAGGAGTTAATTGATTTTGTAAATTAAATATTAAATAGTAAATAGTGTTATTTAAATTAGGTATAGAAATAAAATTGTAAATTATTAAAAATACTAATTTATTATATGATTTATTTTAATAAATAATATATGTTTGATGAAATATAAATGTATTATTAATAAATAAAAATATAGTATATTTGATAAATAAGATTTTGATTTTTAGTTTAATATTTTAATAAATAACATGTCACTTTTATATTTTATTAATTAATATAATAATAAATAGGAGTTGTATGAATTTTTATGCATTTTATTGAATTAATTTAAATATATAAATAAATATAGGTATAAGTTACACAGTTCAAATTCTTCTATAAATAAGGGTTTTTTATATATTTAAAATATTAAGAAATGTCTAGAAATTATGAAATAATTTGTGGATAAAATACAAGATAAGTAAATAATTAAAAATTATAAAACCATTAAAACCATGAATAATATGCTCTAAATAAAATAAATAGCTCAAAACCCATTTGTCATTAGGTCCCAAAACCAACCTTTTGCAAACGAATTTCGATTTTAGTGAAATCACCTTCATTTATTAGAGAATATTATTTTATGAGCTTTAAATGTGAGTAGAGTCGAATTGATGTTCTACGAAGAAGTTATGATTTTCAGAAGTTGAGAAATTGACAATTTAAAAGATGGATTTCTTTGCATATATAAGATATTATTTTTAACTTTTTATATTTTTTTATACATTTTTAGAAATATAAAAAGAGTTTGGTGAAAAATATGTACAAATAATTTTTTTTAAATTAATGAAATTTTGGTAATTATTTAATAATGTGTACAATGTATAAATCATTCTTTTTGTGATTTTCTTCCTTTTCTCCCCCTATTTATTTGTTTGTCGACCAATCCATGCTGACTTGATCTCGGGGGTTATGTTATATAAATATATCTTTCAGTTATATTTATATTTTATAAGTCATATTGTACATATATATACATATTTACAATATACCTCTCTTTCTATTTTCTTTCTTTTTATTATTTTATTTATTTACATGATTTTAATGCATAAAAATGCATTCTTATTCATGAATGGCATTTTGTTAAGAAATGGAAATTAATGAATATTTACATGCACTTGTTAAGGATTTTAAAATAAAATGCAGAAAGAATGTTAGTGAATCATGGATTCATCAACCACTTACACCTAAACTTTGCTAGTCCCTTAGCAAACACTTATTTGAAAAATAAAGGGAAAAGAAAGAAAGTTAGAATGAATTTGTTTTCCTAAACCAATTCATGAGAACATACAAATGACAGAGCTTGGTCGAGACTAAAACAAGCAATTTATCAGAGCCTTAACTAGGATTAAGACTTTAATCTCAATAACCCTCAAGTTCCACATATCCTTATTTGGGTCCACATCAACAGACAACTCACTTCCACTTATCCATATCGCAAACTCTATCAACCTTGAATTCAATGTGTACAGTGTGTGAATTGTGTTAACTCTTCCTGCTTAAAAAAGTGAAGAAACCACCCATCCAAATAATACACTCCCATTGGTTACTCATCCAGCTACTCTTTCCTCGAGGAAGGGAGTATGCCCTTCTAAGGTCTAGTCATGATATGTCCATAATTAAATAGAAAGAGAATGTACAAGAATGAGAAAAGAACCAGAGTGTAACCAGTGTAGTCACTTCTCACTGTGAAGCCTAGCCAGTGTAGCTAAGTCTCCACTAAGATGTGCATGCTTTTTGGAAGCTTGGACCATTGTGGTCATATTTGGTATTTGGTGGCTTCTTTTTGGTTGACTTTGTAATGTTTCTTGCACTGCATCAGTCTTTTGTGCCAGCAGATCCTTCCCTCATCCAAAGCGTTATTTCATCCATGTTTTGAGGTCTTAGAAAAAATTATGCTAGCAGATCCTTCCCTCATCCAAAGCATTATTTTATCCCCACAACTCCTATCTTTAGATGTCCACGCCACTAGACAAGGATGAAAATGCACCACTAAAATGAACTGCCCTTCACCACCCCATGCAAGTCAAGCTAAGTGCAAAGTGCATGTGTCCAAAATTGGCTCACTGACGAAGAGTTAAATGGATGACACCAAGGGCCCGTTTTGTTGCCAGGGTACTCTGGGGTACCCTAGCATACTCCTAGCTCCCACCTTGCATTCCTGGGTTGGGATTGCTTGTATTGACCCTGCAATTTCTTTGGTATAATAGTTTTTAACCATATTCAAATAAACTTATTAACATAAAAAACATATTATAATCATTAAAAAAGTTAATATAACACATAATCGGTGTCACATCACAACTATCGTTCCAACCCTCCCAACCCTCCAAACAACTACTATTCACAGGAGGATACCCCAACCCAGTCCAACCCAGTAACCAAACATGCTACTTAGGCAAGTTTAAGTTGACTTCCCAAGAATGGTCTCATGGAACCCAAAGATTTAAATCAAAGATCCGAAGAATCTAAATTTCAATTCCTAACTAGGCTCCTTACAATGAATGTTAAAGGCCATATCAAGCTCCATCCTTTAAATTATTCCCAATCTTTAGTTCGAGAAATCAAATTTATTCTGAAAAATGTTAATGCAACCATAATTTTGTGAAGTGGTTTTTCTTAATTTTACTCATTTTATGGATTTTAAAGCTTTTGTAATTTTTATGAATTTTAGGACTTTGTATTTTTTTACGGATTTTTCAATTTTTATAAACAAGCATATGTACAAGAATTTTACAAGATATATTACCAACATTTTATTTGAATTAATAACTAATGTATTTGACAAGTTGTATATACAAAGAGTTTTACAAAGATTATATTATTTTCACACATATTTAATAAAGAGAATTTTAAATAAGTATTATACATGTTAAATATATTTTAGATACAAATTTTAAATTAGGAATTTTAATAGGATTTTTACAAATATTTTACTTATTTCCAATAATTTTATAGATAATAGATAAGTGAATTTTAAATAAATTAACCCTTGCCCGCTATTTTATGGATTTTATAGATATAGAAAATACATAAAAGTACGAGTTATGTGTGAAAGTATATATAGAATATATACGCGCCCCCTATACATAGCTCATGTTATATTCTCATAGCATGAAAAGAGACAAAGGAGGACATAACTCGTACTAAGTAAAAGTGGGTGAAAAAGAATAAAAGAATAGAAATCAGTCATCCCCCTATACTTACGATCTGGTCATCGTAAGTATAGTGGAAAACAAAAATGAGGTGACTGAGGAAAAGGAATATACAAACGGAGGAACAAAAGAAAGAAAGAGAAATGAAATCAACGAAATCACTCGGTCCCCCCATACTTAGGATTATGCATCCTAAGTATAGAAAAGAATTTGGCCAAAAATTAGGGACCGATGATTAGTGTAAAAGAAAGGGAAATAAAAGAAAAGTAAAAAAGAACAAAGTCGAAAATGAGAATCAATGGGCAATTGGTCCCCCTATACTTAGGATCAAGTATTCTAAGTATATAAGACGAGCAAAGAATGGGGATGATTGGGGACTATGAAGAATATATAAGTAGTGGTGTACTCCAAAATTTGAAAGGCTCACATGTCTCTGTACAAGACGAAATGAAGTGGAAGAGTAGTCATGCATCCTATACAAAGTAGATCACCTCGAGTCAGGCCAGATTATCAGTAGTCTTCACGAAGTGCCTCAGCATCTGCCCATTCACCACGAATGGTTCTGCACCAGGTGACACATCTGATATTTCTATGCTTCTGTTGTCGTGCACCATTCTGACTATATACAGTCCTTCCCATTTGCTCTTTAACTTGATAGGAAAAATTTTGCATCGTGCATTGAATAACCAAACTTTCTGACCAGGGACAAAGATCTTGTGATGAACGTGTCTATCGTGCCATTTCTTTACTTTGTCCTTAAAATTAGGGTGTTCTCGTATGTCTAATTTAGAATCTCTACTAGCCCATTCAGATCCATATTCCTCTTGGTTCCTGCATTCTGCATATCAAGTAAAATCTCTCTAATGGCCCATTCAGATTTATACATGATCTCTACGGGCAAATGGCATGGCTTCCCATAAACCAGACTAAAAGGAGAAATACCTAAGGGAGTCTTATATGCAGTACGATATGCACAAAGAACTTGATCTAGAAGCTGTAACCAGTTCTTCATATCCGATCATATTAATTTCTTAAGAATGGATTTCACCTCCCTATTTGAGACTTCAGCCATGTCGTCCGACTATGGGTGGTAAGGAGAATCTACTTTATAATCAATACCATAACTCTTCACTAGCTTTTTCACTTCCTTATTAATAAAGTGGCTACCCCCATCTGAAATAAGAATACGTGGAATATCGAACCAAGAACTAATATGTTCCCTCAAGAACCTACACTATCTTGTTATCAGTGGTTCGTGCATGTACAACCTCCACCCATCTACTAACATAATCCACAACGAGAAGAATGTACTCAAAGCCACTGCTCGAAGGGAACGATCCCATAAAATCTATACCCCATGCATCAAAGATCTCACAAATGATAGCATGTTGCATTGGCATTGCACCTCTAGCACTGACTGTCCCTACTACTCTCTGACAATCTAGGCAACTCTTCTCGAATGTGCATGCATCTCTATTAAGAGTTGGCCACTAAAATATGCTCCGGAGTACCCTCTACGATGTCCTCTTCTCTGAATGATAACCCCCTGCCTTTAAGGAATGGCACAAAGTGAGGATACTATTGTATTCCTCCTGAGGAATACATCACATGTAGACACAATCTGGTCCCTCGCTAAAAAGAATCGGATCCTCCCAATGGTAGTATCGTGCCTCAGAAACTAGCCTGTTGACTCAATCCTTCGGCCTACCCTATGGACTCTTCTATGTAAACAAAAAGTTCACTATATTTGCATACCATGGAAGCTCTGTAACTGCAAAGATACTCTCTTGTAGAAATCTCTCTGCAACCTCGGATGTGTACTCATCTGAAGGCTGCTCTGTCTGTAATAGGGAGAGGTGACTAGCTATCATGTTCTTTACCCCATGTTTATCCTTAATGTCCAAATCAAATTCTTAAAGTAGGAGAACCCATCTAAGAAGACGTACCTTGGCTACCTTCTTCTCCATCAAATATCTAATAGTTGAATGATCTGTATACACTGTAATTTTCGAACCAATAAAGTATGATCTAAATTTGTCCAATGCAAATACCACTGCCAACATCTCTTTCTCCTTCACTATGTAATTACGCTGAGCATCATCTAAAGTCCGGCTGACATAGTCGATGCAACAGGAAATTCATTCCCCATCCGTCTTAATACAATCTCGACCGCAAAAGCTGAAGCATCTATCATTATCTCGAAGGGAAGAGACCAATTAGGTGGCTGTAAGATAAGAGCATTGATAATCATCTCTTTCAATGTGAGGAAGGCACTAAGACATTTGTCATCTTCCAAGAACTCGATGTCTTTGATTAATAATTCATTTAACGGTCGGGCAATCTTAGAGAAATCATGAATGAATCGTCAGTAGAAACCGACGTCCCTTAGAAAATACCAGAACTACTTCATGTTTGTAGGTGGCTCAAGACGCTTGATGAAATCCACCTTAGTAGGGTCAACCTCCATGCCTCGCCTGGAGATGACATGCCCCAACACAATCCTGTTTGTAACCATAAAATGGCTCGTTTCCCACGATAAAACAAGATTCACCTCACAATATTTCTGAAGAACCTGGTCTAAGTGCGCTAAACAATCGTCAAAGGACTCACTATAGACCAAAAAATCATCGATAAAGACCTTAAGAAAATTGCCCACCATGACTGCAAAGATGGCAAGCATGCACCTTTGGAATTTAGCAGGGGCATTGCACAAACCAAAGGGCATCCGTTTAAAAGCATACGTGTCAAAGGGACATGTGAAAGTGGTCTTCTCCTGATTTTTGGGAGCAATAGTAACTTGTTGTATCCGGAGTAACCATCAAGGAAATAGAAGTACTCCTTCCCTACCAACCTCTCTATGACCTGGTCTATAAAAGGCAAAGGAAAGTGGTCCTTCTTCGTCAGGACATTCAATTTTATTTAATCAACGCACATCCACCACGAGATGGTTACTTTCTTTGGAATCTCGTCTCTACTCTCATTCTTGACCATATGAATTCCCAACTTCTTCGAGACAACATGTAATGGTCTAACCCATTCAGAGTTGGAGATGGGATAAACAAACCCTGCATCACACCATCTCGTAATCTCTTTCTTAACAACATCTCGTAAAACCAGATTCAGCATGCGTTGAAACTCTCTAGAAGGTAAGATATGGTGGGAGCACAAAGCATGATTTATCTCGTGGAGATCAGATACATTCCACCCAATGGCCTTGCGGTTTCTTTCGAGAATCTCCATCAGACGAGATTCTTGCTTTTCGGCTAAAGATGAGCTGATAATGACCAGAAATTGTTGATGTAGACCTGCAAGGAAAGCATACTTCATATTTGGTGGCAAGGTCTTTAGTTCTAGCAAGGTGGAATATGGTTCTGTCGTATCATCATATGTATGTGTACTGGGATCTGTGCTGGTGGTAGATGTGTTTGCAATATGGTTATCCACCTTCTCAATATGCTCCAGAGTCAGACTACAGAAGATGTTTAAAACATCATCAGACTCTCTACTGTGCTCATCTTCAGACTGACTAGAGGAAAATAACTCAACTAAATGAAAATCAGTCTCTAGCTTATCTGAAGCGGAGGAATCATGTGAACTCTCAAAATTTGAATTGTCTGCAATGAAATCATCAGATATCTACTCCATCTACTCATCATCCATGCTAAAATATATAGCACCATCTGCAGAACTGCCAACTGTAGTTTCGGACCCATCCTCTGTTAGGATATCATGGATCTCTACCTGATACCTCTCAAGGTCATCAAGATGAACCTCATCCATGTAATCACATGTGTCTAAGGAACTCAGGGCATCTAAACTGAATGAAGATGCATCATTGTATGTAGATGATTCTCTCGCCATCTCTATTTGTACCTTTTCACCCTCGACGTGAAAATATACCTTCCCTGTATCTAATCGACGAGGGCCTTTGCGGTCTCCAAGAAAGGACTCCCAAGAATGATCTGTGTAAGGTGTAACTGTTAGGTCAATCCATGAACAGAACAATGAAGTCCACTGGGAACTACAGACCCTGCACGATCATGATAATGTTCCTCAAAATGCTCCTAGATTCTTTACAAATCTATCAGCAAACTAAAGGATAGCGTAGGATTTGTAAAGAGGACCTAACTCAAGCTTGTCGATTAAACTAGATGGTGGATCCATTATCTAAGAGAGTACGATCGAATACTGCATGAAAAGTCTCGCATTTGACATAATGTGCTCCTGAATCTTTCTTTTCTTTGGCAATCTATTGTGTATAGCGCAGGATGTGTCCTTGGTTAAAACATATTTCTCTGTATGTGATCTCTTCTTCCTACATGTGGTACATCTTTTCTTTAGTTGTTGCTTGGGCATAGGGAAGTTATCCAAGGCATCACATAGAAGGATCTTCAAAAAGATATGATTTTTCAATAATCTCTCAGTCTCTGGAGCAACATCATCTTTCTTTTTGGATTTTTTTTCTTTCCTTTTCCATACAAGGCATTGGTAAAAGGAAAAATCTCAGGAATGACAAAATCAACATTTTTATTCACATCAAAAGTGGAATCAACGTGTACATCGAGAGTCTCAGAAGTATGTACAAAAACTCTAAAATAGGAGAAGACAAATCTACATCGGGAGTGTCTGCATGGTCTGGCGTGGTATCATCATTTGACTTGCATGTGTCCATGTCAGTTGTCTCTGCATCGCTCCCCTAAATATCGTCATGGTAGACATCATGTTGGTCCTCATCATGTTTGGCCTCTGATGGATCTACGATTCTCATTCTTTATTCTTTTATTTTAGCTTTTCCTTTTAGCAAAACCACCTATAAATACCTGTAAATACAATAAATTTACTTTGTGCATGTCATTGTTAATACCTCATAATTAACATCTATTTTCCAAAAATAAAAGAATAAAGAGAAAAGAAAAAGAAGGATGTATTTAGAATAAATACAGAGTGACCCAAACCGCAAGAGAAGGTCAAGTCTTGACCTGATCGCAAAGAATATAAGTAGAGAAAAATAGGGTACTCTGTATATTGTATATACCACCTATACTTGTAAAAATAATTATTTATACTTATTTTTGATAAAATATAAATATATTATTACTTTACACTTGTATATAGTCTTAGTAATACTATAAAAATCAGGAAACATAAAACAAAAATAAAATCCACATTTCATTGTACAAAAACCACATGTATATAATACAATACCCATTTATCTTGCAATCTTAATTAATTTATAAAATCATTTTATACCCCTTAAATTATTTTGTAAATAAATAAAATATAAAATTGAATTTTTGTTGAAAAATAATAAAACAAAAAAACCTGTACATAATACATAAGCATAGTATATCTATACATAACACATTATATTGTATATACCCTATTTTATTTTTCATAAAAATAATGAAAAATCACAAAAATAGTTTATAAAATAATAAACATTTTTTTATTTTTTTACAATTTTTATTTTAAAATCATTTACTATTTTTTATTTAACATTCTTTGATTTGATAAAATGGAATTTCCTTATTGGTCGACCTGGGTTTGTTGACCTGGGTCGACCTTCTCCTCAAGTTGGGTCATACCCGATTTTGTTTGTCGGAGTCCATTTCTTTGATTTTTCCGACCGGGTCCGGCATCTATTCACATCGATTCCACCACCTGATTCCTCTCCTAGGATCCGTGATCCTCACGGATCCCTAGGGAGGATCAGATCTACCTAGGGTTTTGCGTCCCATGTCGATCCTTCTAAACCCTTGAGCAAACCTATATAAACTCTCCTCCACCTCCAACACACGTCAGTTCATTCCTCACCATCCTTTTCCCCCAGATACCTCCAACTGAGTGACAGCTTCCTGGAGCAACCTTCAGAGCTCGGATTGGTGTTGAATCAACGACACTCAAGCTACGTAGCCAGACCTCCGCCGCGTTTAGCCTCCTTCGTCCACCACAGCCCGGTTGAGGCCATTACCTCGCCAACCAATTCTCTTGGAGCTCCTGAGCTCATCAGTATCTTCAGGTATCCATCATATCACCTCCATTTCCACTTTCACTTCGATTTCACCCTCCATCGTCGCCGTAGTTCACATGCTCCAGTCAGTCGTTCGGAGCCCCGCATCAACCATCTACCCGCAAAGATCGCTCCCCCTACTCGTCCTTCATCTTCCAGTGCATCTATACCCCTGGATCCTGCTCATTGGAACAGGATTAGGTCAGGTTTCCTCCCCCGCCTTCGCCGGAAACCAAAACTCTGCCCCCACTGTCCCTTCTCTTTGCTTTGCTATGCAATAACACGGCTGGAGAGACCCCTCCGAGTCCCTCTACCCTTTGCAGGAAAACGCACGCACTAGCAGACCATATCAGTACCCTTCCCGCTCAGATGGAGCAGCTCCAGATGGCGGAACACTGCCACGCTAATCCGACTGTCCGCTTTCGCATCAGAGCCATCCACCAGATGCAAAGGAACCTCATGAAGATGTTGGACCTCGCTGCGAGCTGATAGGGTCCTCGTACTGCCAGATGTTCTCGATCGAAGCTCGTCGGGCTGCAATTCTTCCAACACCCTTCAAAACCGTCCGATAGCCTCTCATGTCCAGTTATGATCAAAGCCGTCCATCCATGCACACTTGATAACGGTCTGATCAGACCTTTTCCAGATCTGAGCCGCATGTCAGTGCAGCCTTCCTAGACCGTCAGATTAGCTTTACAGAACCATCAGCGTCGTCAGCGTCCACCTCCTCGTGTGTGTGCTACGTGCCCCTCCACCAGGTATATTTTGCTTTTTCCCAATATGTTGTCTTATTTATCTTTAGTCTAGTAAATAAAATGTGTAGTTAAAAACATTTATAGATTGGACCCTCTAGTTTTCATATTTGCATTTTAGTCCAACCGAGTCTGAGTCACGTGAAGCCCCACATGTTATTGTGGATTATTTGTAATATTTACCCTGAACTCTTTATCTGTTATGGAATGAAATTTATGTTTTGGTATTTGCACTTATACCCCTATGTGCTTGGATCATGTGTTGCGCATGATTTGAGCAGACAATTTGCATCTCTAGTCCCTGAGCTTGTACTACGTGTTATACTTTGACCCCAAAACTAAATCATTTGCAAGTAGGTCCATGTAAACTATTTTAATTTACATGTCCTTTATTTGATGCAATTATTTTAGATTGACTCAAAAAAATATCTAAAAAGCATCTTTGACTGTGGTTAGCATGTATTCTTTGTGGTAATTTTTGGGTGTTGATTTGCTTGCCTTTTATAATATTACAAATTCAAAAACTCATAAGAAATGTCTTGTTTGTGTTATACAAATTATAAAATTTGAAAACTCTTTAAAATTCCACAAAAATTCCTGTAATTGTGTTTTGTTGTGCTTTGTCTCCAATATCATTTTTATTTGAAAATACTTCATAAAAACCCTAAAAATTAAAAAAACACCCAAATAAATATAAAAATTGTATAAAAATAAATAATAAATAAAAAAATGGTATTTTTAGTCTCTATTTGTAGATTTTTACTTATATTTTATCACAAAAATACCATCCAAGAACTTTGGCATCTTAAATATTTTTAATTTGCAAATTATTAGTGGTTGTGCACTGTTTAGCATTTTTATCACTTTTTGATTTTTAGAAATTCACAAAAACTTCTGAAAAATTCCTAAAATTTATAAAAAAACAACATAAAACTATAAAATCCAAAAATATTTTTAGTACAATAATCTGAGCATTTTTGGCATTTTTTAAAATACAAAAAGAGAGTTGTGTGTGTCTTTTCTTCCTTGTGCTTGTTTCCATGTTTTGGAAATTAAAAATTCGAAAAATTAAAAACCACTAAAAGCATTTTGTTTTCTGAAATCCGCTACTTAATTTTTAATTTGTGCTCCTTGTGTTCGACCCTTGTCGCTATACTAGGTAAATAAAATAGCGAAGCCACTTACATTCGATTGATTTATCTTTGAGTGGTTTGATTTTCTTGTTGACTAGTTTGGTTGATTAAGGACAACGATAATTGATTTATTTATTCCACCTTAGTCGATCGTGAACCTCGGTCATCAGAATGGCGCTGTTGCCGGGAGCATGACTTAGTAGTTGATTTTATTTCTTTTTGTATCTATCTTTTATAACTGTTTTCTGACCCTCTTCTATTTCGCTTTTTGTACGAGGAACCGCCTGGAGGACATCATGATTTTCTTTGGAGGGGCCCGCATCTGAGGAGGAGCGGAGGAGCAGAGGAATTAGTTGTTATATATAGATAGATTTATTTTTGTGAATACTGTTGTAATAACTTAGAACTTTCTGGACACTCTTGGACACTTCAATTATTCGGGGTTTGTTTCGATAAATGACGGTGCACTCGGGGGACCTCACCATAGTATTTCGTGATTTTTCACATTTATTTTCTATTTGATTCCCTATGATTTAGCCCCTAGATTTAGGATTTCTATTTTCTTGAGCTCGATAATTAGCTATGTCCAAACACCCTAATAGACTACTTGTTGCTATAGAACGTAATTGGACTTAGTCAAATAAAAGAAAATGTTAATTTAATTGGTTAAGAGACCACACACCGAGAGAGACCGTATACAGCGCTTGCAGGACCCATTGTGGTGGGCACCGATCGACCTCTAAGACCAAACTGAAGTTTTTTTCTGATTAATTAACTACTAACTCTTCCGGTTAATAGAAATTGCTCATCTTAGGGTCGATTTCCTCGTGCATCATGTAGGTAGTTTTATTTCCGTCTATTAATTTATGCATGGATCACCTTGCATGTAGAGTGTTGGAGCAAGATACACATTTCTATCTTTGCATGCATCATTGTCTTTGATCGCGCATCGGCTTTTCTGTTTTCCTCTCCCAGTTTTCTTGGACTTAAATAACAAGGAAATTGGAAAATCCGTTAGACGTTGCATTTATTCAGAAAAACACATCAAAAGTGATACCAATAAAATCTGAGACTGCTAAAGAAAACTTTACCTAAAACCAAATCTCACTTAAGAACTTTGTTTTGGAGAAAGTCACCCCCTCATTGTTTGATTTATCTGCAGCGGAGAGCAACCCGCATACTAGGATAGAGACATGTCTGAACTCTCTTTAGACTTTTTATTGATTAGATATTTTCTAGTGAGGATTTCACCGGGTAGCCGGTAATTGGTCCGGACTTCCTTAGCATATTGGGTAAGATCGGGTAGCCGGTAAACGGTCTGCATCCCATAATGTCTGGAAATAGCTAGTCATAGAACTCGGACCAGTCTCCTGGGAGCATCGAGCTCCTAACAGCTCGCTTAACTGCTCTGATAGATTGAATTATCACCTAAATAAAATTTGACAAAATTAACTACCGAGCTTTCACGGTCACCATTATGTTGAGTAGGTGAATTAGGGGTTTGATTTCTCATCTTATTTTCATCCTAGATCCACTCTTCATAAATCCACACATCGCGATGATGGGAAGGAGGTCTCTTAGGCTGCCTTTGACAGCACTGCTTTCCAGCACTCCTCCCCGTTCATCTAGGGCAGCTTCAGAGAGCTCAGACCCGCTCTCTGAACCCGAATTAGCCTCCACCATGTTCCCCCTCGACCACCATTCTTTCACCCCTGAGGTACCAGTACAGAGGCCAGTACATCTACATGTTCACTTAATAACACTTGAGCTAGGGTCTTTTGCCTTTGCAGAGACCGGTGACATGGCCAACAATGAGGGAAGGACTAATGAGCAGCCACAAGGATCTGCGTACGCATTGGACCAGGCTGCCATCAATAGCATGCTACTAGCCTCCTTGGAGACCATGCAAGAGATAGATCAGGGACCAAGGAGCACTCATGGCAGAGGTGAGGAGAGAGCTCATGCAGATGAGATCTAGACAAGAGGAGCTGCATAGACCAGTTGCCAGTGGAGAGATACTCAGAGCTGAGGGAGGAGATGGACGTCGGGATGAGCCACAGGAGCCAGCCAGTCCAGCACGCACGATGAGGCAGTTGCACAATCCTAGCAACCCTTACCCATAGATGGATCCAACTGCCCGAGATCCTCGGCGACTTCGAGCTTCGCCCCCAGGCTATTCAGCTACTACCCAAGTTCCATGGGCTAGCCACCAAGGAGCCCCATCTCCATCTGCAGGAGTTTGAGATGATATGCAGCACAGTCCATGGAAGATTTGTGGACGAGGACACAATCAAGCTGATTGCCTTTCTGTTCTCCTTGGTTGACAGAGCAGCCTACTGGCTGAAGCACCTGGGGAGGGTAGTCACTACTTGGGAGCAGCTCCAGACCGAGTACTTGAACAAGTACTATCCACTCGGCCAGACCAATGCAGCGAGAGCTATGATCAGCAACTTCATAATGATCCCAAATGAACAGTTCCATGAAGCCTGGGTCGATTTAGAGAGCTCATCGACATGTGTTGCCACCATGAGATTAGCAAGCACAACCTCATTCAGAGTTTATTTTGTGGGTTGACACCTGAGCTGCAGGTGCTAGTCAACGCATCGTGCAGAGGTTCCTACTTTGCCAAGGATGAAGACCAGGTTTGGGCCATCCATGAGGAGATGGCAGAAAACTACACTGTGATGTCCCAGACCCGTGTCTACACTCAAGGGAAGCCTCTCCCACAGGTAGTTTCTTATCAAAGGATTGCATGCATAAATACCGGCACTTCCACATCTTCTTCAACAGCAGCATTAGCAGAGTCGTCGGCTGCCGACATGAGAATCATCAGCCAAGTTGGATCGGATAGAGATCATAGAGAAGAAACAGTGCCAGAGCCTAGATAAGCTCAATAAGATTGATGAGCTGGCCCAAACTTTGAGTAACCTGAAGACCCAGAGCATGTGTCTCCAAGAGGCACAGACGGCTTCTCATCCCCATCTCAGGTCACAGACTGATCTAGGGAGTAGCTCTTCCCAGCCTTTTGCCTCATACCGCTAGGTTTACCACATCCAAGCAGAGACGATCCAGCAGCTCCAGCAGTACCAGCATCCTCCACCATCTTCAGACACTCAGATGGTGGTATACCAGTCGGGTCAGCCCTTGGTAGCCCTTCCCCTGTCACTCTACGAGCAGCAGGAGCCATTGATGGAAGTAAACGAGATCTTTTACTCTCAGTACCAACTATAGCCTGGGATTCATCATGACCATCCTGGTTTCTGATGGTCTACTGGAGGCACCTCTTCCCAATAACAATCTCCATCTCAGGAAGGGCAGGGCAGCCGGCCTTAGCAGCCCCAGTACTCCCACCACCAACAACAGCATGGTTCTCGTCCCCAGTACCAGGGACAGTAGTGGAGGCATCCACAGCAGCCTCAGCAGTACTCCCAGCCCCCTCCTCACTACTAGTAGCAGACCCACCCTCATTTCCAGCGAGGCAACCCGTATGGTTCTCATGCACCAGTTTATGAGAACCCAATACTTGATGATCTTGCATGCTTGCTCTTTGATCAACAGGCCTCCTTCCGGTGAGAAATGGATAAGTTCCAGTAGGAGATGAGGGAGATAATAAAGGGCAAGGCCGCCATACCCGCTCAGATCGAACCCAATCTGAACAACCTGAAGAGGAAATCTGACCAGGTATAGTTTACAGAGACCACCACTCCTAGTGATATTATGGTGATTTTCTTCTTCTTCTATATTTGATGTTGATTTTGTAACACTTAGGAGAGGTAGGACGCCAGCCGACGGCAACTCATCTAGATGATACTAGATGCAGACTCTAGCGTGCCAAACGAGGAAGGAAGCGGTACTGATGTCGCTTATCATGGTGATGATGACGGTGGTACTGACGCCACCAAGGATGTTGATCCAGACGAGGGTACTGAGGCCGTCATATTTCCAGTTGTAGACGGTGGTGTTGATGCCACCAAGATTCCAGATGTCAGGCCAGAGTGAGGTGTTGATGCTGCAAGTTCAGATGTTGTCAGTGGTACTGATGCCACCAAGTTTCCTTCTGTTGTGTTAACTCACTTTGAACCTAAGGATACTTTTAGAATAACATAAAAAATGGGAAAACAACAAAAATAAAAAATATGAATAAAGGAAAGGTTTTTGTATCTCCTATGAGTACATCTATTGTGTCTGATGATCTTTGCATGGATTCTAGCATATTGAATGCACGGAAACCTACTCTTGACCCTCATTTTTCTGGAGAGGGTCCTTTCATCCCCTTCCCTCAAGCACTCCACTTAAGAATGGGGACCAAAAAAGAAAATCCAAAGAAGAAGCACCAGATAGAGTTCAATGATCAGATGATAGACAAATTCCAGATACAGCTGACTCTTCAGGAGGAACTTGAGCACATCTCTCCTTTACAGAAGAACTTGAGAGAGAAGACCACCATCTGTAGGAAGAAGAGGAATCATAATGCAAAGATCCATGTGCTCACCCGTGCCACCTGTTTTGCTATCGAGAACCGATTGCCTGCCAAAAGACAAGATACAAGAGCTCCTTATGTCAGATGCCATATTCATAAGTAGCAGTTCGATCGTACTCTATCAGACAGCAGTTCTTTGATTAATCTCCTCCCGACTGCCATACACGAACGATTCGAGTTTGGCCCTCTTAAACAGAGCATGCAGTTGATGGACCTGCTGAGCACATTGTATATTTTGTGTTCGTTTTAATAGGGGTACTTAGCAAATTAGTCAGAACTGAGAGAAGATCTCCGTGAAGAGTGTCTCGGCTTTAATTTGTATCCCGGGCAAGTCTGGGGTCGAACACAGGGAGGCAAAGGAATAACTTCATATTAATTCGAAAAAATCAGTTTAGGTTCCCAAATGATATTTTTTGTATTTTTATATACATTTTTATAAACAAGTTAGAGAAAAAATTAACTAAAAAGGAGTTGAAATGAAATTATTAAAAATACATGAAGTTTTGGGCTATTTATAGGTGAAAAACTCCTTTATTTTACGGCTTTTTATTGTTAATTTATTTTGTACAATATAATATATAATAATTAGTGTATTTTATTTACAAGAGACATTTTATTAATTTATTGATTTTATGGATATTTATTTGAGATTTTACCCAAGGATTTTGCTAAGATTAATATATTGAGATAATGAATCACGGATTCATCACCCCCTATACTTAAACTTTGCTAGTCCTAGAGCAAATAAATAATGAATAAGTTGGGATAACCCCTGACTGTGCATGTAAATATAAGACTTGATTCATTCAAGAACTCTCAGTTTTAGAGATCCTAAAATTCAATGTTGAACCAAGCTCTAGTCAAAAGGTATCTAATTTTCATAATCATCAGACTCTCTCTGTATACATATATAATTGGGATATGAATTTAAGTATGGACTGCAGTTACAAGAGTAGAGTCGCAACGTCACCCAAGGTTCTAGTCCAAGAGACTCTCCTAAGAACCCAAGTCTCAACACTAGGGAATAAACCATTTCTTGCATCCAATCCACCATCTCTTTAGTTGTCAGACTTAAAAGTGTAGATGGAAGGCCAGTTGATGGAGGGCATAGGATTGTGTCATTTCTTCTCTCCCTCTCATTGGAACAAGGATTCTCGCGAGTGACTTATTAGCTCAACGCATTTTTTTTCTTGTTGATCAGTGTGTCCGTCAAGAGAAGTTGGAGTCGTCTGCACTTGTTTTCCTGGGAGTACACCGGGGTGTGCCTTTTTTGACTATCTATTATACCTTCTACACCCATACTTGTAGCATTTACGATGCAGAGACCTTTTTTGGTGCAAGCCCGATACCTGGTCCTAAATAGCGGTGGTCCAAGTGGACACTTTGAAATGGTTGGGAGCGCTCGCCTTTGGTGGAAGATCTTTTGATATTTGACTTGTAGGGTGAGAGCTTTTTCAACATTGGATATTTCTTTGTATTATTTTTGGCTAGCTCCACTGCTTTTATCAAGAGTTAGCGCATATTGATCAACATTTATTTATTTTAGCACACCCCGACACTTAGGTAAATGTCAAGAGATAGTACAAGAACCATGTTCTCATACTGGATAAAGGTGCTGACACTCAGGTTTCATGAAGCCTTCATTGATTTTATCCCATCCTCGAGCATCACTAAATCAGGTCCAAACTCAAATCCCTCACCCCAGTTCCTCAAGTGAAATTTCAACTCATCTCATCACAACTGCAGTTGTGTATGTGAGGTGGTGATCATATTCTTATGGTAGAGACTAAGTATGCAATATAGCACACAAATCTTTCAAACTAGGAGAATGTGAATAATTAAGTCAAAGACCTTAATGACTAAGGCTGGTTAACCCAAAATCTCAGGACCTCATAAACCAAGTGTTCTTGAACTTCACTAGTCATATGTGAAAGTGTAAGTGTCAGGGACTAAACCAACTCATTAGTTAGTTTTTTTAATTTTGATTTTTGCACATTTTTTTGAAAAAGAAAGGAAAATAGGAAGATAAGATTTTTTGAAAAAGTTTTTACTTTTTTTTCAAATGTTTTTTTTGAAAAAAAAAGTAAATAAGAAAAGACATTTTTTTGAAAAAAAAATATTTTTTAAAAAGAAACAGGAAGAAGAAAAAAATTGAAAAGATTTTTTTTGAAAAGAGAATTTTTTGAAAATATTTTTGATTTTTTTCAAAAAATGTATTTTTTTGAATTTTTTTTTTAGTTTTTTTTTGAAAATGTTCTATTTTATGCAATTTTTTTTGTTATACCTCTTATTTACAATATTTTACCCATAACCCCTTATTTTAATTACAAACAAGTCAAAGTACGAGCTATAGGTAAAGTATATATGTAATATATACAAACCCCCTATACTTAGCATGTGCTATGTCCTCATGACACTAGGTGACGAAAAGCCATAGCTCGTACTAAGCATAAGTGGGTTAAAAGAATAGAAGTGAAAAAGAATATAAGAGTGTGGATAATAGACAACGGGCATCACCCCCCCATACTTAGGATCTGGTCAGCCTAAGTATTGGAAAGAACACAAGCATGGGGGACCGATGAGGATGGGAAAGAATGTATAAAAAGAAAATAAAAAGAAGAGATGGAGCAACCCGGGTCACTCACCCCCTATACTTATGATCAGTCATCCTAAGTATAGCCACAAAATGAAAATGATATAGAACTGGGGCGAGTGATGCAAATCATGGGAAAGGGAGGGAAATAAAAGAAAGAAAAACTGTACAAGAATGAAAATATAAAAGGATCAAGAAGGTTGTGACGGACCTTCTTGCGGGAGTGAGGGGGTGGGTAGTATACACATGTGTCACTGTCAGAGTCGTCCGCAGAGGAATAATAGTGAGGTGTGGGGAACATTCAATGAGGGTCGACACATGGCTGCTTGCTCAAATATAGCTTCAGAACAACTGAACTGAGCTCACTCATATAGATAACCTCATCCGGACCTGATGAGGACTCCTCAGAAAGTTCCTTCTCTGGTAAGTCGAAGGTAACTTTCTTAGCCAGTTTTCTAGAACCTGAAGCATCAAGAGGAAGAGGAGAGTGATACGTCTTGAGGAGTTCGGGGGAACACCTCGAGGAATCAACACTCTTCTTCTTCTTACCAGATGACCGACTAGAGGATGGAGCAACCGATTTATCAAGATTGGTCAATTTGGTCCCAGTTGTCTCTTTTGGTTTAGATCCTAGATGTAGTGAGGTGCTGATCAGAGGTTCATCATCAGATGAGTCACCATATGCATTATAATACTCCTGCAGGGTCAGCACACGTCTTTGGTATGGCATAGTGTTCTCGGTTGGCTTGGCATTTGTCAGCTCATGCGTCGGATCATCTAAAAAGTCAAGGAAATCAGATATGATCGTGTCTGACTCAGGGGCGACTTCTGGTTGTGAGTCCTCTCTAGAAGCTGTCACGGTGGTGGTGGTGCAAGCAGTGGGCGGTGTGGAGGTGTAGGGAGTATCTGAACCAATGGTCGTCTAGACAGTTGGTATCTCAGGTGTAGTAGAGAGACGGGACTCAACGGTCTCTCGAAGGTCACGACTGTTTGCGACTTTACGGGTTACCTTGGAATATCATGTGTCCTCAAAGATTGGGTGAGGTCGGAGTGCTCCCAATGCAGTGAAATCGATCTCCCGAGTCTTGCAATCTATAGTTGCATTAGCCAAGTCTAAGAACGGCTTCTCAAGAATGATCGGAGACTGGGTGAACCCTCTTTGGTGCTCAATGTCAATGATCGTGAAGTCTACCTACAGTAGCGCACCTTGGAAAGTAATGATGACTGAAATAGTTCCTCTTGACCGTTTAATGGACCGATCAGCCAACTGAATGATCTCTCTTGACTTCTTGGCAGATCTGAGTTTGAGCTTAGCAAACACGGAGGTCTGGAGGATATTAATCGGTGAGTCATCCTCGATTCTTGCATGGGTGAAGGTGATGTCTTTGATTTCACAATCAAATCTAGGCAACCACTTCACTCTGCGGCTCTTGGTTTTTCTCTTTATCATCAAAGATGTGGCCATAGACACTATATATCTCTCAGTCCGTGTTCTCTTATTGCCCGACCTTTTAGGCATCAATTTAATTCTCACAAATCTTTTAAGGTCGGGAAAGTGTTCAATGGCCATTATTAAGGGAAGCTCAAAAATCAACTTTCTATCCAATGCTTCCCTAAGTGCAGGATCCAATTTTTGTAGATCTTTTCCATTTTCAATTTTTATGTTGTTTTCTGAGTTTTCAATTTTTTTGGTCTTTTTGATAGGTGAAGGAGGACTAGGAGAATGTACAGACTCTGGTTTGGAGGGAAAGTGGTTAGTAGAAGAGGAAGGTAAAAGGGACTCCAGTTGTACATGACGTGTGGTCAATCCTGTTTCTTCCAGGTTTTCAAAATTCAGTCTGCAAAATCCATGATCCACTTTCATACCTGGACTCTTGATCGGTCTACAAATGTCATCCTCCAATAAGTTCTCATGACATACATGAGAGATGTCTGCTCAGTTGGAGGATACTGCTGAGAACTCGGGCTCTTATACTCAACACACATTGACTCAGGTTTGTAATGCTGGGTTGAGTATGACCCATCTGTATGGCACATGTTGGTCAGAGCCTCATAAGGTGGAGTCAGTAGACAGGGGGTTTGTAAATCGGTCGCATGAATCCAATCCCCTGTATATGGCGACTCTCTGAATGGGTGATATGAAGGCTGGTCAATGATGGCTTGATCACTCAGGTCAATCAAGTCATGAAGATTGTATGGTGTAGGCCACTCCATTTGGTTTGTTTGGTCAACCTTGTTGTACCCTAAGGATAAGTAGGGATGTGTATAGGTCAATGGTTGCCCGGTCCCAACTCGAGGTGAGAATGAGGTATGTGGGGTCAACTGATTATGCCAATCATTCATCTCAGCAGTGGCTTGCTCTTTGATTGGTTCCTTCATTCCAGCAAGCGGACGAGAATATGGTGATTCAATCCAGGGTGGTTGTGGGTTAGGGGTATAAGAATGTGGGGTAGGTGAGAAGGATGAGGAAGTGGGGAAGTCAGACGGAGTTCTGACTTCGCGGTCGGGGTGTGGGTATGAGGAGGAATAAGAGGGTGGAGATGGTCGGAATAAGGTCGAGGAAGAGTGACATGGATATGGTGAGCAATATTCTGACATCTTGGAAGGGAGATGGGAGAATAAAGCGGATCGAGGAAGAAAGCGTGCAAGTGCACCAAATAACACACAAAACAAACAAACACAAGAACAAACCCTAGGTTCACCTACTCAACACAATGATGATCGCAAGAGTCTAACCATTTATCTTTTCAGTTTTAATTAGGTGATAAATCAAGATATACGTCCAATTATGCAAGGCTTAAAAGTAGATTTTGGGCACTATCCTACGAATTCGTCCTCACCTCTCAACGATCACAATAGCACAAGGATAATGAGGATTTTGCTCTCCCAAAAACAAGTGTTAGTTTTAGTCAGTTTTTTGGTCAACTTTGATTAGCAGTCCCGATTTTAAGTTCAGTTATCACTTGATTAGTCCACCAAACAAGGCAAGCCTAACGATCAGTCTCGATTTCCTTCTAACCTATGTTTCAAAACCAAGGGGGAGGGAGTCAAGAAAAATTGATGCAAATAGTGAAATCAATGATGCATGCCCAGTTCAAAAGACTTACAGTGATCCTCGCGCTCTACATGTGGGATGCAAGGCAGAATTGAAATTTTATACTATATGGATGCAAACGAGAAAACTATTCCTATACAGGCAGTTCTATTAGCGAGTGATGAACGAATTAATTTGACTTAATAGCTTTGCGGTCTAAGTGTGTCTCACTAAAAGTGATGTGTGGTCCTAAATATTATGAGCACAAGCAATAAAGATATTCTAAAAATGCTTTAAGAGTTACGAGTGCAAGTCCTATTCTACGTCGATCAACCACACGACCACAAGCGGGTCCAATGCCCAGTCCGGATACAAGCGGAGCTCTCAAACAAGAGTCATTGTAAAGAACGAATTACCTAAATTATTACAACACAATAATTACAAAAAATACTCTCCAAAATAAATTAAATTCTCCTTAATCTTCAGCAGTTGGGACACGTCAAGTCCGTCGACCTCCGATGCACTCCAAGTCCACTGGGCCCTCGCAAGGAAAATAAAATTAATATTAGAGAGATAAACAAAAAATATATACAAAAGATGAGTAAAAAAGTAATTAAGGAAAAAAATAGATTAATTACAGAGATGGTTCGGAGATCAGACTACCTGAGTGAGAGAAAACCTAAATCAAATTTTCAAAATTAAATCCTAAGCCATTTGCCTCCCCAGCAATGGCGCCATCTAATGGACCCGCTGAGCACATTGTATATTTTGTGTTCGTTGTAATAGGGGCACTTAGCGAATCAGCCAGAACTGAGAGAAGATCTCTGTGAAGAGTGTCTCGGATTTAATTTATATCCCGGGCAAGTCCGGGGTCGAACACAAGGAGGAAAAGGAACAACTTCGGATTAATTCAAAAAAATTAGATTTAAGTTCTGAAATGATATTTTTGTATTTTTATATATATTTCTATAAACAAGTTAAAGAAAGAATTAGCCAAAAAGGAGTTGAAATGAAATTATTAAAAATACATGAAGTTTTGGGCTATTTATAGGTGAAAAACTTCTTTATTTTGAGGCTTTTTATTGTTAATTTATTTTGTACAATATAATATACAATAATTAGTATATTTTATTTACAAGAGATGTGTTGTTAATTTATTGATTTTATGGATATTTATTTGATATTTTACTCAGGGATTTTGCTAAGATTAATATATTGAGATGATGAATCCCAGATTCATCAGCAGTCCTTCAGTTTGTTGATAGATCTGTTTAGAGGCCGAAGGGGTTATTAAATGACATTGTCGTCACAATTCAGGGTCTGAAATTCTCTGTGGACTTTGTTGTACTTAACATGGAGATCCCTGAATCAATGACTGATACCCCCATCATCTTAGGATGACCTTTCTTGGCCTCAGCCAAGGCAATGTCTGATCTTGATATCGAGAAGGTATACTTTCGCGTCGAGGGTTAAAGTGTACAAATAGAGATTATTGAGGAGACTAGAGTCAGAGATTCAGCTTTCTCAAAGCATATTACCGACTCAGAATAGGTGACAAATGCAGAGCTAGACGTCCACCATGAGTGTGATTTTGTGATTGCAGATGATGAGGCAGTTTAGGTCGATCCAACATCACGAGCTCTTGTCACACTTTCAGACACTGATGAGTTACAGATGACAGCTGATGAGAGTTCGGAGAGCACATTCATGGCACAGGACACCTTAGAGGCTAATGGTTGTGATCAGGGTAGCGAAGCAGATTACATTTCATGTGATTCAGATTCAGATCCCTCGGCTTCAGACACTGATTTCGATTGGCAGGACTGTGATGACTATTTACCGTGTCTGATTTCCACAGAGCCCACATCTGGGATGGAGAGCGAGCCAATACAGTCAACAGATATACCAGCAGGGTCATCTTATCAAATTTATAGATTCAGCGAGAGTTCTCACATGTAGATATGGTAGCCTTTACGTAGGCGTTTTAGAGGCCAGATTTGCCAGCTCCCACTTGTCTTGAATTGAAGACCTTGCTGCAGAGTATGAAGTATAGGTTCCTTACGGGTGAGCCAGATATGTTCCCTGTCATTGTCTCAGTAGACTTAACTGAAGACCAAGACTCTTGTTTGATTGAGGTTCTTGAAAGAAACTGTAAGGCAATAGGATGGAGTGTAGCTGATCTCCAGGGGATAAGTTCGACCCTATGCACCCACCACATCTATCTTGAGGGCCAAGCCATCGCGTGAGTTCCAGCGAAGGCTGAACCTGAATCTTCGAGATGTGGTCATGAAGTAAATATCTAAGTGGTGGAGCATAGATTTTATCTACCCCATCTCAGACTCCAAATGGGTTAGTCCGTTGCATGTGGTACCCAAGAAGACGGGTATCACCACAGTTGTGAGCGAGCTTGTAGAGGAGATAGTTACCCGAGTACCCACTTTTTGGAGGGCCTGTGTGGATTACAGATGATTGAATTAGGCCACCAAGAAGGATCACTTCTCGCTACCATTTATTAATTAGATTATCGAGAGGTTAGCTGGGAAGAGTCACTATTGCTTTCTTGATGGGTACTCAGGATACAATCAGGTAGTCATAGCGCCCGAAGACCAGGATAAAACGATGCTTACATGTCCATTCAAAACATATGCTTTTAGACAGATTCCCTATGGTTTATGTATGCCCCAGCTACATTCCAAAGGTGAATGCTTTCCATCTTCTCGGACAAGGTGGGAGAATGTTTAGAGGTCGTCATGGATGACTTTTTGGTCTACGACGATGGGTTTGATGTTTGTCTTGTCCGCCTAGATCGAGTACTTCAGCGTTGCATCGAGGTCAACCTTGTTCCATCTTGGGAGAAGAGTCATTTCATGATGATTCAGGGGACGGTTCTTGGCCACATAATCTCCAACAGGGGCATGGAGGTCGATCCAGCTAAGGTGGATATCATCAAGAAACTCAATCCACCATCCAATTTTTGACAGTTGCGGTCTTTTCTGGGGCATGTAAGTTTCTACTAATGGTTCATACAGGACTTCAGTCAGATTGCCCGACCGCTTACTGATCTATTGATGAAAGACACTGAGTTCGTTGTAGATGATAAATGTCTTGCATCATTTGAGACTCCCAAGGGATTAGTTGTGCAGGCTCCTATCCTTTAGCCACCCGATTGGTCTCTCCCATTCGAGATCATGACGGACGCTTCTGATTTTGCCATCGGGGTTGTACTTGGATAGAGGAGGGATGGATTGCTTTTTGCCATTCACTATGCTAGAAGGACTTTGGATGCCACTCAGTGGAACTATACTTGGCCGAGAAGGAGATGCTAGCCCTAGTTTTTACTTTGGATAAGTTTCGATCTTACATTCTTGGGTCTAGAGTGATTATCTACACATATCACACCGCTATCTGATACCTCAAGGAAAAGAAGGATGCTAAAGCTAGATTGACCATATGGATCCTTCTACTCCAGGAGTTTGATATAGAGATTAAGGATAAACCTGGAGTCAAGAATGTGGTGGTGGATCACCTCTCCCGATTAGAGCATCTTGAGGATTCAGAGTAAACCACACCTATCACAGAGACTTTCCCAAACGAGATGATTCTTGCTATCACCTCATTTCCATGGTATACTGACATTGTGCACTATATTGTTTCCAAAAAGGTTCCACAAGGTTGGCTCAGACAGTGACTTGAGACCTTCCTTGCGAAGGCCAAGTCGTACCATTGGGAGGATCCCACCCTTTACCATGAAGGGGGGATAGTGCCCGGCATCGGTATATTCCTCAAGAGGAGCACCACAACATCCTCACCTATTGCCACAAGCTTGAGGTAGGAGGATATCACTCTGGGAGACAGACAACACAAAAAGTTCTTCAATCCGGCCTTTAGTGGCCTACCCTCTTCATGGATTCAGATGAATTCGTGAAGAGGTGCACTAACTGTCAGAGGATGGGCGCTTGTGGACAACGTGATATGATGTTGATGTAGCACATTCACTTCTATGAGGTTTTTGACGCATGGGGCATCGATTTCATGGGTCCATTTCCTAAGAGTCAGGGGTTTGAGTACATTCTGCTTGTTATGGATTATGTTAGTCGTTGGGTTGACGGCATCCCTGTCCGAGCTGCAGATGCAAAAATTGTTTGCAAATTTTTGAGGAAAAATATCATTTCACGGTTCGGGGTACCTAGAGTCTTGATTTCTGACAAGGGGACTCATTTTATCAACGAAAAGTTAAGGGTCCTTGCTATCGAGTTCAACATTGACCATACAATTGCCACTCCATATCATTCTCAGACTAATGGTCTCGCTGAAGTTTCGAACAGGGAAATCAAGACTATTTTACAAAAGGTTGTCCGCCCAAACTGAAAGGATTTGTCACAGCTTTTGGACTCGGTCTCGTGGGCCTATAGGACTTCCTTCAGGACACCTTTGGGCACATCTCCCTTTCAGCTCGTTTATGTCAAGCCATGCCACTTGCCAATGGAGATCAAGCACAAGTCACTTTGGGCAGTTACAGAGCTACTTTTGGATCCCAAGGGTGTAGGAGATCAAAGGAAAGTAGAATTGGAAGCCCTAGAGGAGTTGGGAGATACAACCTTCTCAAGTAGCCTACAGTATAAGGATAGAGTGAAGATATGACATGATTCTCACATTAGCCATAAACAGTTTGAGCCGAACCAGAGAGTATGGCTATTTGATGCTAGGTTGAGATTATTTCCAGGGAAATTACAAAGTAAATGGAAGGGACCATACTTGATCAGAAAGGTGCACGGCAACGGAAGCATTGATATATCTAAGTTCTCATCTGATTCCACATTTCGAGTTAACGGTCAACGCCTGAAGCCTTATCTTGATCATGATCCGTTGATCGTTGACGTTGCTCCTATTCATTTTGTATGAGATGTGATATTTGACTCACATCATTTGCATCTCATACCTGATTATCACTTCTTCTTCGCAGTTGTATAGATCCAGACTTTCCATACCATCCATTCTTTTTATCTGATACCCCATCTTCATCTTATGATTATGCTATACTTGGGGGACACTTTTCCCTAAGTATGGGGGGTGGGTATCAGACATGTGATTATTCATTTGATTCGGTTACCTCTGTTTTGCTGCCTATACTTAGGGACACTTTGCCCTAAGTATAGGGGAGGTAATACTTGTACATCCTATTCTTCAGTTTTCCCCTTTTGTACAATCTTCTATACTTGGGATTACTTGATCCTAAGTATAGGGGGATCACTGACCTCTATTCATTTGATTCATTATATTCTTTCATTCGTCGTTGTAGTATAGCATTCTTCTCACTTCTCCATACTCAGCACGAGTTATGTCTTCTTTCATCGCTCTTTGATCACTCCAAGGACATCGTTCGAGGTAAGTATAGCATAACTCGTACTTTGTGTGCGTTAATAGTATGGCTAAAATCACAAAAATTTTATTTTTTAAAAAAAAATTATCTTACATAAATGTTATTTTAAAAACATTTAGAATCATTTATTATTTTTTACACTTTTTATTTTATTTTTTACACTTTTTATTTTAAAATCATTTACTATTTTTTATTTACTATTCTTTGATTTAATAAAATGGAATTTCCTGATTGGTCGACTCGGTTTGTTGACCCAGGTCAACCTTCTCCCCAAGTCGGGTCAGACCCGATTCTGTTTTTCGGAGTCCATTTCTCCGATTTTTCTCAACCGGGTCCGACATCTATTCGTCGTGATTCCACTACCCTATTCCTCTCCTAGGATCCGTGATCCTCGTGGATCCCTAGGGAGGATCAGATCTACCTTGGGTTTCGTGTCCCTCGTCGATCCTTCTAGACGCTTGAGAACGCCTATATAAACTCTCCTCCACCTCCAATGCACGTTAGCTTGTTCCTCGCCACCCTTTTATCCCTAGATACCTCCAGCTGAGTGATAGCTGCCTGGAGCAACCTCCGGAGCTTGAATTGGTGTTGAATCAATGACGTTCAAGCTACGTGGCCGGACCTCTGTCACGTTTAGCCTCCCTGGTCCGTTGCAGCCAGGTTGAGGCTATTATCTCGTCAACCACTTCTCCTGGAGCTCCTGAGCCCATCAGTATCTTCAGGTATCCATCATATCACCCCCATTTCCACTTTTACTTCAATTTCGTCCTCCATCACCGATGCAGTTCACCCGCTCCAGCAAGTCGGTCGGTGTAACGCCTCGCCCCACAGGGAGAGCGTTATACCAAACTCCCAAGGATCCAGATACTCAACAATAGCCACATTCATACATCATGATAATCATTCGGAATGCAAAGCAAGAAAAATAAATACTAAAATATTCCAATGACATTTATATATTCATGGTTCCCAAAACATCATAAATTTACAATAGAGTCCACAATATATTTCTAAATGATTAACAACTCAGACTGCAAGAATTACAAAAGTATAACAATAACTAGTACAACTCTACAAGTGAAGTTATATCCTAAGTCTGGTATAAACTGCAGAAGCTCAAGTCACTACTGCTGCTCAACGACCTGCAAACCTGGATGGGTTTCCAAAGAAGTACGTATGAGCAAAAAGCTTAGTACAGCTAAAACAAGCTAACACAACACTTTACAGAAGTGAAAGAGTAAAGAGAGGGATGTTCATGTTCCATTATTATTTTGTATTTGTTGTTCACTATTCCAAACCATCAATAATACAACTATTATAAATTTCACACAAACTATTATTTATATTCTACAAGTGACGGTATTAGCATGTATAAATAAACTCATCAATTTTCATTTGCTTACATGAGTTGTTGGGGATTGATCATATACGCATCTGTACATTGGTATATTATTAGTTCAAGACATATTTCTATCAATTAAAAGCTGAGTTCAAACAGTAATAACAAACTCAACAGTCACAACTTGAGCATTGGAGTAAGTAATTCAAGCCAATAAACTCAAGCAACCAACCCCAACTCCAACTTTAGCCCATTTCCCCCAGCTTACCTGTCACGAAGGGAATATCCGGGAATGACCGCACCAGACACACCTTGTGACAAAGTATGAGTCTTCGATTAGTGTCGTACTTGGGAGGCGGATCCACCGACTGTACCCGTAGCACTGCATTCAACTGACAGAGTCGCGGAACACACTAACAGACTCGCAGAACTAGAGCTAACACTCTATCTAGGATTCACCGGGACCACGAGAGTTGCGCCCCACTCTCGGGTATACTAACTTCTCTAAGCACAAAAAGCATGCAAACAAACATTGAAGAAGTGGTTTTCAATGCTAAATTCATTTATTAATTTAATATTCAATTACGAACACTGTCATCCAAATCTAAAGATTTCTTCTCATGGGTTAAAGTCTTCACGGTGTCTAAATTTAATATTCGTATTTTATCATGTATTATTTTTCACAACCAAGCATACATTAACCATGCCATTCGTCTAGCCCGTCGAGCAACTACATATTTATCTGGGCTGTTAGATGCAACACATCACCTAACTCGTTCGTTAGGGTCGCGACTTTCATGGTATCTACAAGTATCCATGTGGTGAATACTTAGTTCATTGCCCACAATCATCTAAAAATCTCACCCATAGATACGATGATGCCCACAATCATAATCGAAGCTAACGATAGGTTAAACATATTAATTACTTGTACCACTAATCGCTTTATATCAATCTTTACTTAAACGTAACTATACCACAATAAGATAGATACAAACATTATCTTGTAAGTATAATTTCTATCTATACCTTAATTTCAGGACATCCTTAAAATAGTAATTTAAAACTATTTTAGTCCACAAAGATTATCCAAGAATAACCATTCATCATGCATCAACAAGGTATTTTCCTGACCTTATGTAGGGGTTGGTATTTTAGTGCAACTTTGATACAACAACTTACTAAATCATACACCAATCATTGTTTATGCAGTGAGAGAACTATACTTGTGAATCTAGATTCATAAAGTATAGTTTACGAGAAGATGAAAAAAGTGTAATATCTACACCATGCGCAAGTAAAAGATAAAATAATAAATCGACGAATGCTTTATAAAATTTTGACAAGATATGGACATGGACCATTTAACTATAGGTTATTATAAGAATTAATCCCTAATCTGATTTTGCACACAAGGCAACGACACATACATTATCTCTACATTTTGACTTGTTAAACTCAAAAACAATTCTCCTTTCGAATTATTGGTAATAAATCATAACATACCAATCAAAGGAAATTACCTATCGCATAAAGTTTCTTCGGGTTGGGATTAGTTAGATGAAATAAAGGAATTAATTGACATGGATAGTGGAAGTTTGATTCTTGTCCAAAATGATAATTATGGTGAGGAATTGCAACGTCCAAAAAAACTATACGAAATACCCTTCGAAGCATAATCACTTTGCATGCATTGATAATTGGTCTCACATGAAATCTTCATTATAAATGAAATGTTAGCAAGTAATTTATAGCCTATTTATTTATTTACTACTCACTCCAGGCTACAATTTCACAGGAAGAATTACACATTATCTTTTAAGCATGGGAACTAAAAGCATCTCCCTCCCCATCCACATCCAATATGTATGATCCCTCATGACTAATTAACATGATGAACATATTATACCCACTTAATGACCCTTAAAACATACATGATGTGTAATATGTATTACCGCATTCATCATTTTATTTCTAATGATGATGAACATTAAATGCTAAAGAAACAGAAACCATGCATGTGACATGACTACGTTGCTATTGGAGATCATGCTTAAATCAGTATGGGTTTCATATGTATGCAAAAAATTAGATTAATATATCAGGTTCCCTACATGCTTATGATTATGCACAAGTAATATTATAGTAATTCCGCATTTCATAAAGATGGCAGTTACAATAGACGGTCATTCCTTCTATACAGAAAATGTCAGGCAACATTCAGCGTTTCTTGCTAATAATGGTCATCATTAATATCGATTAAATAATATTGATATCACACTTCAAAGGATATCTCCAATCATATCATTATTACGTTTAGGAGTTTTCAATCACTAGGTGTTACGACATCTTTTAAAGTAATTGTGAAGTCTCTATATCTTAGATGATAATATAGATGGAATATAATTCGAATAACATGATATCAACAACCATATAAAGATCATAGATGATAATATAGATGAAATATAATTCGGATAACATGATATCAACAATCATATAAAGATCATGATCAAGAACCGTATGAATCTACGAGGTTTCAAGCATATGGGTGCGATAAAAAAAATGTGAAAGCCACGACAAGGATGGATGGGAACATCATTATGAGTTTACATTCCCATGCAGTCGTTGATAGATAACTTAGTCTCTAGGCGTGACTCAATCCATCCATGTGAGAATATATATCCAATACATCATTTATTATAAAAAAATTAACAAATATTTTTACGTGTGGATTTAACAAACATATAATTTAGCCCTTTTTTAGTCTCTAGGAACATGAACAACCATCAATCTCCACACAAAGGGGGAGAAACCCATCCAGCAAGAGGGACACGAAAGTCTATGGGATATATAAGGTGAGAAAATCACAAGTAAAAGGAGGAGGAACCGTACCTATATGGGCGTTCTCGCATGTAATACCATGTCGTCGCTCTAAGCTGTCTCCCACATACTATCCCAACCACGAAAACCTCTGAATCATAAACACATTTTCTTAGATCTAACACATAACAAAATCACCAAATAGACAAAGATGAAGAATGATCTTACCTTTCTAATGTGAGATTTGCGTAGAAGTTGTCAAGGAAAAACTTCCACACGAAAATAGTGGAGAACAACCAACTTCGCCAACGCTCCGTTGGAGCTCTAGCGAGGTGGGAGGTAGAAGATGAGAGGTAGAAGGTGGTGTGTGATGGCTAGGGTTTGCAAGTGAGAGGAGAGAACCGTCCATGGGGTCTTTTATATCAAAAAAATCGGAGTTGGACAGATCTCTTAGATGGATCCTGCTCAATCCCGTATAACCACTGAAGAGTTGAACCCTCTTCACTAAAATGATCATATCTCAACCGTCCGATATCCGATTTACAAAATTTCAAATGTGTTAGATTCCTAACGACGATACGCATCTAATAAGTTATAATATGCTACAATCAGATCAATTTAAATGGAATGCAACTATTTGGTCATTGTCAATTTAACCAAATTGTGAGACCAAAATATGGGGTTTCATAGTCGGAGCCCTGCATCAATCATCTACCCGTACAGATTGCTCGCCCTACTCACCCTTCATCTTCCAGCTCAGCCTATCCCCCTGGATCCTGCTCATCGGAGCAGGATTAGGTCAGGTTTCCTCCCCACCTTCGTCGTAAATCAGAGCTCCACCCAACCATCGCTTCTCTTTTCTTTGTTATGCAATAACATGATCGGAGAGACCCTCCGAGTCCCTCTATCCTTTGCAGGAGCAGGCACGTGCCAGGAGACCAGATCAGTACCCTTCCTGCTCAGCCGGAGTAGCTCCAGGTGGCGGAACACTACCACGCCAATCCGACCGTCCACTTTCGCATCAGAGCCATCCACCGGACGTGGAGGAACCTCACAAAGGTGTTGGACCTCGCTATGAGCAGATCAGGTCCTCATACTGCCAGATCTTCTCAATCGAAGCTCGTCGAGCTGTAGTTCTTCTAGCACCCTCTGGAACCGTCCGATAGCCTCTCGCGTCTAATTTTGATCAGGGCCGTCCATCCACTCCCACTTGATAACAGTCTGATCAGACCTTCTCCATATCTAAGCCGCAAGTCGACGCAGCCTTCCCAAACCGTCAGATCAGCTTTACATAACCATCAGAGCCGTCAGCATCCACCTCCTCTCGTGTGCATGCCACGTGGCCCTCCACTGGGTATATTTCACCTTTTGCCTGCATGTTGTCTTATTTAGCTTTAGTCTAGTAAATAAAATATGTAGTTAAAAACATTTATATGTTGGATCCTCTAGTTTTCATATTTGCATTTATTCCAATCGAGTCTGAGTCAGGTGCACCCCCACATGTTATTTAGGGTTATTTGCAATATTTACCCTGAACTCTTTATCAGTTATGGAATGAAATTTATGTTCTGATATTTGCACTTATACCCCTGTGTGCCTGGATCATGTGTTCACGTGATTTGAGTGAACAATTTGCATCTCTGGTCCTGAGGTTGTATTGCGTGTTATACTTTGACCCCAGAACTAAAATATTTGCAAGTAGGTCCCTGTAAATTGTTTTTAATTTACATGTCCTTTATTTGATGCAATAAATATTAGATTGACTCTAAAAATTATCTAAAAATCACTTTGACTCTTGTTAGCATGTATTCTTTATGGTAATTTTTAGTTGTATATTTTCTTGCCTTTTATAATATTAAAAATTCAAAAACTCATAAAAAATGTCCTGTTTGTGTTATAAAATTTATAAAAAAATTTGGAAAACTCTTAAAAATTCCACAAAAATTTTTGTAGTCATGTTTTGTTGTGTTATGTCTCCATTATCATTTTTGTTTGAAATACCTCGTAAAAACCCAAAAAATTATAAAACAACAAAAAACTTATAGAAATTATATAAAATTAAAGAAAAATCTAAAAATAGTGCTTTCAGTCTCTATTTGTAGATTTTGATTTATATTTTATCACAAAAATACCATCTATAAACTTTGGGTATCTTAAATATTTTTAATTTGAAAATTATTCCTGGTTGTGCACTGTTTAACATTTTAATCACTTTTTATTTTTAGACATTCACAAAAACATCTGAAAAATCGCTAAAAACTACCAAAAGCAACATAAAACATATAAAATCCAAAATATTTTTAGTACAATTTTCTGAGCATTTCTGGCATTTTTGAAAAATACAAAAAGAGTGTTGTGTGTGTCTTTTATTCCTTGTTCTTGTTTCCATCTTTTTCGAAAATTAAAAAATTTGAAAAATTAAAAACCACTAAAAATATTTTGTTTTCAGAAATCCGACTAAGTTTTTAAATCGTGCTCCTTGTGTTCGACCCTAGTTGCCAGACCAGGTAAATAAAATAGTGATGCTGATTATAGTCAATTGATTTATCTTTGAGTGGTTTGATTTTCTTGTTGACTGGTTTGGTTGATTAAGGACAAAGATATTTGATTTATTTATTCCACCTTAGTCGATCGTGAACCTCGATCATCAGCCTCCTCCTCAGCATCAGAATGTGTATGATCAAGATCATCATGGATAGGCTCTCGCTCCTCATGATGTGCCCTCTCGTCTTCTTGATCAGGTGCTCGTGGTGATCTACTGCTCCTGAGATGAATGAAGTTAGATAAAAATTCAGGAATAGAGATCATACATGTTGCAGTGTCTACCTAATCTGAATACCTCCTCTTGTTATTCGAATTCATCTGAGACTGGTCTGGGAAAGTGGTCTTGGGCGTGTCTAACTTATCGTAGTGATGGTTAAGCCGCTCCATTTCTATCCTATGTGATGTCTGGAGCATGCTCAACATGTCCATGATCTTATTCAATGCCAGGGCCTGTGAAGATATCTCAAACTCGGTGTGGTGTCCCTGCCTATCTACTCTCTTCTGCCTAGGAGTGTGTTGCTGTAGTGTAAAAGGCTGAGGAGATCTCTGTGGTGTAAATGAAGACCGCTACTACTGCTAGTGTTGATAGGCATGTGGACATGTAGCAGGATACTGATGTGAATATGGTCTTTGATAGGCGTGCTGGTAAGATTGTTGTTGCATGAAGTGTTGACAGTGTTGAAAATATTGGTGTCCATGGTGCAGATGACTATGATGTTGTTGTTGGTGGTGGTGGTGGTGTACGCTCCGAGGAGTAAAGTGTGATGGTGGATGAACAGGAGCGTACCATATCCGGTTGATCTCAAGAGTAGCATGAGAATCAATATCATCATCTCCAGGGCTAGTGATCTGACTTGAGTTGGCATCAGACGTATCCTCATGCCAATCAATCAATGGAGGCTCAATAGATTGTAATGGCTTGCTCTGAATGGATTGAATCTGAAGGGTGGGAGGAGCGGGTAAAGATCTCCATATATGCTGAGAAGTGGAAGAAGGACGAGACTGCTGGTACTGAAGCTACAGTTCGATCATCTTCTTCATCAAATCACTCAACTGCTGAGGAAGTGATGAAAGTTTATCCAACTATCGCATCAGCTATAAATCCTGAACTTGCTTCTGAATCATGTCGACTAATGTCAGCTTCTCACTAATGATTCCCATGTCAGATCGTGAATCAGAATCAGAAACATGTGCCACCTTCTGATGCTCTCGGTGATATGGTGGCTCTGGGCCCTTTGGAATGCCCGAATGGAGTCTACAACATGTGAATTCTATTCCATCCCCTCAAAAATGGACCAAACTGACTCAGCATCCCTATTCAGATAACTACCACCACATGCAATGCTCACTAGGCCCTATACATCTGGCTGGAGTCCTCCAAAATAAGTATGTACAAGTACCTTCAAAGGTACCTCATGATGAGGGCATCTCTCAATCAAATCCTTGAATCTATATCCCATGCCTCATGGAATGATTCATGTGGAAGTTGTGTGAAATTAGAGATCTGACTCCTCATCATGTTCGTTTGTCCCAGAGAAAAATATTTACGCAAGAATGTGAACTTCAGATCATCTTATGTAGAAATCTCCCTCCTCAAGTGACTCAACCAATAAAGCACCTTATCTGCTAAGTAGAAGGAGAAGGCCTTGAGGCGTACAGCCTCTTGCGTAACTCCTGGATAACTAATCATATCACATATCATCTAGAACTGCTGTAGAAAAGTAAACAACTGCTCTGGAGTGTTCCCATAGAACTTGAGAAGCAGTTAAATAAAGGATGGTCTAAGCTCGCATAACCCTTGATTTGGTGTTAACTGAATCCAATGGTGTAGCGTCCTCGCTCCCGGGTCATACTCATCTCGTAATGTCATGGGAACCATGGCACGTGGTGGTGGGTTCCTGGCTCCTGCTCTCAGCATAGTTATCTCAGCTCTAAGCTCATCTTGGAATCTACATTGATCTCTGATCTGTATGCTCGTTTGTCGAAGTGTGGCTAGAATCCCGTCAGTAATATCTGAAGCCAGATCATGTCTCCCATCTGTATGTCTCTCATCATCATGTGGTCTCTCCTCATCATCTCTGTCCTCAACTAATCCCTTCCCTCTAGCCATGATCCTCGAATCCTCTAAGAAGGAAAAAGTCTCATAAGAACTCAGTGAAAGACATGCAAGAGAAATAGATGAAAAATTGAGACCTCAACTGAAAGTTTGGAAGGTGAGGGAGTCTGGGTCTCACACTCCTCGTGGCTAAGTAGGACCAACTCGAGAAGAGGGTCATCTCGAGTCTGTGAAGACATACGATAGATGGTGGAAGGTCGAAAACTTATGGAGTCTGAGTCCATAATCCGTCTAGTCGTCATCCTCGATGTCAAAAAGAAGTACCGGAGAGAATATGATATCAAGTCAAGAACAAGAGTGTGAAGTCATGTAAGACACGGAATAACACACACCTCACATACAAACACAATGCAAACCGTAGATTCACCAACTTCACATGGTGGATACCGTAAGCGTTCGGTCTTTTATCTTTTCAATTTTATTTTTGGTGATCAATCAGTTGTATTAGCAAACTCATATAGCGTGTCGCCTTGTCACCCAACGTACATGCTCACAATTCCATAAATAGTGGTATCATTTACCTGGATTGTCGGGTTATATCAGGACCAAAGGGAACTGTGAGATATGAGTACATCAAAACAAATCTCTATGATCAAAGGCAAGTGCTTACAATTACAACCATGCACCGAAAAGTGATGCACATGTACTTAAGGCACAAGTCCATGGATTTTTGACTCAAATCCTTAAGGTTGTGTCCTCACCCACTATGTATGGAGTGTAACTGAATACAATGAGGGGTTTGCTCTCCCAGTACAAATTTAGTCCAAGTATTTTTTATTTTTTTGTCAAGTTTTTAAAAGAAGAAAAAATCTTTTTATATTTTTGATGATTTTCACTTTTTTTGGATATTTTTAGGAATATCTAACGAGATGTCGGTTCTTTTAAATTTTCAAAATCGTATCTCACGGAGGGAGAATGATAGAATGCGATGGACAATGATGATGCATACAGAGATAGAAATTATACCTTGTGCCAGCAATCTACATGCAAGTAATCAATGCAGAAATATAAAACCTATTATAATGCAGGCAAAAGCAAGAAAACACGAGTCCTAATCAACAGTTCTAGCAAAAAAAGGAATTAATTTTTCAAATCAGTGAAATAGCCTAAGTGTGGATTAGGGATCTGGGTTCTACTTTTAGTCATCTAGTCAACCAAGCATGCAATCTGACGCTCCATGAAAATACATGAAACAAAGAAAAATCGATAAAAATAACCAAAGTCTGTGTACAATTGGGATGTCCTTAGTGGACCCTTACTACGAAAAAGAAACATGGGAAAGTACCCCTTCCTCTCTCACAAAAATAGAAAAACGGTCAAGTGCCCTTTCTTAGAAGAAAACAGAAAATAATGTCCGAATAAATACAACTATGTCTGGATAACCCATTCTGTTCCTCTACAACCAGATCGGAGAAGAATGATTCGGTCTATATACTCTCAGCTAAGTCAACTTCTTAAGAAGCTAACTAATCCTACAGGCCCTACAAAATAAGTTAGCTAAATAGATAAAAAATCAAACAAACACTCAAAAAATCAAAGACTCAACAGACTCAAAAATTGAGAAAAAATTGCAAGAAAAGATGATAAAAACTGATAAAAGAAAAATCGAGAAAAAAATGAAAGGAAATCAAAGAAAGAAAAAATCACACAAAAATATTAAAGAAAATAAAAAATCAAGAAAAAAAGAAAATAATAATAATAATAATAACCTTGAAAAAACGAAGAAAATTGAGAAAACACGAAAAAAGAAAATAGAGTAAGACAAAGAATATCATAAAAATGACTCAAAAATCTTAAGCGTGGCCATGCCTCCCGAACAATGGAGACATTTTGATAACCAAGTTTTGTCAATGATTAAAAAGTGGGCCGGTGTAGAAAACTACTCAAAACAAAATTCAATTAATCAAACGAAATTCCAATTCTGACAAAAACATCGGAATTGTTCACTATTTATTTATCCAGGTAAGTGTGTATGGGTAAGTGTGTATGGGTCGAACACAAGGAGGCAAAAAATCGTTCTTATGATTTTCGAGTGAATAAAATAATTTGTGTGATATTTTTATCTTTCGTTTATTTCCTTCTTCAAGGAGAAAAAACTTTTTTTATAATTTTTAGTTTTTAGTTTTTTTTATTTTTCAATTTTTATTTAATTATAAAAGGGATAGTTTTCAAAATATTTATCTAAAATATAGTAGGTGGAATAACATGTGATATAGGTGGTACTATATAGTAGATAAATCGACTCGAGCAACAAAGATCAAAAGAGGAAACAAAAACAAATCAAAATGGGTTGAAAATCAAAGAGAAAATCAAAATAAAATGCGATGAAATTTGTCGAAATTCAATACAAAACGAATCTAGGGTAGTTGGCTAACTACCCTAAAAATTGATGAAAATGGTATAAAAAATCCAAATAATATCTTTAGTTTAGGGCTACATACGTAAAAGAAACTATAAAGTCCAGTAGATGAGTCCTCAACCAAGGGACTAAAAAGTGAAGAAACAATTTTCTTGCAACTAGGTCCCCGTACGGGGACCTTTTTGTAATTTCAGCAAAGGATTGGAGCGGAAAATATTCCTGGAATGCAGTTCCTTTGAAATTTTTACACTGTTTCGCAAGTTAATGATAGAGATTAAACCGAAGTAGGTGGATCTGATCCGTTGATGAGCTCCATGTGGAGCAAATCTGCACGTCTCCTGTTCTTCGATGTTCTTCCCCAATGCTGGGGAAGGGTGGCGGATTCCTTGCAGCTGCGAGCTTCTCTGATGGATTTCTGAATGGAGGTGGGGTCGGAAAGGGACTCCTATCCCTTTCGAGCTCAGCTACTATGCGGTGATTGTCGACGAGGGTGGAGAAAGATGCTTGGACGGTGGTTAGGGCGTCAGGAATGTCCGATGTTCTTGAAGTTACAGATACGAGGTCATTCAGATTCAAGAGGATAGTTTACTTCAGATGAGAATAATAACCTGTGACTTATGGGGCGGCATTCTCGGAGCTCGGCGTCATGATAGTGGTGCTGCAAGGCTAGCCAGGAGCCCTGGAACGCTCTTCCGGTCACCAAGCTCCCACATGGAGCGGCCACGAGGAGTTGTCATCTCCTTAGTTGGTCGGAGTATGGGGAAGAAGATAGGTGGTCAGCCAGTTAGTTCTGGAAAATGGAGAATTCAGTTCTAATGGTCGATCTTAGGATCAATAAATAGGTCGATTGGGTAGAAGTTAGATAGAGATCTAAGGTGGGCATGTATGGTGATTGTTAGGACAAGAGAATCAAGGGTTTAGATCATATGATGTGGAGAAATAAGACGGTAATAATTAGTGGAAGTCGGGCTCGTTGGAATAAACAATGGCCAATAGCTTCTTGGAGAAGAAGCTCCATGTGTTGACATGTGTCAGCACCTGGTAGGCCGAGAGTTAAATAATTTTGTAAATTAAATATTAAATAGTAAATAATATTATTTAAAATAATCATAAAACAAAAATTGTAAATAATTAAATATACTAATTTATTATATGATTTATTTTAATAAATAATTTATATTTAATGAAAGATAAATGTAATATTAATAAATGAGTATATAGTATACTTGATAAAAAAATATTTTGATTTTTAATTTAATATTGTTTATAAATAACATGCCAATTTTATATTTTATTAATTAATAGAATAACAAATAGGAGTTGTATGAATTTTTATGGATTTTATTAAGTTAACTTAAATACATAAACAAATATAGGTATAAGCTACACATTTCATATTCATCTATAAATTAGGGTCTTTGATTTATTTAAAATATTAAATAGTATCTACAAATTATGAAATAATTTGTGGATAAAAAACAAGATCAATAAATAGATTAAAAAATATAGAACCATTAAAACTATAAATAATATGTTCTAAATAAAATAATAGCCTATAAACCCAGTTATCATTAGGTCCCAAAACTGACTTTTTGCAAACGAACTCTGATTTCTGTGAAGTTGCCTTCATTAATTTGTGAATATTATTTATGAACTTTAAAGGTGAGTATAGTGAAAATGGAGTTCGTATTAAGAAGTTATGATGTTCATAAGTTGAGAAAATAACAATTTAAAAGATGAATTTCTTAGCATATATACAAGATAATATTTTTAACTTATTTTATATTTTTCTATATATTTTTGAAAATATATAGGAAAAGAGTTTGGTGAAAATATATGCAAATGAATTAATTAAAAATCAATGCAGTTTTGGTAATTATGAATAATGTGTACAATATATAAATCAATCTTTTTGTGTTTTTCTTCCTTATCTCCCCCTACTTATTTGTTTATCGTCCAATCCATGTTGACTTGGTCTCGGGGATTAGGTTATATAAATATATCTTTCAGTTGTATTTATATTTTATAAGTCATATTGTACATATATACATATTAATGATTTGCCTCTCTTTTTATTTACTTTCTTTTATTCTTTTATTTATTTACATGGATTTAATGCATAAAAAATACATTTTTATTCATGAATGGAATTTTGATAGGAAAAGGAAATGAATATTTTACATGTATTTATTAAGGGTTTTAAGACAAAATGCAGAAAGAATGTTAATGAATCATGGATTCATTAGCCATGTGCTGGATCTCGTCTCCTAGCCTTGAATTATGCGCTCTTGATCACGGAGAAGATGTGTTGTCACCGCCTCTCTCTCCTTGACTCGATCTCAGACAGGAATGAAGGTGGAAAACAGATCAGAAGGGGATGGTGGTGATCTAGGCATATTTATAGAGATGAGGATGCATCGAAATTCAAGCGCATGAAGCGTGAACTGAGGTGCATACCTTGGAATTATTGATTGGGCGAGAAACTAGGTTATTTCGGTAACAAATTTGATGAAGGCATCGGGGGTAAACAGAGGTTGGAGCGATCAGAAAAATGGATGGAAACATGTTCGATGAGCTGTGTAATCGGGCAAGGTGGAAAGAGGAGAGGTTGATCTGGGTCCACCAATCAGGATCTAGTTTGTATAGGACAAAATTCAAATAAGACAAATAGGATAAAATGAGAAATAAATTAAAATAAATAGGTAAATGAATTTAAATAAATAAATAATATAAATAAAAAATGTTAATAATTAAATAATCTTATTTATGGTGATTTTTAATAAATTAAATAAATAGGTTAAAACAAATAATTACCCTTTATGCATAGGTATTTTTACCTATATATACAATATTTATATATTTTTACAAATAAATACAAAATTTAATATTTAATTTATTTATAACAATTTTTAAGGATTTTAATCATATTTTTATTGTGTTTTATGAAATAAATTATTAAGTTAAACAAATAGTGTTATTTACAATATATACATAGTGGTACATGTACAATATATACAATAATTTATTTTTTGTGAATTTTGATTTTGTAATTTTTATTTAAATTTTTCTTGGATAAAATACAATATTCACAATCATTTTAAAATACAATATGAACACAAATATACATAAAATAAATAAAAATAATATAGTCACACAATGTATAGCACATGCACAATATACAATACACTCCAAAAAGCCATGTTTTACATCTTAGCTTTGATTTTAATGAAACTATTTTCATTTTGAAGTTTTTTTATTCAGAATACAATGAAAGTGAGTTTGCTTGATTTTGAGTTTTTGTGGAGAAGATATGAGTCTGACAAGTTTGGTTCTGCGACTTTTTCAAAGTGTTCTTATTTACACAATATACAATGCATCTTTTTGCAATTATTTTTAATATTTACAACTTATTTTTATGAACAAGTTCTATTAAGAAAACATTTTTATTCGAGATGAATTGAGTGATAAATAAAATAGAGTAAGGAATTAAATACAAAATAATGGTATATGTGCAATTTGTACAGGATGAATGGAATTTAATTTTCTTTATTTTTCTACACTAGGCCTTATTTCCCCCTACTTTATTCCTTGTCGATCATGTCAAGTCTTGACCTTCTCTCAAGGTCAGAGTCAGTCGGTATTTATTGTATATATATAGTCTTCATTTTCCTTTATTTTTCCTTTATTTATTTATTTATTTTAGGTTAAAAATAATAATAATACAATATTTACAAAAGAATAAAGAATTATAAAAATAATGATATATTATTATTTTCATTCGTTTAATTTTTTGTATTTAAATTCTGTGTGGTGATCCATGCATGTAGAGTGTTGGCAATAAGGTACGCATCCATTATCCCATGCATGCATCATTGAATTTCTTCACGCACTGGCTTTCTAACTTCTATCCTTGTTTTCACTCATATAAGTTAAAAAAGAAATTGGAAACTCATTAGGCAATTTAT
Source organism: Ottelia alismoides (assembly GCA_037367405.1). Taxonomy (NCBI): domain Eukaryota; kingdom Viridiplantae; phylum Streptophyta; class Magnoliopsida; order Alismatales; family Hydrocharitaceae; genus Ottelia; species Ottelia alismoides. Next base: position 539,410 of record JAZKJV010000219.1, read on the forward strand.
TGAAAAAACAAATCCGAAAATAGTGACAATGTTATAAAACCTGGAGTTCTAAAGAAAACTCGACCTTAAAACTAAACGTAAGGACAATCATTATTATTTTGGAGAGAGTACCCTCCACATTATCTGAATTTACTTGCATAGTGAGTTAGAGATGAACACTGGGATAGAGCCAAGCCTGAATTTTCATCTAGAGTACTAATTCTATAAAAAAACTATTAGCTACTTCTCAGTGAGGGAACATGGGTAGCTGGATAACGGTCTGTATTTCCTTGGCAGAGTGGATGATTTAAAGGACACTGTGTAAGACTCCGTCCATAAGTAACGGGTAGCCAATTTTCGACAGCCTTACTTACGCCCATATTGGCTGAAAGTGGATGCAACTAATCGTAAGAATTCGGGCCAGTCTTTGGGAAAACTTCCGCCACCTAACAACTCGCTAACCCTTTTATAAGATTAAATTTATCATCTAACTCTAAAATTGATAAGACTAACAACCGATCTTTAAATGGTTATCACCGAGTTGAGTAGATGAAACTGGGGTTGCATTGTGTTTGTATGTGTTTGGTGTTGAGTCTGTTACTTACATCTTCTCAAGATCATTAGCAGTCCTATATAAAATCAATTAAATCAAAAAATATTTCCCCACTCCTGCCCTTCACTCTGAAGGCCAGATACTGTCCAACAATTCCCAAGCTCAGTTCCCTTCACACGGGCAGGTCAATGATCTCTTTGATCTTGACCTAGATTTCTTTGAGTCAAATATTTCTGATCCTTTTGGACGGTTTTTCTCTGACATCGAGAGAGAATCCATTATTCGAGTTTGATCATTCATTCTCTATCTCGAATCAGTCTGAGTTTTCCCATCTCCCCGAGGGTTACCTACGGGAGGTGTGTTCTTTGTATTCGGTTTCATTTCTAGGATGTGCATCCGATCTGTCAAATCATGAGACGGAGTCTTCTTATTTTTCTTTTGAGTATGAGTTATCTCTCCTCAATGACCCTCGCGAGTATGACCCGATCTATGAAATATTCAATGATCTACCTAATTTCTCTACATTATATGAATCGGATATCAGTGAATCTCATGATCTTAATTTTCCATATCTTCCTGAGAGGCGATTGATGTGGAGGACTCCATGACTAATCCTTCTTTATCCATATTCTATTTCTTTGGCTCCACCATTTCATTCCATTCTGACCCTAAGCTAAAGATTTCCTTTGTGCTACTGATGCTTGATTTCATTTGTTCTTCAATTTATCCGGTAGCAGACACCCGCCTGATTGCTTATTTGGGTTTCATTATTTACACTGTTTACCTCGTTGTTGTTCTCACACCGAGATGACGGTGACAACACGACATTCGCATTACAGATGTCATCCTAAACCTCGATGCTTCATTGTCCTAGCCTTTGCACCCAGCTAGGGGTGTAAACTCTAGTGCTTGTTGAGAGGCACGTCAACAATGTCTACATTGTATATATGAGTTTCATCTTGATTTGTTCCTTCTTTCTTCTGTTGTTATCATTCACCTCTTTTCTGTGTGTGTGTGTGTGTGTTATACTTAAGATGCACTCTATCCTAAGTATAGGTGAGGTGAATGATTTGAGTTGTTCATATCAGTCATGTTTCATCACTCTTGTTGTTGCTTATACTTAGGGATCCCTTACCCTAAGTATAGGGGGAGTGATGTTTTTCATACCGTCTTTTTTTGTATTTTTCTTTTCTTTTATTTCTTCTAATCTCTTGCTTGTCCTTCAACTTGTTGATATTCTTTTTCTATACTTAGGGATCTTTCACAATAAGTATATGGGAGGACAAGTCGAGTCATTGATTTTGTTCATTCTTTTCCTCAATTTTCCCCATTTGTACAAACTTCTATACCTAGGATTATTTGATCCTGAGTATAGGGGAGACTACTGACTTCTATCCTCTTTATCTATTCTTTGAGTCGTCGTTGTATGGGATTCTTTTCACTCTTCTATATTTAGCACGAGTTATGTCTTCCTTTGTAGCTCGTTGATCACTGTGAGGACATAGTTTGAGCTAAGTATAGGAAGTGTCGTATATATTGTATATATACTTTAGCCATAACTTGTGCTTTTATTAATTAAAATGGCTATAAAAATATGTTGTAAAAGTTTTTTTCAGAGGGATATAAACTATTGGATGTATATATTCATAAAACCCACGTATGTATAAAAACTTTGATTATCCTCCCTCCTGTGAATTTTTGTGTAAAATTCTTTTATAAAAACTTGTATAAAAAACCCTCTTGTAAAATCTTGTAAAAAATTTGTATAATCCTCGTATATACTTTTATATATTTACTTTACTAACCCTTTTTCTCTTTAAAAAATGCTTAAAAAATTGCAAAACTCTTTGAAAGCTTTTTCAAAAAGATTTTATTTTTCTTTCAAAAAATATATGTTTTTATATACTTTTTGCATTTGCATATGCATTTTTCATAATAGTATTGACATTTAAACTAGTCTGGAATAAAATTGAAGAATGGAGCTTGGTTATGACCTTAATCCACTAAATTTCAGAGGAACCTTATAAGAACTGGAGTTGAGACTTTTCAGGTCCTGGTGACTTAATTTTTTGAGTCCGGAAGACTATGTTCACATATCATCTTGATTAGTCTGAGTCGAATATCTAACAACACACGCATGATTCTTATAGACAGTGGCTTAACTTGGACAAGCACTCTGCACGTAGCTCATCATGGATGAGGTGGTAAGGGGGCAAAATCTTTTGGATTGGGATGGCATACAGGTGTGTCACAACTAGTGGAAACATCCGTCTTCCTCTAGGGAGGGTAGTACATCTCAACCTGGTCTAGTAGCATTGAGGTCTAAAGAAGGATGTTGTGGAGTTGCAATAATGCTTCAAAAGAGGGATAGTCTACTGGTTCAAGAAGAAAAACTCCTTATGTACATGCTACATCCTTGTATATATTAAAAAATGCAAAATTTCCAAAAAAGTGGGCATGCCTGATTGAAAATAAATGCCTGCTGGATTGTATCCAAGGATGAGCTTCAAAGTCAAATTATTATGAGCTTGCAGCTAGATGACTTGGCTGCACCGGTCATGCATCTAAGGATAAGTAGTTATACTGGCTACCATCCATTCTTTTCTCCATCCCCTCTTCTTGAACTGGTTGCACCTAAACTTAGAAGGGAATATCTCCGCTCCTCGAGGAAAGAGTTGTTAGACTGGGGACTAGAGTTACCTTATTGAGGGAGAATATTTCTTTGTCATTTTTGAGGTGGGGAGTTATATTTCACATACGCCGTACAAGCAAAGATTCATAGTCATAAGAATTTCTGTGCGTAGACTTATTCTGACTAGACTGTTGAGGCGACCTGAATAGGAGTCTTGTGGAACAAGGTTGTTAGGTTTTAAATCCATTTCCCAATAAGGTTCCACTGCACTAATAATCCAAAGGTCTGACTGAGCTCCATACTACAAGTTTATGAAGATAATTTTAATACTCAATATTGTTCTAAGTTCTTTATTTTTCTTTTATTGTTTTCTTTTTCTTTTATTCCCTTATTCTTTCAAATAAGTGTTTGCTAAGGGACTAGCAAAGGTAAAGTATAGGGGGATGACGAATCTGCATTTCATCATCTTTATTCATTTATTTTAGCTTAAAATCTCTTAAAAAACACCTGTAAATATCACTAATTTCATTCTTTTACTAACTCTAACTCATGTGTAAATATTGTATATTTATCACTCTTTTAACCTAAAATAAATAAAGAAAGAAATAAAGGAAACATAAAAAAATAAGAGACTGTATATGTGTAATAGATACAGTCTGAATCAGACCCCGAGAGAAGGTCAAGACTTGACTTAATCGACAAGGAATAAAGTAGGGGGAGGTAAGGCCTATTTACCAGAAAATCCAGAAAATCAACTTATCACCTATATATATTCTTCACTTGTAAAATAGTGTCTATATTACACATTATTTCATTATTTTATTCATTACAAAGTCTTTGTAAATAAAAATTATTTCTTCTTGAAATTTGTGAATAAAATCCTCTTGTAAATAATAAAAATGATTGCAATTAAAATATGTGCATATCATGTAAAATGCATCACTCTCCAAAAGCCACAAAGTACAAACTTTCAATATCAATATCTGCTCCACCCTCCAAATTCATCAAACTCACTTTCATTGTACTCCAAATTAAAATATTTTTTAGATAGAGGTGATTTCATAAAAATCAGAGTTAATGTGTGAAATGTGGCCAATTGGGGTATTATTGTATAATATACTTATATATACTATGTATATTATTTAATTAATTATTATTTTGTGCATATTTGCATATATTGTATTTTTAATTAATTGTAAATACCATATTGAACTTAAATAAAATACAAACAAAATCAAAAAATTAAAAATCAACAAAAATAAAATCCTGTATATATTGTATATGTATCACCATGTATATAGTGTACTTATACCTATTTAATTAACCTAATTAATTAACATCTAAAAATCAAAAAACTATTGTTAAAACCATTGTAAAATATTGTAAATAAATAGAATATTAAATTATTTATATATGTTTATAAAAAATTAATTAAAAATCTAAATATTGTATATATAGGTATACATACCTATAATTAACCTTCTATATTCATTTTAACCTTTGTATATACATTATTTAATTAATTAAAAATCACTAACATTTACTTTAATTTATTTTTAACATTTTTTATTTACGTTATGTAATTAATTTAATTCAATTTCGATTTTTAATTCAATTATTTAACATTTTGTCATGTTTTATCATTTACCCTATTTTGTTTGTATCCTAGGCGCACTCTAATTGGCCAAACACGGGTCTGTTGACCTAGGTCAACTCTTCAGTCCACTTGCCTCCCTGATCTCGTGTAACCCCTGCTCTTCACCCATTTTTCCCATGCGCTTCGTTCACCAACCCCTCATGCATCCTTCTCCGGACTTTCATCATATTTACTCCTCTCACTCGCCACCACCTTAGATCCACTAATCATTCTGTGATTTTCTCTCGTTTCAAATTTGAAGTCGTGCCGAAGCCATGCCCATAAATAACCTTCCTCCACCTCTGTCGCAAGGTGGTTCCTTTCTTCTGGATTCTCCTACCCGAGGCTGATCTCTGGAGTCGATGCGGTGATAGAGCTTCAATCTCCACAGCTGGGAGAAAGCGAGGAGGTCTAAGGACTGTGATCCATCCACGCGGTTAGAGTTCTCCACCGTGTCACGACTCTCTGCCAGACGCAATGGATTGAGGACGATCCCTACTTCCTTTCCACCCGTAGATAATCGTAGTTAGTTGGATTTCATCCTTGCAATTTTAATTCTACATTTTAATTCATGGTTTAGCTTAGATGAAACAATCACATTCAACCTCCGATCTCCAGATCGGAGGAGCTCTGATCATCCAAATCATTCCTCGACTACGCCTACACTTCCGCCTGACCTTTCTCCATCTCCTTCCACTGTCTGTTTACCTTCATAATCACACAATCTGAAGCTCAGTCTCCCCTCCGATCATCTTCGCCGGAAACCTTCATCCAGTCCCTATCGGTCATAGTTTTAACCTAAATTTTAGGTCGAAGGCTTCCTCCAAGCATGAGCTTGCATTTACAAGGTCAAAGAACGCAAGAGGAGCAGTCAATAGAGGATAGGAGGTTCAATTGGAGCTCCTGACTTTTCACCCTCCAGATCCTCACACGGGCGTCCTTGAGCCATACTTTCACCATCAGGAGATGCGGAATTGCAAGATCTTTGATTTGAGACCAAACTAAAGTGAAGAAGATCCAGGACGACCGAGATCCTCTCGATCAAAGTTCTTCGGAGCTCGCATGCATCCCAGTTCATACAGAACCTCTTGCAGTCGCACGATCAAGAATGGGGCTCCCAGTTTACATCTCAACCGTTGATTGTGCCCCAAAATTAGACCATTGATTAAAGCTTCAAGATCTAATCGTGACCCTTTACTCCAGAGCCAATCGCAATCGTTCAATCAGAGTTGCAGGGCATCTAAGACGTTGGAGCCTCCATGCCATTTAAGGGTACATTTGCACCTTTGCCCCTTTCATTTATTTAATTTTAAAATAAGTCCCTGCGAGGACAAGTATCATCTTGTATTTACTTGAACAATTGTACTTGTATCCTTTGCATTTATTTTATTTGCACTTTAGTCCTTTTTTTAACAGATAAGTGGAAAAATTGCAATAAAAAGTATCTTCTTCTTATATTAATATTTAGTCCCTAAAAACAACTTAATTGCACTCTAGTCCTATCCAACGTGACGTACGCGCCCATGCGTGTGTTTTCTTGGGATTTTTTCTCATTTTGCCTATGACTTTTTATCTATTATTATTTAGTCTGCAAAGTTTAAATATTTACAGTGAGGTCCCTGTGAGTTTGCATTTGTTTTGCATATTTAAAATCAAATAAAAGAAATATCAGTGCCCTCTAAAAATTCCATAAAAATTCATATAAGCCCTTTATACATTCATCTTGCATCCATATTTTGCATTTTAATTATTTTTATTAATTTTAAAAATTCAAAAACCTCAAAAAAAATCCATGTTTGCATCCAAAAATCAATCAAAAATATAAAAATTACGTGAAAAATTCTAAAAAAATCCATGTCTACTTTTCTTGATTAATTTTAATTTCTATGTAATTTTGGCATTTTTCTTCCTCGTAAAATCATAAAATCACAAAACTCAGAAAAACATTAAAAATTCACTTAAATTTAATTAAAAATACAAAAAAATCACAAAATGGCTTTCTGGAAAGTGTAAAAAATTATCTTTCATTCTATATATACTTCACCCATTTTTAGCATTATTTGTTATTTTAAAATTCCAAAAACATCCATTCTATTATCTATTTCTTTTATTCCATGTTTTTGATTTCTTTAAATGCCATAAAATTTGTGGAAAATCTGGAAACGATTTTAGTTCAATTTTTAGCTATTTTTTATATAATTAGAAAATACAAAAAGATAGATTGAGTGATATCTTTAAATTTTCTTTAATTATCTCATTATTTTGAAAATAGAAAACTTTTGCAAAATTAAAAAAAAATAAAAATCAGAAAATTAAATAAAAATATAAAACATAAAAGTCAAAACACAACTAAGCCTAGTATGTTTAGAGATTCCTTCATTCTTTCATTGATTTTCCATTGCCTAGAATAACCCTCAATATTTTTGTAACCTCCATGAGCTCGATGTTGTTAGCTACACAGGTAAATTAAATAGCAAATTCTCTTGCTACATTTTCTTTTTTATTTTTTTGCTTGAGAATTGAATGATTTTTGTTTGACACTTCTTTTTGTTGCAACAACCGCATTTTCATTTTTGATTAATTCATTGAAATAAAAGCCCAAAAAAAATAATGCTCAACAGTCACTAAACTTGAAAAGTCTCAACTTCCAATTCCAATAAGGTTCCTCCAAAATTAAATATATTAAAGTCGTAACCAAGCTCTATTCTTCAATTTTATTCTAGACAAGTTTAATCATCAATTTCATTCTGAAAATGCAAATGCGAGAAAATATATACAAATCATTTTTTTCAAAGAAAGGAAAAGAAAATAAAATAAAAGACAAATCTTTTCGAAATAAATTCAATGAGTTTTGCATATTTTTATGGATTTTAACTTTTTCATTTTTTATAGAGTTTTCAATAGAAAGAATTATACACATTTACAAGGATTTACAAGGGTTTATATAAAATATATATAAAATTATACACAATTTATATAATATTTTACAAAAAGAACATTTACAAGTTTTATATACAATTTTACTACAAGGATTTTTATCTACAAAAAGAATTTTATATACAAATTTATACAAGTTTTATACAAAGTATTTTATTAAAAGAAGAATTTTATGCATAAAGAATTTTATTCACATATTTACAAGGTGAATACAAGTTCTATTTACAAATATTTTGTACAACTAGTAAATGCAAACAATATGTACAAGCATATTATTTATATACAAGGTGATAAAATAATTTAAAAATTATTTCCAAAAATTTTTACAAACATTTACAAACCTTTACAAAATCATTTTAAAAAATATTTTACAAAATTTTACAAAACAATTTTTACAAACATTTAAAAAAAGATTTTCAAAAATAGTTTATAAAATTCTACAAACATATTTTACAAAGATTTTATTTACAGATATTTTACAAACATTTTTACAATATAGATATTTTTATTACAAAATAATTTACAAAGATTTGGCAAATAAATGAAATTTTATAGCAATTTTTACACAATTAATTTTACAAAGATTTTTACAAAACTTTTATAAAGCAGTTGTACAAAGATTTTATAAAAATATTTACAAAGGAATTTTTCAAAGATTTTTTACAAACTTTTTACAAAACAAATTTATTCTGGTTTTATTAGCCATATCATTAACAAAAAAAGTACGAGTTATGGCTAAAGTATATATACAATATATATGACACCCCCTATACTTAGCTCGAACTATGTCCTTATAGCGACTAAGAAGTGACAAAGGAAGACATAACTCATGCTAACTCTAAAAAAATTAAAAGAATCTATACAACAATGACCCGAAGAATAAAGAATAAAAAGAATAGAAGTCGTGATCCCTCCTATACTTAGGATCAAATAATCCTAAGTATAGAAACTATACAAGCATGCAAAATTGAGGAAAAGAATCGACTTTCCCCCCATACTTAGGGTAAAAGATTCCTAAGTATAGAAAATAATATAAAAAGGTTAAAGGACAAGCTAGGGAAAATAAGAAGAAAATGAACAAAAATGAAAAGGAGTGAAATGGACGACATCACCCCCCCTATACTTAGGGTAAAGGATCCCTTAGTATAGAAAAAAACAAGAATGATGAAACAGAACGAAAAAGAACAACTCAAGTCATTCACCTCCCCTATACTTAGGATAGAGTACATCCTAAGTTTATGAAGTATTGTCTTGATATCCCTATTTGAAATCTTTGTCAAGCCATTAGTCTGTGGGTGGTAAGGAGATGCGACACGATAACCAATGGTGTACTTAACTTGCTTTTTGGCCTCTCTATTGATGAAATGGCTTCCCTCATTTGAAATGAGTATCTTGGGTATACAAACCACGTAAAAATATCGTTCTTGAGAAAGGAACAAACCGTACGACTATAAGCATCTCGGGAAGGGATAGCCTCCACCTAACGGCTAACATAATCCACAACAAGTAGGATGTACTGAAATACCTGACTGACATGGAATGGACCCATGAAGTCTACACCACAAGCATAAAAAACATCTGAAATCTGGATTTATCTCAGGGGAATGGTATCTTTGGAACCGGCGGTTCCTCCGATTCTCTAGCAATCAGTACAATGTCTCACAAAATATGTAGCATCCTTGAACATAATTGACCACCATAGGCCACATTGAAGAACCTTTGTCGTCATGTGCTTCCCTGAATGATGCCCACCAACCTCTTATCTATGACAATGCTCAAGCACACTGGTGTATTCCTCCTGAGGAATGCACCTTCTCCAAATAAAATCCACAACCTCATGAATTAGGTACGGATCCTCCCACTGGTAAAAATGAATATCTTATAGAAATATGTCTACCTTAAGCTTGGGCAAATCTTGTGGAACTTTCTTGGAGACAAGATAATTCACAATATCAGCATACCATGGGATTGAGGCAACACAAAAAAAATAGCCTCATCTAGAAAGTTCTCTGATATAGGAAGTAGTAGCTACTCAGGGGACTCTACATCTGAAAGTGATCTGCCACAATATTTTTCACTCCAGGTTTATCTCAAATATCTAAATAAACTCCTAGAGAAGAAGGATCCATCTGATAAGGAGTGATTTGGCGTCCTTCTTTGTCTGTAAGTACTATATGGAAGTATGATCTGTGTAAACAATCACTCTGCAACCAAGTAGATAAGAGCGGAACTTTCCTAAAGCGAACACCACTGCTAACATCTCCTTCTCTGTAACTATGTAATTGTGTTGTGCTTTATCCATATTCTTGCTAGCATAGTGTATGGAAAATGGTATCACATCCCTTCTCTGCCTAAAACAGCTACAACTGTAAAATATGATGTGTTTGTCATGATCTCACAGGGGAGAGAACAATCAAGTGGCTGAAGGACAGGATCTCTAGTAACCATGTCTTTCATCTGATGGAATGCAAGGAGGACTTTTTCATCAACAATAAACTCATTCTCCCTGCACATAAGCTCAGTCATAGGCTTGGCGATCTTGTCAAAGTTCTTTAATGAATCACCTATAAAATTCAACATTACCAAGAAACGACCACACTTCTTCAGATTCTATGGAGGCTCTAGCTTGGAGATCACATCAATCTTAGCCGAGTCAACCTCCATACCATGTTTGGAGAAGATGTGGTCCAATACAATCCCATTAGTCACCATAAAGTGACTCTTCTCCCACGAGAGCATTAAGTTTACCTCACAACATATCTGAAGCACTCGATCTAAATGAGTAAGACATGTGTCAAAACTATCCTCGTAGACCCATAAATTGTCCATGAAGACCTCTGGAAAACTACCTATCATATCGGCAAAAATAGCCAACGTACACCTCCAAAATGTAGCAGGAGAATTACAAAATCAAAAGGGCATCCGTCTAAAGGCATAGGTGTCAAACGCACAAGCAAAAGTAGTCTTCTCCTGATCCTCAGGATCGATTGCAGCATGGTTATATCTCGAGAACCCATCCAAGAAACAAAAGAATTTCTTCCCTACCAACCTCTCAATAATCTGATCAATAAAGGGCAGTAGAAAGTGATCTTTCTTGGTCGCTAAGTTCAGGCGTCGGTAATCTACACAAACACGATATGAAGTGGGTACACGAGTCGGAATCTCCTCACCACGATCATTCATCACAATTGTAATCCCAGATTTCTTTGGGACAACATGCAATAGACTGACCCTCTTAGAATCCGAAATGGGATAAATGAAGCCAACATCATACCATTTCCCGATCTCTTTCATGATAAAATCCTAGAGATTAGGATTCAGATGATTCTAAAACTCACAGATCAGCCTATTGTCATCCTCTAAGTAGACATGATGCAAGCACAAAGTTGGACTAATCCCACGGAGATCTGAAATACTCCAGCTAATGGCCTTGCGGTTTCTCTCAAGAACCTCTAGCATGTGAGATTCATGCTCATCGGTCAACTACAAACTGATGATGACCGGAAACATCTAGGGGCACCCGCAAGGAAGGTATACTTCAGACATGAGGGTAAAGACTTGAGCTCAGGTGAGGTCTAAATCTGCTCTACAATAACCTTTGCAACTGCACTGTAGATAGGGATGAGCATGGGTCGGGCTGGGCCGGGCTTTGAAGGGCCCAGGCCCAAGCCCGCTTAAAAAATTCGGGCTTTGGGCCGGGCTTAGGCCCACAAAAAATTTTTTTGTTCGGCCCAAGCCCAGGCCCGGCCCAATTCCTTTGGGCCGGGCTTGGGCCGGGCCGGCCCATCTCCCAACTAGATATTATTAACGGCTCAATTATAGCATCATTTCCCAGCTCAGGCCTTCCAGCATCATTACGTGGCCTAATAATCCTCCAATGCCCCGAACTGATGCAGCGATATTGCAAGGAGATCAACGGCCCCGAATGGGAACTTTTATCTCATGTTCCCTACGTTCGTTGGCAAGAGGATGCTGATATGTGTGACTATTTATTTGTCTAGTCAAAGGTGAGTCAGACTTTACCTTACATTGTATATTTGCGATCTATCAGACTATTATCACATGTTTTTTCTCTTTTGTTGAGGCCACAAATAGAGAAAACATAGTACTATATAACTCATCTTCGGTTCCTTCATTCTTCCGGTGAAGTCACATGTTGTATAAGACTATATATTCATTTTCTTTTTAATAATTAATCTGAACTGTGAATGACTTGCAGGTTTTCTGGGACATTGAGGGGAATGAAGTCTTGAAGCAATCTTTGAATCCTCCTCCCCCTCCTGACACTAAACTCTGATTGCTTTTCTCTCCCAGTTTCTATCATTTGCATCAACGTTCTTCCTTTCTTTCTTTTTCTCCTTTTATAAATTATTCTGGTTTGCTAAACAATGAAAGCCCTTCTGGTTTTACTATTCAGAGTTTTGCTTTCTTTATTATTGTTTGCGTGTTTTTGTAAACATTATTGTAATAAAATTTAGATCAAATGTATATCATTATAAACTGAGTCATTACTTGTTTGTGATTCATTATATGGTAATGTTTAAGGTACTATTATATTATAATTAGAGATCGATGCATAAACAAGGTAAGTTAAATGATTATAGTGGCTCAGTGAAACAGATGAAGAGTTCCACAGATGACGAAGTGGCTGAGTTCCCTCAATGATATCTATGCACGCCTTTGATGACAAGGATGCGTGTAAACTACATTTGTATTGCGGATCGGATACGAATATATTCACAATAATATCTACGAATACGAATGTTCTTTCTAGTGAAAATATCTATTCGGGCCCTCTTCGGGTCGGGCCCTTGGGCTGGGTCGGGCTGGGCCGAGCCAAGCCCGAGCCCGGCCCAAAAAAATTTTGGGCCTAAATATTGGGCCCAAGCCCGGCCCGATATTCCTTTGGGCCTGGGTCGGGTCGGGCTTTTTGGGCTGGGCTTCGGGCTGGGCCGGGCCAGCCCAGCCCAATGCTCATCCCTAACTGTAGAAGGTATATGATATGCACTTTGTGATCTGTCCACCGTGGCTGCTGTAGGCTCAGCAAGAAGTGTCTCGGAAAGATCATCAATGAATAATCTCTTCTCAGAATGGGATGTCTCAATAGGACCCTTAAATATCTCATTAAACTCATTAATAAATGGCTCAGATATCTCAGAAGAATGTATCTCATAAGCAAATATCTTAGAAAACTCAGCATGTAGTTTAGAGCAAATATCTTAGAAAACTCAGCATGTGGCTTAGATACCTAAGCAAGAGGTATCTCAACAATAATCTCAGAAGAATGTATCTCATGTATCTTAGAATGTATCTCCGATAGTAACTCAGTGTGATCCTCAGAAAACAACTCAAATTATCCATCAGTTGACAATTCAGAATAATCAGCAGAGGAGCAAAATCATTTGTGCTTTCCAGAGGTTCAAATCTGAGAAAGGAACTAATAGTATCCATGAAATAAGTAAACATATCTATATAATGTACCTCATCTAGAAAATTGCAGTCCTTAGAATCTTTAGTAATCACTCTCTCTCTCTCTCTCATCTATTGGTGGTGGCGGTGATGGCCTTGGATCTGGGATCGTATCAATCTTCACCTTATCACTGTGCGAGTGATAGGTGATCTCTATAGTACCATAATCAACTATCACTTCTACCATTCAAAGGAACGACCAATCATCGGGGTATGGAGTAATGGTGCATGTGTATCCATATCCATGATGACAAAATCATCTGGGAAGCTCATGCCTTGCACTGTTACAAGAACATCCTCGAGAATGCCCTTCTGTCTCTTGATCGATCTATTAGAAAATTAAAGAATCATCCTGGACAATCTAAGAGGTCCCAACCCAAACTTAGTAAGAAGCAAGGATGGCATAAGATTGATCGAGGATCTGCTATCGAGAAGAGTATGATCGAACTCCTGATCAAATATCAAACAACGGATGTGAGGTGCTCCCTTATCTTTCTTTTTGGGTAGGAGGTTGTTGATGGTGTGAACTGTGGTCGTGGTCAATATGTGATTCTCGCTCCTCGGGCGTCTATTCTGCTTAGGCTGACACTTCCTGGTACATGATTTTGTCATTCCCTTTTTAACCGCGAGCATGTACTCCATGACCTTAAGGAGTGGCATCTCTAAAAAAGATATTCTGAAGGATCTCTACCACTCCAGGATCAGATAGGGTTATTTTGATTTTTTGGATTTTTCTTTTATTTAAGGGGAACCATAGACATGTGCAGAGAATAGTTGTAGCAGAAATGAAAATGCTAAGATGGATGTGTGGACACACACACGTAAATATCGGATTCAGAATGATGAAATCAGAAAGAAAGTTGGTGTAGCTCCGATAAAGGATAAGACGTGAGAAAACCGCTTAAGATGATTTGGTCATTTGCAAAGAAGATCAACTGATGCACCAGTTAGGAGATGCGAGTGTTGGGGTGTTAAGCTGGCTAAGAGAGGGTGAGGACGTCCGAAGAAGTGTTGGAAAGAGACTATATGAAGGGTTCTTAGTTTTTTGGATATAAGCCCGAGATTGACCCAAGATAGATCTGAATGGAGGTGAAGAATCCATGTAGTCGACCCTACTTAATTGTGGGAAAAAGACTTTGTTGTTGTTGTTCTTTTATTTAAGGTAGATGGAAATGGCACGGAATCATAAGAAACATCAAAATGCTCATTTCTCTTATTAATCCCATAATTAACATGTACAAAAGGATGATCAGAATCAGTCTGTACAGTATCATCCAATATAGGTGTATATATAGAAATATAAGGGAAAACAGAACGAGCTACTCGATCTGCTAATGCTAAAGAAGACTTTGTGATGGGTATGTTCTCCTTCGTAGTTGACTCGGCACTGCATCTTCCTTTATTCTCTTTTTGTGATTTGCTGGAATATGAAGGTGGTGGTGGTGGTGGTCAAGAAGGTGGTCCTCCATACTCTAGAACTGCAACACTGGATCGTTGCTCAACTGGTAAATAAAATGATGCAGTTGGTGGAGCTCTCTCAGTTATTCGATCCCTCAATCCCAACTGTTGTATGGGCGGCTGCAATCTCCTAACGCTCTTGAGAGAAATGGCGTCAGATAAACTTGTAAAATCAAAGGCCATATTTGTCTCGGGGGTGGATGGATCATGGGCTACATGCTCCTTGTATCTAAAGTTGTTGGGATTGGCTTCGACCTATGCTGGTATCAATGTCTTCGTGTTGGTCACGTTGATGAGCCTCTGAGTAGAATGAATCATATTCTTCATTAAAAGGGATAGCTAGTCTAGTGTTGGGATCAACAAAGATGCATCAGGATGCTCAACAACTGGTTGTCACTGAGTCTGATGGTGTAGAGGTTGGTACCCAGAATATTGTTGTTGCTGATAACTTCAAGGAGGAGGAGGTTGTGAATAATGCCAATAATATGCAGGCCATTGCTAATAGTATGGCTAGTAAGAATAGGCAGGTTGCATTGGATGTTGATATCCATGTCTCCAAGTCTGAACATGTGGTGGAGACGAATACTGATGAGGCTTTAGAGATTGCTGATGCTGGGGTTGTGGTCCCCTCCCTGAAAGTGATGAAGAGGTCTCTGACTCGATTGTGAACCCAACTGACCATGCTCTGATGGACAGAGTTGATTGCACTCTCGGTCAAACCAAATGTTGTTCACCTGCTGGATATGAGGTGGAGTTGGACACTGTGGCTTAGGAAGATATGGAAGCTCCGGGTAGTATGGAACAATGCATGGTGGAGGAGACTTCTATGGGACCTGATCAAGAGTCCGCACATAGTACGTGTTATATTGTAGAAGAAGGTACTCCAGTACTTTACTGTGCTGAGATAGTAGAAGAACTCGATTTCTCCAGTGCAAGTGTATCGGATGCTGCACTCTGGCCCTGAAATGCACTAATCGTGCTAACAAGAAGTTCCAGGTGACAGGTAATCTCATCAAGCTTGTCAAGCTGCCTCATCCTCTGCTCGATCACTTGTAATTTATCAAGTTCTTCTGATCGCTTTTATATTATATCTACTTTGGATAGGTGGTTTCTAATGATGGTCAAATCAGCGTTGTCCACCCTATCCACATTATGAGATGCCATCATGTTGATGACCTTGTGGGGTGTTGAAGAAAAAGGAAGAGGATGCTTCTGGAAAGCACGGGAAGAAGAGAGTGATGTTGAAATCTCCGCAATCTCCTCAAATATATGATAAAAGGACATCCTCATCCTGGTTGAAATGGGAACCACCACAAGCGACATCTACCAATCTCTGGTTTTACAAGCTCAAACCCTCAAAGAAATTCTGCACGAGGCTCGTCTTTGGTATATCGTGATGTGGGCACTTCTCCATTAAATCCTTGAATCTTTCCCACTCCTCGTGAATAGGTTCATGGGACAACAGGGAGAAGTTGGCTATCAAAGATTGCATCTAATTACAACTAGGAGAAGTTGGATATCAAAGATTGCATCTGATTAAGTCATCCAAGGGGATAGTACTTGCTAAGGAACATTGATCTCAACTCATCCCAGAATGTGACAACCTTTCCTATATAGTTAATCCAATACAAAGCTTTCTCCATCAGACTGAACAGGAAGGTTGTCATCTTCACTACCTATAACAGGATGTCAGGTTAATGAATAGTGTTGCATATGCGATCAAACTGCTGGAGGTGAATATATGGTTCCTCGTGAATGTGCCCATGAAATATCAGGAGCAATAGAAGATTAGTAGGATTCAGCTCGAAATGCCCATGAATAGCATATATCTGAATCCATGTCATAGCGTGTCATGCGTCTTGGTTACAAGCATCTCTCATCGTAGGCTTAGGCTCCACTCTCGACTTCTCAGATCCCCCATTTTCATCTCCTCTCATCTGCTCATCCCCCCTCTCTCTCTCCTTTCTTCTCTATCATGTCTCAGCTCTAAGATTATATCGCGAAGTCTTGCCTGGATGTTATCATGGTCAGTAAATTGTCCTGAATGGCCTTTATAGATGCCAACATCATAGATTTGATCTCATGTTGCTTAGTAATTGGGGTCTTTCCCTTTGGTGGTTTCATCGAGTCCTCAAAATTAGTATCGGGCTCTGTAGAAGTGCAAGGCACTTGATCAGTCCTCAGAAAATCTTGAGTCTCAAATGATAGTTTGATATTAGGGTCGATCTCAAACAAGGGATTTATTGGTGATAGAAATGGCGATGTGGAGAGAAAGGTGAATTCGGGAAGAGAGACATCCTGAATGGGTAAAAATGATCGAACTGGACTGTATAAGGATAATGTCACAAAGTCCGAGCATAAAATACTCCAATATGATATCTTCGATGTCAAGAGGCAAGATGCGATAACACAGAGTCAAACAAGAAGAAGAAAATGAGAAGAAAGGCACAAACGCGCAAAGGGATCTCTATACTAGCAAACAAACACACTACAAACTCCTGATTCACCAACTGAATGCAAGTGAAGACTGTGAAAGTTCGATCGATTATCTTTTCAATTTTAAGTTTAGTGAATCTATAAAAAGTTACTTACTACCGAGCACACAGGGTGATGTCGCCCTACCGCCCAACGTACCTCCTCAAACCTCCCCCAAACAATGGAACCATATGCCTAGGATGTCGGGTTCAATATCATGCCCAAAGAAAGATAAGAGGTTGAGCATGCCAAAATGATTTTCTAAGATTCTAGGCAAGTGCTTACATCTCAACCGTACACCAAAGAGTAATGCACAGGAGCATATGACACAAGTCATGGATTTGGGCTCTAACCTTATGGCTACATCCTCACCTACTCTGTCTGGAGGTAAGTATCTACAAACAACGAGGGGTTACTCTCCCCAAAACAATGATGATTTGATCATTATGTTTAATTTTGGGTCAACTATGATTAGCAGTCCTTTTTTATTGGGTTATCACTTTTTTGTTTTTTTAAAGAATCGATCTAACGAATTTTCCATTTTTTTATTTCGTAAGTGATAAAAATAATGGAGGAAATCAGAAAAGTCGATGCAATGGAAATCAATCATGCATGCAAGAAATAGAAGGTGCATAACTTATGCTAGCAGTCTACATGCAAAATGATCCTCACATAAAAAGAAATACAGAAAATAAACTAACCTAAATGATGCACACGAAGCATCCTTGTAATAAATTCTATTAACGGGCAAGAACCAATTATTTTGTCTAAGTCCAATCCTACGACCTACTCTATAGAAACAGATAATCTTATTTAGGGGTTTGGACCTAATCGGTTACCTGGCTCGACCAAGGAAATAGGACCTACTTCTAAGGGATCAAGCATGAAAAACTGTGAGAAAATAAATAAATTTAAAAGGTGACCCCAAGTGCATCGGCACTTGGTGAAACAGACTCCGCAATCCACAAAGTGTCTAACATCCAAATAAAAATAGAAAAAGAGGCAAGCATCTAAAAAATATTACAAATTATTACAAAAATGAATGAAATAAAAGACTAAAATAAAACAAAAAAATAAAATGCTCCAAGCTGCTTCTGCCAAGTTTTCTGTTCCTCCTCTCATATGCTCTCATGTTGCTCGATGAAGAAATGAGTCTCCTCTGCTTCATTCAGATGTGTTGATGCTCCTAGGAATGCCGCCCTCGCTTGTCGGTCCCTCGCAAGAAAGAGAGAACCAAAATATATGTTAGATAACGATTATGAAAAATAATAAGAAAATAAAATGGAGCAGAAAATAAAACAAATAGACACTAAAACTAAAATGTGGGTATGTCACAAAATGAGAAGAGAAAGAGAAAGTAATCTTAGATAAATATCCAAAGTTTGATCTTGGGGGTTTTTGATGTCTGACAAATTGGATTCTACAAGCATTGTATAAGCCCCGTCACGCCACACGGTACTCAATCTGAGTGCTCACTCATCAACGCTAAGAAGATCCACAAATATGTATAGAAAGAAATAAAATTTCTAAAAATAAAATTCAAATATAAGGAAACAAAATTATCTAAACGCCAAGAGTAGAGGCAAAGAAAACCTAACTGCCCACGTTGTGCCCCCCAGCAACGGTGTCATTTGTTTTTTATCGACTTTTTTGGGTTTTAATTTATTTAGCAGAAATATTCACAAGGTGAATAGTCGTCCTAACCCAAAGAATATCTCAAACAAAAATTATTATTTAGTTATTTTTTAATTTTCAAATCCCAAGCCAACAAACAAAGAAATGTAGTGTAAGAAAGAGAAATAGGATTGATATTTATTTACATGTATTTCGTACATGCTCGAACTCAAGGAGTCAATAAAATCCCGAGGGCTATTTAAATCAAAGACGAAAATCAATGAAATAAAGAGGAGTCCTTTTATGCGAATTCTTAGTCTTTTTATAGATTTTTGTCATTTTATTTTTTTTAAGAATTTGTTGATTTTACATTTTTATGGTTTTCTGATTTTGTGTTTTTAATGATTTTTAATTTATCAAATGTTTTGTATTTTTTAATTTTTTTTAAAACAAACCAACATAAAGAATTTGAATAAAAGAAAGAAACAATGTCTTTTGGGTTTTTTAAAATAAGGTAAAAATAACCATAAAAATCAAGTAAAATTATTTATGGATTTTTTGTTCTATTTTACTATTTAGTGAATTTTTGATAATTTTTATTTTTTAGGATTTTTAAAACAATTAAAAACAGGAAAAATAAGAAACAAAAAACAATGCAGATGTTTGTCATTTTAAAATAAAAAATAAAATAAAAAATGTAATATATATATATAAAGAAGATTTTTCGAAGTTTTCATAAAGTAATTTTATGGTTTTTTGTATTTTCTATAATTTTTTATGAATTTTTTAGTGTTTTTAAATTTTTTTCTATTTTTTAGATTTCATGAGGAATTTAAAGATGAAATTTATATAGAAATTAAAATAAACAAAAATACGTAAAAAGGATTTTTCTAGAATTTTGCAAAAGTTTTTTGTATTTTTATGGAATTAATATTGTAATAAGGGAGAAAATGGTCTGTTTTGAATTATTAAAAATAATAAAACAAAATAAAAATAAAAACTAAAATTACTGGTAATAGAAGTAATAAGCAAGAACTAAAAGTGATTTTTAGGGAATTAATAACAATGATTAGCTAATTATTAAACTATATTAACAAACAGAATAAAAGTCGAACATACAAGGACTCAATTATAACAAAACGTTATTTCAAGGACCAAACAGATAAAAAAATAAAGAAGCGAGGATGAAAACGTAATTTCACCAAAAAGGACGCATAGCAATGCACATGAGTTGTGTTGGCATAAACCTATTGGTTATTATTTCATTTCTAAGTTTCAATTAATAACAAAATAATGCTAGGAGCTATATTGCAAATTAACCACAAATCACGTGCGCAACATGTTTATCAGTTCATAGAGGACTAAACTGCAAATAAAAGAAAAGGCAGGGGAGAATATGCAATTATTCAATCCATGACAATATGACACGTGTCCAAATAGGTTATATTCACAAAACTTAAATAAATGCAGGGGCTACTGAGCAAAATATTCACCGATCCACGTGGTTGAATGGAGGGTTGAGATGCGACTCCTTATCTGATCTGACGCCTAAGCTTTAGGCACCAAGGGACAGACGTGATCTGATCCGGACCTCTTCATCCACAGCTGAAGTTTGGGGCAATTTCGATGGCCTGGATTCAATCTGGAGTTCGGCATTCTTGATCCAATGGCAAAGGTGCTAGCTGGAAGAACAAGTATGAAGGTCGCCGCCGATGAGTTTCAACGGGCGAAATCTCAAGCGATCCCCACCCGATGCGACTCTTGGAGGTCTATATAGCTTCCTGTTGCTCCGCTATGTCGATCGGATGTGCTCTAAAGGCTCGAAGACGATCGATAGCAGAGCTGGAGGTTCCTCATGTTTGCAGCTACTTAGTGCTCCTAGATCTGGATCCAAGGCTCCTCTCCCGCTCCAAGCACCTGCATGGTGTTATGACTACTCAAAGACAGACTCCGGTCTATTTATTATTGAATCCCGGATCTGAGGTGATCTGGGATGGATATGTTATGTAAGGAGTATGAAGAAAATGAGTCAATCGTGATGCGGGTGCCAGGAGTGAATTTGAGTGATCGGAATGCTCCGATCGAGCAGGTTGGAGTAGAATGGTGCTGATCAGAATTTAATCACTATAACGGAAATTAAATGTAAAATTAAAATATAGAATTGAAAGGAAAACTACCTAGATCTACCTACGATGGAGTGAGTAGATTATAGTCTCGATTCATGACGTCAAGTGAAGAAGCCTCAATGCAGTTGGCAGAGCTCCGGCCACGTATTGGATCTCGTCTCCTAGCCTCGAATTATGCACTCCCCGTCGCGGAGAAGACATGTTGTCACTGCCTCTCGCTCCCGGACTCAATCTTGGACGGAAATGAAGGTGGACAATGGATCAGAAGGGGTCGAAGGTGATCTAGGCATATTTGTAGAGATGAGGATGCGATGAAATTCAAACGCATGAAGCACGTGAATCGAGGCACAGACCTTGGAATTATTGATCGGGCGAGAAACTAGGATATTTGGGCAACAAATTCAATGAAGGAATCGCGGGTAAATGGAGGCTGGATTGATTAGGAAAATGGAGGGAAACAGGTATGGTGAGTTGGGTAATCGGGTAAGGCGGAAAGAGAAGACATTGACCCGGGTCAACAGACCCAAGTCCACCAATCAGGATCCAATCCATATAGGTCAAAATCCGAATAAGACAAAAAGGCTAAAATGATAAATAAATTAAAATAAATAGGTAAATGAATTTAAATAAATAAATAAGATAAATAGATAATGTTAATAATTAAATCATATTATTTTTTTGTGATTTTTAATAAATTTAATAAATAGGTTAAAATAAATAATCACCATTTATTCATAGGTATTTTTACATATATATATATATACAACAATTGTATTTTTAATTATTTATTTTTACAAATAAATACTTAATTTATAATTTAATTTATTTATAGAAATTTTAAGGATTTTAATAATATTTTTATTGTATTTTTTTGAAATAAATTTGATAGATTAAATAAATAAGGATATTTACAATATATACATAGTCGTACATGCATAATTTATACAATAATTTATTTTTGTTAATTTTGATTTTATGATTTTTATTTGCAATTTTCTTAGATAAAATACAATATGTATAATTATTTTAAATACGATATTAACAAATATGTATATAAAATAAAAAAATAATATATTAACATAATGGATAGTACATGCACAATATACGATACACTCCAAAAGTCACATTTTACATCTTAGCTTCGATTTTAATGAAACCATTTCATTTTGAAGCTTATTTTATTTAGTGTACAATGAAAGTGAGTTTGCTTGATTTTGAGTTTTTATGAAGAAGATATGCGTCTGACAAGTTTGGTTCTGCGGCTTTTTCAAAGTATCATTATTTACACAATATACAATGAATATTCTTGTAATTATTTTTTTTATATTTACTACTTATTTTTATGAATAAGTTCCAAAAATGAAATATTTCTATTTGAGATGATTGAGTGATAAATAAAATAGAGTAAGGAATTATACACAAAATAATGCTGTATGTGCAATTTGTACAAGATGAATGGAATTTAATTCTTTATTTTCCTACACTAGGTCTTATCTCCCCCTACTTTATTCCTTATTGATCAGGTCAAGTCTTGACCTTCTCTCAGGTTCAGAGTCAACTTGTATTTATTGCATATATACGGTCTTCATTTTCCTTTATTTCTGTATTTATTTTAGGTTAAAAATAGTGATAGTTATACAATATTTACAAAAGAATAAAGAATTATAAATATGATTATTTATTAATATTTGCAGGTATTTAATAAGGGATTTAAGCTAAAATAAATGAAAATGATGAAATACATATTCATCACCTGCCCAGCCCGCTCATGGGTCCGGCTTGGGCTAGAGATTTGAGGCATGGGTCTACCCGGCCCGCAAAAAATAAAAAATATATAAATATAAGATGAATAATGCATGTATTAGTATGATACGCTTCAAGTTTTTCATATGTGACACTAGTTTTAAAATAAAATTTAATGTTTTACACGTCAAGTCACATGTAAACTACTTATATTAGTTATAGAAAGTATAAAGGGTAGTAATAAATCATTATACTTATTAAATACATTAAAAAATCAATGGAAAAAGAACAAAGTTGGTCATGGGCCAGCCTAGCCCACATTTTGGTTAGGTCTAATCTGGAGTCATTTTCAAATTTAGGAAGAAAAATATAGATATTTATATTATTTAATCATTTATTATACAAGCTATTAAATTTAATATAATATTACTTTTTATTTTGATTCCTTTGTAGTTGATCAATTTTATTTAATTACCTAATAATTTCAACTTTACAAAAATAATCCTACTGTATGTGGGATAATCTGTTTCCGTTTGCTAAATATCTATATCTGAATCATGATTATTTGTTTCCATATCTATATCTATATTTATGGATATGATTTGCAATTTTCAATATCCGCAATGTATCAGTTTTCATATCCGTATTCCATATTTTAAAATGGATAAGGATATGATAGCACCTATATCTATATCCATGTGTTTGCATCACTACTAATAAGATATAAATATTTAATAATGTAAATACCAAAAACATATTAAAATGTCTAAAACATACTTATAAATTTACAGTAGTCTAATCATTGTAAACGTTCGAATAAGGATACATATAATATCAAGTTTTATCTATTTTTAAATATGAATACATGTGTGGATTGATGTAAAAAAAATATTAACATGTCCTTAAACCATGTTCGGTTATATGGTAATTCGACCGATTGCTTATTATCGAAGACACATATTTGGCACAGTTGCACCCTTATATTCCTAGATCATAATTAGTAGTATCAGTCTCACATTTTCTTTACTATAATATTTCTAACTACATTAAATAAAAAAGTCAAGATTAAAACATCATCTAGTCATACCACATTATGTTTACCATTCTAGCACTACCATTTAAATACCTACTATTCATAAAAGGGTGAATCGTCTCACTAACCCTTTTAAAGTATATTATTCAAACCCCATGCCCCCATCTTGTTACCGAAAAAAGCTCTAAAATATCAAAATAAAATGTGTTATAGGTAATACCATTACTACTTCAAAGACTAGCTTAAATATATGTGTATCGGTTGACACACATGTGAAATAACTATAACTAATAATATTACTAATTTTTTTGTTAAATACAACTGTAAATAAAATTACTTTGTATTTATATAATAAAATAGATATATTACTTTGGATATGTAAAACTACATATATCAAAGTGATACATGTATGCATGCATGCGTGTATGTATGCATGTATAGATGTATATATAGATGTATGTATCAATATGTGTATGCATAGATGCATGGATGCATGCATAGGTGCATGCATGGATGGATGCATTGATCTATGCATGCATGCATGCATGCATATATGGATGATGTATGCATGCATGGATGGATGTTATGTGGATGTGCGTGTATGCATGTACGAGTGCGAGGGAAGTACGCGTGTGCGTGTATCTTTGAATTTCCTAGGGATTTATAACCATAACGTAGGAAGTATACGAGTTCACACAGGTACTCAATGACCACTAGTGAATGTGAGATGCATCTCAGGACGGATATTTTGTAAAAATAATTTATGAATTTAGTATTAATTAAATAGATGGGTATGAACATAAAAAAATTAAAAAATTAGATATAAATCAGCACCTAAGGTGGCGATTTGGGGAGAATGCCCAAAACGGCACCTCCAGTGCCCAAACGGATGCATTTAGATCTATATATGTAGATTTTTGGATACGTATAAATATTTTTTAGAGGTTCGTTTATGCTTGCTATCACCTATCATAACAATAAGATCGAATAATTTTTACACAAACCATTATATCAATTTTTAGGTGGATATTGATATGTGTTTTTACTTTGACAAGGAGGAATATTTAATTTTTTAAACGAATATGGATACATAAAATAATGTAAGTTTGAATTAATTTTTGCAGATACTAAAACAAATGGGGATATCGCTTTTTGTGACAGGGAGATCAGATAATTTATATCCTTCCGATACATTTTTATTTTTGCGGAATATCATTTTCCTTTCTTTGATATAGTCGTGGAAACAAGTATTGGTTGTATTTTATATAGAAAAATACTAATATCATTTTTATTTTTTTGTTGATTTTTATAGACAATACATATATCATTTTTAATTTTTTAAATTATATATACGGAATACTATGTAACTCTGGAAAATATTCAAGTATATGTCTCAAAGATATCCATAACTATATCCAAAAAAAGTTATATAATTGTCTATATATCCATATGAAAAAAAATAAAAGCTGGCATATTCATATTTATATCCGCAAAAAATAAACTTATTTTCTTACCTTTATTCATATGCATCAAAATAAATAAATAAATATCCATGCAACAATAAATCTAAAGCAAGGATGTTATCTACCATCAACGTTAATTTTTTATTATCATAATTGTGAAATTAAGTACTAATTAACTTCTATTAATTCCTGGACAATTTATATCCTTATCATAGATCTAATTGTTCTCATAGATATAATTGAAATGTGGATACATGTGTAAAAATTTATCCACATGTATAAATTAATAGAAGTAATTGAGTTCTATTGATTTACAAGGGTAAATTAATACGAATGCAAAATCATTATCATAGAACTAATTAACTTCTATTGATTAAAAAGGATCAAATTTCATTATCATAGATCTAATCCACATAAATATATTCAAGTTTAAAATGTTAATTTTCGTTAGTTATCGTATGAAATAAAACCGATTAACTTCCATTAGAAATATAAAAATTAACGCGTGAAGCAAAATAATACATTTAAATTAGTTACTTTTAATAGTATAAATACGAGAGCTATTTGTAGCAATGGATTTTAGGATCGGGTAAGGATGCAAAATGACAAGATACAAGTGCAAATTCTCCAACCCAAATTGGCATTTGAGGTGTCTTTTGGGCATTCTCCCCAAATCAGCACCTCATATATAGGGATGGGCATGGGTCGGGCTGGGCCGGACCCTAAAGGGTCCAGGCCCAAGTCCATCTAAAAAACTCGGGCCTTGGGCCGGGCCTCGGCCCGCAAATTTTTTTGTGGTCCGGCCCAAGCCCAGCCCCGACCCAATTCCTTTAGGCCGGGCTTGGGCCGGGTCGGCCCATTCTCAATTGTGTCATGCTTCTCTTTTTATTGCTCTTGTTGTTGATGATGGATTTTCTGATTTTTCCTTTTCATGTAATAGATACAGTTAATACTCATTTGTTATATATCTCTAATAAAAATGTAAATTATGGATAATAATAAAAGTTGTATATATCTACTTCTGCTAAATTCAAATGCAAGTCTGCCCCAAAAATAGTTGTGGACACCCTGATGTTTATAGTCACAATTAAATTAGTGGGAAGTGTGGTTTGTGACAATAGGATGTGCAGGGAAGATGAGGCATATACGGAGAGATCATATATAAATATATGCTTGTAATTGAAGTAGTTTTGACAATAAATTTTCATTTATGATAAGATATAATGAGATTTTACAGTAAAACTGAAGTGAAAATTGGTGGAGGCATAAATGATAAATACTAAAGATGCTAACAAATAATGATTTACTATAAAAGATGGAGAAACATTTGGGAAATCAGAGTTGCTGCAGGTAAGACAGACCACCGTCCTCGTGTAGGGGCTTGCCGGGGCTCTTCTTCTGCAGTGGGAATGTCCGACAGAAGGAGAGAAGGGATAGAGGGAGAGGATGGCCAGAAGAGGTGAGGGACAAGGCTGCTGAGGAGGGGCGGCTATCGAAGAGAAGGGAGAAGGGGCGTAGGGAAGGGGAGAAGTGATTCCAAGGGAAGAAGGATGGTTAGGTGTGCAAGTGGGTAGATCTATTAGGCTACATATCAGACCACCATTCGGGCCTTACATCAGGCCCCCAAACGGGTCGGGCCTTAGGCTGGGACGGATTGGGTCGAGTGAAGCCCGAGTCCGGCCCAAAAAACTTTCGGACCAAACATTTAGGCCCAGGCCCAGCTCAAAAAATTTTGGGCTTGGACTGGGCCGGGCTTTTTGGGCTGGGCCTCGGGTTGGGCTGGGCCGGCCCAGCCCAATGCCCATCCCTACTCATATACCTAAATTTTTTAATTTTTTTATGTTCATACCTATTTATTTAATTAATATTAAATTGGTATTTATTTTTATAAAAATCCCTCTCAGATCCTTCTGAGGGTTGGTATGTAATTATATTACGATCCTTGTAAATTACACGACCTTTAATCTATTACTAATTCTTACACAACAGTCCTTGGAAAGGCGTATATGCGTTAAATAGAGAAAAGGGGGATATGTTAAATAGAGAAAGAGAATAGGACTGTGTAATTACAAAGATTGTAAGGGTTCGGTGTAATTTGACAAGATTCTGGGGGACATTGTGTAAAAATTACTATTTATGATTCTATTATTTTTTTTCACATAGGATAGTATTTTAGAACAGATATCTTTTCATCTAGAGTCTAAATAACCTTTTTACACCAAAAAAATTTGACGAAAAGAAAAGTACATGAATATCCTAACCATTTTAATTAAATGCAATATTTTCTCGAGAAGTATGAGAAATATTCTCTACTTTGCCCCGAAAGTGGCACGATTCTTCACATCCTAAATCCCAAACCTTAAAACCTAAATCCAAACAATTTGTATTAGACTTTTTCTCTAGTGAAGATTGATTGACATTTTTTCAACATAGCGAACCTTCATGTAAACCAACCATAAAACTGTAGTAAAAAAGTGTCAACAGTGACGGTAGCTCATTTTACTTTAAAACAAATTTTAATAAAAGAGAAAAAAAACAAAGCCTAATATAAGCAATGGATGCAAGCATATTATGAACTACTATAAATCCTTGTATCATGTGATTAAGGATATTATCAAACTACTATAAATCCCTGTATCATGTGATTGTATGTGCTATCATAGAGAATTAAGATACAATATATTTCCGGTATCTAACAAATACCCTGTGATCAGTTCAACATACACCATTTTGTGAACAGTTACACATGTATTCCCATCAACACTCATTCGTTTCTATATACATCCTCCCTTTCTGTAAACATTGATCTGTTCACATGCACATGCCTGAAATTCCGTGACCTGATCAAAATTTTTTGAGAAAAAGTGGGATGAACTTCCTCTGGAGTTTCATCCAAATGGCCTGACCTAATTGTATAATCCAGCAACCAAAAAGGCTCACATTGGGTATACAAGACGTATTTACAAGAGTGAAGAGATGTACAATTACCGTGCTCGAATGCCCGCTCCGGTCATTCCTGAAGCCTCGGGTTGAAGCTGATTCAGGTTACCATCAACTGCCACTTTCAACCGTTTCTTACTATCACCATTCAAGCTCACAACAGCCCGTCGTTTACACTTGCCAGCGCCATCACGCATCTGCTGTGATGAATGACCTGCTGTGTTCTTTAGGTCGCCATCAGCTGCCATTTTCAGTCGTTTTTCGCCATCGTTGTTCAAGCTCGCAACAGCCGGCCGTTTACACTCACCAGAGCCATCACACAGCTGCTGTGGTGATCGACTCGATGTGTTTCTCTTTGGCTGCAGATCAGCAGAAGACAGGTCCATTTGTTTCTTGAATGAATCATCGCTACCGGAAAGGCCAGAGGTACGACTTGTTGATGGCAGACGAGGATCGCTGTTCTTTCCATGAACTTGCTGCTCCAACAGCAGGATACGGCTCCTTAGGTTACTTTCAGTGAAGTCAGGGTGGTCGAGTTTGAACTGAGAAATTTTGTCCATGACAGCTTTAAGAGCATCAATCTGCTTCCGTTCGTCGCCTCTCTTTGATTCCTCCAGATACGATTTGAAAAAGAATGCAGGAGGGAATTCCTTGAGGAGGCAGAATTCTTTCACGAAATTCAGCGCGGAGATATAGAGATGTCTCCTGATAAGTTCCCGGATCAAGCCCCGTGCGAAATGCTGATCAAGGCCAAGCCACATGGCAATTTTGGGCATGCTTTTCCTCGAGGCCAGGGATGCCACGAGATCTTGATATAGTGGTTTCTCGGCCTTGTCCAAGATTCCAAACGTGAAGACATGAACCAGGAAAGTAAGAGCATAAGGCTTCACCTTCTTATCAGGCCATCTTCTTAGAACAATCTCCTTCCAAGAATCGGCAACTTCCCTCGCCCTCTCCTTCGTGCTCGGCATGACGGAGACTTCGGTATGGCAATTCATAGCAGAGCGAAGAGAATTCAATAACAATAAACAGCTCGCTTCATGATTTGTGTCAATGTCAGCCTTAGCAACGGAAACGAGTACTCTGGATATGGCGTCCAAGACAAGATGGGGTGGATCCGCACAGTTCATGATAAGCCGAGGAAGATGAGAATGAAAAGGAGCTGACGACTTCGACGTTATGATAAGATCCCATAATCCATCCGAGTTCATATCGGTACAGAAAGACTTTGCTATCTCCATGACACCACCAGCTTCTTCTGCTGCATGAAGCTTCATCTTTCGTGGACTGGGAATATGCTTCTTTTGTGGCAAAGGTGATTCAAGCTTCATCTGGGCGGATCCATCCAGTTCATCGTTCATGGATTGGGCCTTAACAGTTGTCGGGCTCGGGTTATCGATGTCAGGAACCGTGCCATAGCGATGGTCCCTCATCTGGGGGAGGCTGCTGCTGCCAACAAGGGCGGTTTTGCTGCAAACTTCCATCCAATTCGTCTCCTTCGGGCTCCCCACAACTTCTCTCTGGCAGCATAAAATAGAAAAGTACAAATCAATCTCAGTGAGAATTTGCTTCATGAGTGTGCGTGCATGCATTCTGAGTAAACCAGTAACAGGAGATTTTTAACATAAAAAGGACAGGCAATATAATTCAAGAAAAAGGGTGTCTCCTTATGAAGGTTAGTTTCTTATGCAAACAGGTTTCATTTATAAGAAAAATTAAGAATTTGATCTATTACAAACAAGCATCTCATTGTCATTAAGAAATGATGAGACGATTAATCTCCAACTTTTAGAAACTTTTTTGGGATATGTCATGATTTAAAGATCCATCAGATTTGATGTAACATCTCGGGCTTAGGTCCATGGACAATTATCGAGAAAAACTGACCATGACACTTGTTTGGTTCGTGCCCTATTAAATCCGTCAATTACAACCCACTCTAAAATTTTATGAGTTTCAGATATGGGACTATATTTGGGATGGAGTGTTGCAACTTCCCTCATGCATATTCACAACGTCCTCATTGCGATATGGTCCATTACTCATTCTCAGTGATAATGGTGGTTGTTGCCTTCTGCATGTTCATGGCTTAAAATGTTCACAAAACACTGAGTTGTTCTTGTTGGAGCAGAAGTTGTATGCGCCTATTGAGTTGTAGCAGGGTAAATGGATCCTGGAGGAGATCCATTTACCCCATCCAGTGTTTAGTCCCACATCGTCCAGTGGTGGGACTTGGAGGCTCTGGAGAGGCTATATAAAGAGCCCCAGACCTCCTGTACTCATTGAGAAAGTGCAATGCATAACACGCCCCTTTGAGGGCTTCTCCCGTGGTTTCATCCCGCTCCTCACGGAGTAGGGTTCCACGTAAAATCCCGCGTTATTTGATGTTTCTTCTTTATCCATGTTTTAACTTCCGCTTCCGATTTTCTAACATGGTATCAGAGCGGGTCGATTCTCGAGGATTTTGTGTTCTTATTTTATTCGAGATTCGTTTCCTTTGTCGTGGAAACAGTTCGTGAAGATTATTGTTTGAGATTTTTTTTAAGGTTATCTGGAACCCTAGTTCTGTTGTCCTATGCCCCAGCCGCAACTCCTTCATCCAGGCGATCGTGCGTCTTCACGCACATCCCAGGTGGCTGTGCATCAATCTCAGCATCGCAGCCCCGGCGCAAAAAAAAAGACGCAGGCGGAGCTAGGCGGTGCCGCACAGATCCCAGGTTCTCCTGTGCTGGCATCACAGATCCCATCGTGTGGCATCTTCTCCAGGCCCCATGCAGAGGCGCCGCAAATCATACAGCAACCCCATGCGAGCCATTCTCCACCTTCACGCGCCTGTACCTCTCGCGATGGCGCTCCCTTCCCAGCGCTGCATCGCAGTCCAGAGCCTCAAGATCTGATCGAGTTCCATCTCCGACTCCTGCGCACCTTCTACAGGCGCAGTCGCGCACCAGGCGGCGAAGCAGCCGCTCCCAGCAAGCGGTGACGCCCTCCACGCGGCCCTCCTCGCGCGCGCGGTTCCCAAGCGCGCCCTCAGCCCCATCCAGCATCATGGCTTCCAAGACGGAGCCCTATCATCATCAAGGAGGCACACCTGGCGATGCCCTAGCCATTCCATGGCAGCCGCGCCTCCAAGTCCAAGCGGCGACCTCCTCCCGCGATTCTCCTGCGCAGATGTACAGGGAAGAAACCCCACGTGGGGGCGGTAGGTTTGAGAGACGGGGTTCCCACGATGGGAACCCTAGATCCGAAGGTCTGCTTATAAAAGAATTTTTTATTTAAGCCCAACAGTGGGTTGGAAATTGAGGGCAGTCCAGTTAAAAAAAATTGCAAAGGGCTGCGAGTTGGATGTAAAAAAAAGAAAGAAAAAAAAAGGGGCACGTACAAAAGGAAAGAGCCGTACGCAAATTCAAAAAAAATGCAAAAGCCGAAAAAAAAGAAGAAGGGAAACGGCTTACAAAAAAAAATGGACGGCTTTAAAAAAAATTGAAAATGAAAAGCCGCAAGTATGTTTTGTTTACCCCCTATTTATCTTGTCTTCTCCCAACTTGGTCGACATCCATGTTTTCCGACAAGTATGGGAGAAAGGGGGAGTATTGTGTAGAGTCACAGGTCCGAGTCAGATCCAGTTTTTCCAGACTCCATATTACAGACCAAGTCAGATTTCCAGACTCTACAGTTCAGATGAAGATTCTCATGCGCAAGTTCCTGACTCGAAGTTCAGATTCCGAGTCCCAGTTTGGTGCGCAGATTCAGACTCGACAGCTTGGTCAGAGTCAAGTTCGAGGCACTCCAAGATGAGAGGCCCAGTTTCGAGATCTCCAGAGAGAGACTCCAGTTTCAGACACGTACGAGTGTGCGGTCATTTTCAGATGAGCATATGTTGCCATCATTTGTTCGAGGTCCCCATCATTCTTGTGGTAGTTCGGCCAGAGTTTTCATGTGAGCCATAGGGACTCCAGAGCAGAGGACCATTCCCTTGAGGGTAAGGGTTTTCATGTGGTATCATAGGTACACCAGAGTAGTGCACCATTCTCTGAACCAGATGGGAGAGACCCAGTTCTCCGACGAGGAGACTTCAGGCGCAAGTTCAGACTCGATGGTCAGATTCCGAGTCTTCAGTTGACTCACACTCCAGTCCGTTCGTCCTCCTCACCTGCACGGCATGAGAAGCAACGTCCTCGACTGCAGCATGTGCGCGTTGGGTTGATATTGTCCGTAGCGTCTTGTAGAGTTGAGTTGAGTTTCTGTCTGTTTGTCCAAGCTGAGCATTGCATGCTCCAGCTTGAGGGGGAGTGTTGGAGCAGAAGTTGTATGCGCCTATTGAGTTGTAGCAGGGTAAATGGATCCTGGAGGAGATCCATTTACCCCATCCAGTGTTTAGTCCCACATCGTCCAGTGGTGGGACTTGGAGGCTCTGGAGAGGCTATATAAAGAGCCCCAGACCTCCTGTACTCATTGAGAAAGTGCAATGCATAACACGCCCCTTTGAGGGCTTCTCCCGTGGTTTCATCCCGCTCCTCACGGAGTAGGGTTCCACGTAAAATCCCGCGTTATTTGATGTTTCTTCTTTATCCATGTTTTAACTTCCGCTTCCGATTTTCTAACAGTTCTCACTGCACTTAATACATAACAAAATATGGAGATCAAATGTTTAGATACAGCAAGCACTAAAGAGTTTAGTTAGGACATTAACTTCCCTCATCCTCTCCTTATTGTATTACTGCGTATCTATTGAAATGTTCCAGTAAAGTGAGTATTAATGATCAAGGGTTTAGCTACTTATTTCAACATGTGTATGGAGGGGGGACTACATTCAATCCACTAATAAAATACCTTCACAAACATAACAAACATGATTCTCCTATAGAAATGAAGCATGAAAAAAAAAGGTTGCCATCAAACAACCATGGTTTTCATATAATGGCATAGCATGTTAAAGTTGGCATGCATTGTACTAGAGGTTTCCCGAAAAGAATATATTTGCACTTCTCACATTTCGTTTGGAGACACCTTGATATACATATTAAAGCTCACCGGGCCTACTTTTGATCGTTGCGCGTCCAGGTTAAGTGTGATATATGGATATATATGCTCCAACTTAAGGGAGTGTTGCGAGCTTGCTATAGACACTTTTGTTTTGATTTTGTTGTCAGGATTGTCATATAGGGCCTCTTCTATAAAATGATGCATGGAGTATCTAGACTGTCATATATGGAGTGCACCTTTGATGGAAGCAATGGTGAAGGAATCGAGGTGAAGATTGGTAACGATAACATTCGGAAGAGAGATTCTTTTAGATATATGGGATCTATTTTGCAACATGATGGGGAAATTGATAGACATGTTACTAATAGAATAAACGCAGGCTGACTAAAGTGGAGAGGAACCTCTGTTGTTCTCTGTGATAAGAAAATTCTTTTAAAATTAAAGGAAAGTTTTACAAAATAGCTGGGAAACAAGTTATGCTCTATGGATCTAAATGTTGGCTTGTGAACCATAGACATGTGCAGATAATGATTGTAGCCGAAATGAAAATGCTAAGGTAGATGTGTGGACACACACATAAAGATTATATTCGGAATGATGCAATCAGAAAGAAAGTTGGTGTAGCTCTGATCAAGGATAAGATGCGAGAAAACCCCTTAAGATGGTTTGGTTATTTGCGAAGAAGGTTAGCTGATGCACCAGTTAGGAGATGCGAGTGTTGGGATGTTAAGCCGGCTAGGAGAGGGCAAGGACGTCCCAAGAAGTGTTGGAAAGAGACTATACGAAGGGATCTTAGTTTTTTGGATATAAGCCCGAGATTGACCCAAGATAGATCTGAATGGAGCCAAAGAATCCATGTAGCCGGCCCTACTTAATTGTGGGAAAAGGCTTTGTTGTTGTTGTTGTTGTTGGGAGTCCTTTCAAGAAATGGCCCCGCCAAAAACCTAATTTCTAATGAATCTTGTGCATTATAATATATGTCAGTTTGCATTTTTTTGTAGATTCTAAACATAAGTAAAGGCGCTTAATGAATCAACTTTCTTTAACGATGAGTGGTTTGGTGTTCCTCACGAGCAGACAAGCGCACACAACAAAATGTTATCCAAGGGATAGCAGTTCAGGTTGGCAAGGAAAAATATGCATATAAATGCATTAACATCCAGAACACCCTTTCCCATCTAGATTTTACCTTGAAACTGGAGCAGACTGAAGGTGATGACATTATATCTTTATTTGGCCGAAATAAGCCCCACAAGTAGTTCTTTCCATTGAATACTGCACCAATCAACACAGCTATAAGCATCAATTTCCAGCAAAAAATGTCTAATAAATGAACAAATACTACGTTTACATGAAGCATATATAAATCGTGCATAATTTGTGATTTAACAAAATGCCTGAATTTGAAGAAAGTGAGGGAAATAAGACAAGATACATTATGAGACCCAAGACACGGTCAACCATGTACCGCTGTTGTCCATTTTCAAAGGACAAGTGTATTTCACTACAGAGTCCATATCTTATGAATGCCTCCAACCCAAAAGCTCTACCTTGAGCATGCTGAAATAGTATAATGGCAAATGGCATATGTATAGCACACTCACTTTTCTGCAAAAATCAACCTCAACATCCCTAACAGAAGGGAATTGGAAATACTTGAACACAAGCAAATGGGAAAGATAGTGAAACCATCGCACATGAAGCAATTTTCAGTAAATAAAACCGGAATCTTAATAGCTTTGCACATTAAGGATGGGTGTATATACGTTAGATGCAGTGCAGACGCATGGGATCAAAGAGAATGGGAAACTAAATGTACCTGTCGACATATAATTGAGATTGCACTTTGTATTCAAAACTCACGCCACTTTCTCGACCAAGGAGCAGATTTGTTTACATTCACAACTTGGTAAAATAAGGTTCAATGTTAACAACAAATATACAGGGGACATTATGCAAAACCATGGGTACAAATTTGCGTGCATATCAAATATCATGATGCGATAAAAGAAACCTGACTGGGATTTACATATACGGCAAACATCAAGATAAACAGTGATAAAGTTATTAAAAGAAACATGTCTGATTCCAGGACAGACTAGGTGCCTACCCTGGTCCAGAATCATCTTTTTCAAGTATTTAGAGAACCATTCTGATAATGCAAGTTATCTTGCAACTTTGTGGGATGATAACAAGTCAAAAGAAACACAGTAACTGAGCATGTTGAGTGGTAGGGTGATAGGGGTTTGGTTTTTTTGTTTGTGTGCAAGCGATGATGGTGATAGGTAGTTGGAATATTGGCACTTTGACTGGCAAATCGATGGAGATAGTAGATACGATGGAAAGAAAGAAAATTTAAATTCTGTCTCCAAGAGACAAATGGGTTGGAGAGAAAGCAAGGGAGATCAAGAAGACATGCTTTAAATTTTACTGTTCAAGTAAAGATAAGGGCAGAAATGGTATTGAAGTGTTTGTTCATAAGGATTTGAAGGATTGTATGGTTGAGGTACAAATATTCGGGGATTGAATTATTTTGCTAAAAGTGGTGCTCGGAGAAGAAATTTTGAATATCATTCCAGCTTATGCACCGCAAATTGGTTTAGATGAAAGGATTAAACAAGCATTTTGGGAGGATTTAAATAAGATTATACAAGGAATACCGTAAAAAAAATGATTTGCCTACCTGGAGATCTTAATGGACATGTGGGAAAAGATGCTTCAGAGTATGCTAGTGTTCATGGATGACATGGCTTCGACGATAGAAATGAATAGGGAGAAGTCATTCTAGATTTTGTAATGGCTTATGATCTTTTTATAGCAAACACTCTCTTCAAGAAGAGGGAAGAGCATTAAATTACTTATAAAAGTGCCCGACTAGAACCCAAATAGATTACTTTGTGTTGAGGAGAAGAGATTGGTTGGGTTGCAAAGATTGCAAAGTAATCCCAGAAGAGAGTTTGACCAACCAACATCGCATGGATGTGCAAATAAAAGTGTTGGTAAAGAAAATGAGGGTTTCCAAGATCACTAAAACTAGATGGTGGAATCTTCAATTGAAGCAATCAAGTTTTAGGGAGAAGGTTTTAGAAGACTTATCTTGGAATTGTAATGGAAGTGCAAATGAGATGTGGGAGACAGTAGCATCTTATATCCGAATGGTAGCCAAAGACATGTTAGGCGAGTCAAAGGGAGGAGCTCCAAGTCAAAAGGAGGCTTGGTGGTGGAGTGGAGGGGTGCAAGAGAATGTCAAAATTAAAAGAGCATGCTTTAAAGCTATGTCTAAGGATAGAACAAATGAAACTGTCAAAAGCTACAAAATAGCAAAAAAGGAAGTAAAGTAGATTGCAAACAGAGCTAAGTGAGGTTGGCAAAAGAAAGAGATAAAAAGACCAAAGACCTTTCTCGAGTGAGATGCGTTAAGGATGAAGATCGCGTACTTGTTACTTAAAAGGATATAGAGACTAGATGGAAGCGATGCCTCCATAAACTTTTCATTAGGGAAGGAAATAGAGAGATCACTTTGGAGATCTAGCAAGTAGTGAAAGTTACTTGAATCGTGCAAGCTATAAACGAATACAAAGGAAGGAAGTAGATGAGGCTTTGAAGGTTGCGAGACATGGGAAAGGTGTAGGACCTGATGACATTCCTATAGAAGTTTGGAGAGTTTTAGATGAGCGTGGTTCGACTTGACTTATAAATTTATTCAATGTTATTTGACGAAGCAAGAAAATGCCTGAAGATTAGAGAAGCATAGTGGTGCCTCTCTTTATAAGAACAAAGGAGACATTCAAAGTTGTTCAAATTATTCAAATTACAGACATATCAAGTTGATGAGTCACACTATGAAAAATGGGAAACGTGCGATCGAAAGAATGTTGAGGCAAGTTTCCAAAGTAAAAGAAAACTAATTCGAATTCATGCTAGGTCGCTAAACTATTGAAGTCGTCCACTTGTTAAGGAGAACAATGGAGATTTATATAGCTAAAAGGAAGAACCTCTGTGTGATTTTTATTAATTTGGAAAAGGCTTATATTTTTTCCATGGGATATATTGGAAAGGAGACAAGTACATGTCCTTTACATTAACCTCATAAAAGATATTAGATATGTATGACAGGTTTCATCTTGTGTAAGGATACAGGTTGGGAAGATTGACTATTTTAACATCAACATTGGTCTGCATCGAGGTTTACCTTTGAGTACATTCCTTTTTACTTTAATTATGGACGAGTTGATAAGTCACATTCAAGATGAGATTATGTTATTCGTTGATCATATTGTGTTGATTGATGAGAGTAGAGATGGAATAAATGAGAAGCTTGAGATATAGAGACATGCATTGGAGATTAAAGGATTCCGTATAAGTAGGGTTGAGCCAAATTATATGAAGTGCACTTTTGATGGAAGCAATGGTGAAGGAATCGAGGTGAAGATTGGCGACGATAACATTTAAAAGACAGATTCGTTTAGATACTTGTGATCTATTTTGCAACATGATGAGGAAATTGATGGAGAAAAAAGAATAAATGCATGTTGGCTAAAGTGGAGAGGAGCCTCTACCATTCTCTGTGATATGAAAATTCCTTTGAAAATCAAAGGAAAGTTGTAAAAAACAACCTTAAGACATGTCATGCTCTATAGATATGAATGTTGGCCGGTATAACATAGACATGTATAGAGAATGGCAGTAGCAAAAATGATAATGCTAAGGTGAATGTGTGGACACACACATAAAGATCAGATTCAGAATGACGCAATCAGAAGGAAAGTTTGCGTAGCTTCGATTGAGGATAAGATGCGAGAAAATCGCTTACGGTGGTTTGGTCATTTGCAACGGAGGTCAGCTGATGCACTGGAGAGGAGATGTGAGTTTTGAAATTTTGAGACAACTAAGAGAGGGCGAGTTTTGGGATCATCCGAATCTAAACCCGAGAATGACCCAAGATAGATCTTAACATAGGGAAATAATACATGTCGTTGACCCTACTAAATGTGGGAAGAGGTTTTATTGTTGTTGTTGCAAACGATGATGGGTGTATCAGGAATATGGGGAAAGGGGAGAGTTCTGGGTGATAGGTCTATTAAGGATGGGGGATATCGTGGAAGGGTCATGGACGATGGGGAAGGGTTTCAGGGATTGGATCTGGGGCTTAGGGCGAAAACGATGGGGGTATGGCTTAGGTAGGCAACCTAAGGCTTTGGATGTATGAAGGATGGCGACAACGATGGGGGTATGGAGGATGGTGGCAGCTTGATGTCGATGAAGGGGACGACGGCTGATGGTGATGGGTTCACGGGTGGTAGCAAGGGCGATGGAGATTTGGGTGATGGACGTCGATGATGTCAACGAAGAAGGATGGAGAGGGGATGGGGGACGGGTAAGGAGGCATGCTCTGATAGCATGTTCAATTAGAGAGCTGCAATTCCTTGATTGTTGAGATATTAGGTATCTTTCTTATTGTTTTCATAATATATATTTCTTTTATCTCTTGTAATTTGCCCAACAAGTTCCTCTCATATATAAGAGAACCATAGGGCCTCTCAATAATGCAATTTATTCTTTTCCTTCTACATGGTATCAGAACGACGATCCTAAGCCGGAGTTCCCATATCCCACCAGATCTCATGTGCTCATACATCCAAGCAGAACAGTGTTGCCGGGCGCAAACACCGTCACTTACTTGATGTGACCCAAACCTTGTTGATATAGAGTCATGCTCTTCACGCTTACTAGGGTGAAGTTGTCCTCACTGCATGCTATCTGTTGAACCGCTTGCCCTCATCTCCTTTCTCGTTTGCGTTTTTCGAGAAGGATCTTTTCTCCCTTACGCCTGGTATGTTCAATTGGATCTTTTCTCCCTTACACGTTCAGTCTATTACATTTGTTCATGATGTCTCTCCAGGTCATGACAAGCCCTCTCCCAAAGCTGTCAAGTGTGTTTTCGTCGACTATTCTCGTACCCAACAGGGGTACTGTTGCTTTGATCCGTTTAGGCGGAAATACTTTGTCAGTATTAACGTTACTTTCTTTGAGTTTGTCATGTATTTTTCCTCCTACATATGACAGACTAGCCCATCTGAC
The DNA here is from genome assembly GCA_037367405.1 of Ottelia alismoides. Classification (NCBI taxonomy): domain Eukaryota; kingdom Viridiplantae; phylum Streptophyta; class Magnoliopsida; order Alismatales; family Hydrocharitaceae; genus Ottelia; species Ottelia alismoides. Next base: position 578,535 of record JAZKJV010000219.1, read on the forward strand.
CCTGACGATGAGATCTACATGCCTCCACCTCCCTCTACTCTTGCTCTACCACCACCTCGACCACCACCTATACACACCTACTCCTGCCTCTACACCTACTCTTATGGCTCCACCTCCTACTGTGACTCAATTTTTGCCATGTGTTACTCACAGGTCTTGCCCACATGGCCTCAAATTTCAGCGAAATTCGGTCGAATTTCTGTCGAATATCGATATCCAGTCGACATCGAAATTCGACCAAAATGACCGAAATGACCGAAATATGGGGGTCCTAGTACAAAAAATGACCGAAATGATCGAAATTTCGATCGAAATTTGACCGAAATTCCATCAAAATTCTGTTTTGGTCATCACCGAAATGGTAACCGAAACCGACATTTAAGGCCTTGCTTGCCCATCATCCAGCACGTCTCAAGTATATAATGAGTATATTATTTCTACTGGCGGCACTACTGAGTTGCCTGTGCAGCGGGATTCCATATAGGATGAGCACATGCCTTCTCAAGAGGGGAACTTCAAAGGCTCAGGACTTAGAAGATGTTCTTGATGTGTCGATTGCTCTGCTTAAGCAGAAACGTATGTGTGCTATATCCTCTTCCAGCATAGGTTTCCTTGAGCAGACTGTCAGAGGATTTCAAAAGGTTTACCTTAGCACTATCAACCATGGAGATCCACCGACATATCAGGAGGCTCTTCAAAATAGTTAGTGGATGTTAGGCATGGAGGCAGAAATGGTTGTGCTTCGGTCACGTGGTACGTAGAGTCTTGTTTTTGCTCTAGTTGGCGCATCCATTGTGGGATGCAAATGGGTGTTCACTGTGAAACACCGTGCATATGGTAGTGTGGATCGCTATAAGGTGAGACTTGTGGCACATGGGTTCACCTAGACATATGAGGTGGACTTTTATGATACTTTCTCTCCAGTTGTCAAACATTCTACTCTGTGTATTCTACTTTCTGTTGTTGTGACACGAGATTGTCCCCTTTACAAACTTGATGTGAAGAATGCCTTCGTTTATGGTGATCTGCAAGAGGAGGTCTACATGCAACAGCCACCTGGGTTTGCTACTAAGGGGGAGTGTCATAAGGTTTGCAGGCTACACAAGGCTATGACCTTAAATAGAGTCCAAGAGCATGGCTCCATAATCTCTCATACTTGATAGAGCAACAAGGATTTGTGCGATCAATCGTCGACCACTCTTTGTTTGTGCATAAGACCCAGAGAGATACTATCACTCTTGTTTACATTGATGATATTATTTTTACAGGGGACGATGAGCAGGGTATTCAGGGTGCTAAGGACTTCCTAGGTCAACGGTTTGTGACCAAGGACCTTGGTAATTTACGTTACTTCCTTAGATTGGAGTTTGCTAGGAACCAGCGAAGTCTTGTGATGACCAAGAGGAAGTACGTTATAAATCTTCTTTCAGAAACATGTATGACAAATTGCAAACCCGCCACTACTCATATTGACCCAAGCATGAAGTTCTATGAGGAGGTCAACAAGAGGAGATACTTATTGGCAATCTACTATATGCGACTATTACCAGGCCCGACATATCCTTTATCGTGAGCAAAGTGGGTTGATTTATGGAGCAGCCCAGACAGGCACATATAGATGCAGTCCATATGATTCTGAGGTATCTGAAGACTTCATCATATATGAGTCTTCTTTTCAATAGAGGTCTCTTTCAGTTACAGTGTGTGCATACGCAGATTACGTTGGGTATCCAAAGGATAGGAAGTCTACTTCATACTTCGTGTGTTCATAGGGAATTCCTTAATTTCATGGTAGAGCAAGAATTAGACTGTGGTTGCTATATCGAGTGTTGAGTCACAATACAAGACCATGATGCAGGCTAACACAAAGATGATATGCGCCAGATATGTTCTTATTAACCTGACTATAGAGGAGCATCTTCCCATGAACCTCTAATGTGACAATCAAGCTGCTCTTTTCATTGCCAACAACCCAGCCTTTCATGAGAGAACCAAGCACATAAAGGTGGATTGTTACTACACTCGTGACATGATACAGGAGGGTCTTATCGCCACTACGCATGTAAACTCTAAAGACCAAACAACAGATGTTTTTGCTAAGGCCCTAGACAAATGGCCTTATCAGAGATATTCCAACTTGAGCATGATCGATATCTACCATGGAAGGTCGTTTCGCGATATATCGGTGATATATCGCCGATATATCGGTATCGATGGAGTCGGGATATCGATATTACTATGTATATCCAAATACCAGGTGTCGGCGATATATCGTCGATATATCGCTGATATATCGGTGATATATCGTTTGTCGGCGATATATCGCCGATACCTTGGCATATTCCTTTCTTTACATGCACGAAATGGAGGGCCCATATCGGCTCATTTCGGCTATAAAATTGAGCATATCGCCCCATATCGACAGCAGCGAAATTTGGAGCTCCAAGCCTTCCTTCTTCCATCTCCATTGCATTTTGAGCCTTTGAGGTATGAATCCTATGATCTTCTCTCAATTAGTGAGTAAAATTTCAAATTTTCTTAGGGCTTTTGTTCTTAATTGGAATAAGTATAGTTTGGTAACTTGGATTATATGTTTAGGCCTTAGGAAACAATATTCCATGTTGATTTTTGTTAAGTCTTGTTGTGTAATTAATTAAATCCGAATATAGTAGAATTAATTCTTCAAATTATCGATTAATTTGGTATTCAATTTTGGAGTTTTTGATTTTTTGGTGTTTATTAGGTGATGTTATGGTAGGATGAACTTGGATCTCATGATTTAGACTTATTTTAAATTTTTTCGTGGTGATTTATGTTAGGTAAATTGGGGTAATTTATTAAATCTGAAAATAGTAGAATTCATTCTTCAAATTATTGAGTAATTTGGTGTTCAATTTTGAGGCTTTTGGTTTTTTAGTATTTATTAGGTGATGTTATGGTAGGATGGACTTGGATCTCATAATTTAGACTTAATTTAAATTTTTTCGTGGTGGTTTATGTTAGATAAATTGGGGTAATTTATTAAATCCGAAAATAGTACAATTAATTCTTTAAATTATTGAGTAATTTGGTGTAGAATTTTGGAGCTTTTGATTTTTTGTTTATTTTTTCAGATCAAGGATTCAAGATCATGGCACACTCCGATTCAGACTCTGATGGTTCTCGTGGACAGATGGATTTCGAGAGTGGAGAGATTGGTTGGAAGTATACCACCGCTCAAGATGGCAACAAAGTGAAACCGCAATGCAACTTCTGTGGTAAGAGGCTGGGAGGAGGGGTATTACTAGACTGAAGCATCACCTCGTTGGCAGCAATAAAAATGTTGCCAAGTACACTCGATGTCCAAAAAACGTGAGAGACTTGGTGAAGGCCAGCATGGAGGGGAAAAAGGAGAAGGATATCGAGAGGTCAAGACGGGATGAACAGTTCAAGGAGTTCATGTTTAAGGAGTTCAATGTCCTCTCAGATTCAGACGACGAGGACTTTGTCTACCCCCATGACGATCAAACCGAAGCAGAGAGGTGGGCGACGAAAGAGTCTATGAGGAGCGAGTTTGAGAGGAGAGAACTCGCTGATGCACGCGACGGCTTCCCTGGTGCTAGTGGCAGTGGGAGTGGTTCTGGAGGTACACCAGTACCACCACCCACTAAGAAACACAAGGGGAAAGTAGTAGAACCATTCTTGACGAGGAGTGGGTACATGCAGTACAAGCCAAGCAAGGACCCAAAGCAAAAGACGGTGAAGGAGATGTTCACCAATGCACGAGAGAGAGTGGGCAGGGGCCATCGGCAAGCTCTTCTTTGGAGAGAGCATCCCAGCCCATGTCGCTAGTGGACCTTTCTTACAGAACGCCATTGATGAGATCGCCACAGCTGGAACGGGAGTGAAGGCTCCAAGTGCCAAAGAGTTGATTAACAAGTATCTTGCACAAGAAGAGGAGATGAACGAGTACATCTCGGACCTAAGGAAGAGATGGCCAAAGTATAACGTGACGCTGATGTGTGATGGCTGGACAAGTTATACGAGGAAGCAGATCATCAACTTCCTCGTTTACGGCGACGATAAGACGATTTTCCTTAAATCCGTCGATGCTTCTGAACAGGTCAAGGACTACAAGTACCTGGTGAAGTTGCTGAAGGACGTCATTAAAGACGTTGGGAAAGAGAACATCGTACAGATTGTGACGGACAACGGCAGCAACTTTAAGAAAGCAGGAGAAACAATATTGAAGTCCAACAACTACGGCATTTTTTGGACGTCGTGTGTTGCGCATTGCATAGATCTGATTCTGAAGGACTTCGGCAAGAGGAAGCTCGTTGTGAAGGTGATGGAACAAGCACGAGCGATCATGACTTTCATTTACAACCATTCTAAAGTGTTGGCCTTGATGAGGCGGACATGCAATGCTGAGTTGGTGAGGCCTGGGATCACACACTTTGCAACCAATTTTATAACGTTGCAAAGCCTCAAACAGCACAAGACAGGGTTGAAGACCATGTGCTGCCAAGATGAATAGTTCAAGAACCCATAAGCTCGAACTGAAGGAGGAAGGAGAGCGGAGACAATCATCAATGATCTCTATTTCTGTGATGCAGCGTGGAATGAGAATATAGGGCTGCATATTTAATTAATGTTATATGTTAATTTTATTTACGTTTATTTATAATTTTAATTGAATAAACGAGATCGCCTGTGATCTTAATTAGTTGGTTAGAGATTCGAATTCTAAATTTGGTCGGTTAATTAGTTAGAGTCTATTTAGGATAATTAGTTGTCAATTTGAATTTGATTTCTATTTTGTAATCCCATCCCTCCTATATAAAGGGATGGTGATCCATTGTTTTTAGTCAGTTCAGATATATGAAAAGTTAAGATCTTTATCTCTATCTCTCTCTCGTCTCTCTCCTTCTTCCCCGCATGGTCTACACGTGTTCTCCTTCTCAAAAACCCTCGTATTCCCGACGAGTTTCTTCTTCTCAACCCCTCCATTTTCTTTTACCAAAATCCACCGTTCAAAAATTCAATTTTTATCGTTGGCCAAAATCCGAATTTGCATCATTTGGTATCAGAGTATGGCCTACAGAACATCCTCACGATCTGACGATCCGTACCGACATGCACGCCGACACGAGATGACACACCATCGTTCATCCGAACAAAAACGACGAACCATCTCTGCCATCGACGCCTACAACAAGGAGACGGAGCGCATGTTACGTGATTTACAAATCACGTTCCACTCCCAGTTTCGCGATCTTCATGATCTTATGCCTAACCTCGAGGCCCTATGCGCCGCCCAATCGAAGGCTCCAACGACACCAATCACCGACCCCGAAGTTGAAGACGAAAATCTCACCGTCAACGAAGAACCGGTCGCTGTCCAGGCCACTCCAGATCAGATTCTGCTCCCGGATTCAACTCCGCCATGCCCCCCGATCGTCTTCGCGGCACCGGAATCACCCCAGGTACCCCCGACTTTAGCCCCGCCACTCCCGATAGCCCCCGTTATGTTTCCCCAGCCCCTGCGCCCTCTTCCAGCACCTGTACCCTATCCTGTCCCACCCGCAAACCCAGCCACAGATCCACTGTCGCCGCAAACTCCCCCTCCTTCAACCCCAACAGCCACCCCTGCCCCACAGACACCCTCCCTCGCCCTCGTCCCCTCACAAGTCGAGCCCCCAGTCCCTTCGGCGCCCCCCCTAGCCTCGACGAACCCCTCCACCATCCACGGAACCCCTGCGGCACATTCCCTGCCGCCCCCACCAGCCACAGCCCCCGCCCCTCTTCCTACAAACCCAGCAGCCCCGATGCCACCACTCCCCCCTTGCTGTCGACCCCAACTATCACCACCCCACTGTGTTTATTGCCTTGTGCCGCCAGACATTCCCCTTCCAAGAGGACGCCTCCGCTACTTACGATCACCCGACCCAACCCACCGGCGCTCGATTTCAAGCTCCAGATGCCGTCACGCACATGTCAGGTGCAATCATCTCCACACACGCTACAAGCCCCATCGCCTCCCAAGCCCGTGCACGCCGCCTCGTGCACAACTCGCGCAATCTCCTCAGCGACGTCGCTACGCGTGGTTGTCCACCCCAGGAACTCGCTGCCGCCCGTGGCCACACATAGCAAGTATCCACCGCCGCCTCTTGCTTTGGGAGCAAGAAGCCCTAATGTGTGATTTCCTTCCTAGGGAAATCGGATCCCATAAAAATAGTAAATGGGGTATGATTTGAGAAAATTACATAGGTACTCTCCCCCATAAAAAGTTTTACATAAAGGTTGTAGTTGGTGGGATTTGGAGATGCATTGTTGAAGGGGTAAAAAAATTGCATTACAACCCTTGGGTACGAGATTATTTAAAAAAAGGAGCTGAAAAAAGGAAATGAGGATGCCGCCTTCTACAATTATGATTAGGAATGTGGGATGTGCCTATAAAGGGGCCCTATGGGTAAAGGCATTACCCACATCTCCTCTCATCCTACGTTTGTGCCACACATTTGTTATGGGTTCTCTTAAGGTTATGTTGTTCATGCTTCATCAATTTTACGACCACCGCAATAAGGAGACAAAGCTCGTGGAGACGCCGCCTTTTGCGCCACATATGTTCTTCCAACATGAGGTGGCCGACTCCAACCACCGCACCAAAGCCATCTGGGTTCCACCGTTTGCTCCACATCTATTCTTCCAGGGAATGACTGAGAACGCGGATTCAACCTCCATGCCTGCAGATCCAGCAATTCGTCGAGAGATGAATTTTTAAAAGCGGAGGAGAGTTGATGCAGCGTGGAATGAGAATATAGGGCTGCATATTTAATTAATGTTATATGTTAATTTTATTTACGTTTAATTACGTCGTCGTAATTTTAATTGAATAAACGAGATCGCCTGTGAGATTCGAATTCTAAATTTGGTCGGTTAATTAGTTAGAGTCTATTTAGGATAATTAGTTGTCAATTTGAATTTAATTCCTATTTTTGTAATCCCATCCCTCCTATATAAAGGGATGGTGGTCCATTGTTTTTAGTCAGTTCAGATATATGAAAAATTGAGATATTTATCTCTATCTCTCTCTCGTCTCTCTCCGTCTTCCCCGCGTGGTCTACACGTGTTCTCCTTCTCCAAAACCCTCGTATTCCCGACGAGTTTCTTCTTCTCAACCCCTTCATTTTCTTCTACCAAAATCCACCGTTCAAAAATTCAATTTTTATCGTCACGCCAAAATCCGAATTTGCATCATTCTGTGATGACGTGACAAGAGTCACGAAAATAATGGAACATGTTGTTTCTGCATTATGTATCGTAGATGGGGATAAGAAGCCAACTTTGGGAGTCATCTACGAGGCAATGCGTTGCATGAGGGAGAAGGTTAGAGAAGCAGTTGGGAGAGGATTTAAAGCATGGTTGGACATCATAGACGAACGATGGTCCAAGATGCTTTTACATCCTCTTCACAAGGCTGGTACGTTTTATTATCCATTTAGTTTTTTTGATCCATTTCGTAGGTATGTACTTTTGAATGATTCAAATTTGAGAATTGTTCGTCTCCAGCATATTACTTGAATCTGAAGTACCAATAGAAGAACAGTCTTAGTACAAATGATGACCTTCTAGTAACTGTACAAAATGTGGTGGAGAAGCTCGTCAAGTACGAGAAGGCACAAACCTCGTGCATCAATAAGGTAAGACTGTAAGAACGCTTGTATAATGTACAATCTATTTTGAGGTACAAACCATGTTATGACTTAAAGTTTCGATTAATGTGCAGATTAAATATTTTAAGGATGCCTTGGGTTCTTTCGATAGGGTAACCGTGGTTAATGGACGCGGCAGTACTCTTCCTGGTAAGGACTAACTCTACTGATTGACATGTGTACCAATTTGACTATTATTGATTTATGATTTATCTCTTTTGGATTTTCCGCACCTGAATGGTGGTTACTGTATGGGATGGAAGCTCCCAACCTCTACAAAGTGGCAGTGAAAGTATTTCCCAAACAGCATCTACCGGTGGTTGTGAAAGAAATTGGAGCACATTCAACTTTATCCATTCGAGGAGACGGAACAAGTTGGGAGAACGACTCCACGATCTTGTTTTCGTGCACTACAACTTGAGGTTGAAGATGAAACATGCAAGAGAGGGGCATGACAGAGAGGACTACACAGACCCCATCGATCTTGCATATATTTTTAAGATGCACGACGATGATGCAGATGAAGATGTTCTGCAGAGGTGGTTGGATTCCAACGGTGCTCCATTGCTCGATCAACCGGGAGGAAGGCCGACTGAGAATATAAGCCAATAAATGGGAGTAGATGTTGGCGACTACATGGCCAGATTTGGGCGAATCACGAACCCTCTTAAAGGGGTGGAACTTGATGCGATTGTGGTCGACATTCTCTTTACTGGATCGAAATCCAAATCCAAATCAAAAGATGACAGTGGAAGCGATGATGATGATGATGGTAGCCGTGGTGGATCAGGTGATGGGGACACATATTCAGGGGGGGTCAGGTGGTCGTGGACCACGTGATGATAGAAGATTCGAGTCAGAGCGAGAATACATAGAACGACGTAGAAACATACATGGGCAGTTTGTCCCATGTCTGAGTCCAGGACCTATGGATTACGATGCATATGGACAACGTCACGACGTGGCCATCATCCTACAGATAGCTACATGAACGATTTGATATCATCTGTAGGTTCGTTGAGTTGCATGGACATTGACATCCCATACCGTGGAGGAACACCCGGTCCCATGGACGGATATGGAACCTCACAAGATGAAAGATCATTTGGTGTCTTCCCTGAATATTTTCCTGCACCTCCACCTGGACCTCCTCCTCCTCAGGCGTATACTCCATCTTATGGATATGGTAGCAACAGTGGGTATGGAGGATATAGCAGCTACAGCGATGAGAACTACCAAGGTAGCCAACCCGAGCAGCCAACCCGAGCAAACCTAGCTCAGCCAAGGAAGATCATTTGGTGGTGACAGTTTCGATTTCTTCCCTGAGTATTACGCTCCTCCTCCAAGTCCTCCTCCGCAGAGATCTTCTCCTACTTCGTCGTCGTCGTCCCGAGGATCTCAAGCTAGCAGTTCGCAGCCTTGTCATGCCACTCGTGATACTGGATCTAGTACTGCTTATCCTCATCTCGGGATACTCATAGGCATCGATGACCACCAATACATGCAGTATGTGATGGATTACAAGGCCATATACTCATAAATGACATGAGAGAACTACTGCGAGTTCATTGAATCTGCGATGCGTTATGAGAGACAAGGAAGGGGGGCGATTCAGATCCATCGCGAAACTCTTGGTTTTAGCCTAGGTCATCTCATTTTACATTGTTAAATTGATTTGGATAGTTCTCATTTGTTGTTGTAGCTTTTATATAGATAAATCATAAATCTTTATGCCAATTGCCAAACAATGATTGTCTCGTTATATATTCCCATCGATATGACTGATACGTGCAGTTTAAGGACCATAGTCCTCATAAATTATCTATGTGTGTTATGACTTATGAGGTGTATATTTGTAGTATTTCATGTTATAAACTTATAATAACTTGAATGGAATCCATTTCCAATATTTATAAGTCAAGAATCAACATTAAGTTATTAACATCGACATGGTCGATATGTATGATAGCAGCGATACCGATATGTGTGATATATAGTCTATAAATGGATCAATATGTGTGACATTAGTGTGTATTTGTACGTTATTTGTTGTTTTAATATCTTGGATGACCTTAATTTCTGAAAAAATGCCAAAAAATTGGTCTTTTTGCGCCATTTTCGACATTTTCACCGATATCGTCGATATATCCCGATATATCCATTTCCAGGCGGACCTTAACGATATCGATATCGATACGGTCTTCCATGATATCTACGCTCCAGATTGAGGAGAGTTGAGATATTAGCTTGTAGTTTGCCCAACAGGTTCCTCTTCTATATAGGAAAACCCTAAGGCATCTCATTAATGCAATTCATTCTCCTTCTACATTGATTAATGAATGGAACCCTGAGGCTCCTTATATACTTGGAGACCTAGTGTCAAGGTTACAACAGAGGATATCTCTACTAGAAGTAGATGCCCAGAATATCTCTAGGCTATAGTTACATATTAATCTCTCAACATTGTATGTATAAATTCTGCTGAGTTATTAATCCTATCACATACCTTGATATCGTTTAGGCAGTACTATTGATGAAAAAATAAGCAGCTCAGCATCATCAAGGGTGACTCTTAAAGCTAAGTCGTGGTTGGCAATATCTTTGAGTATATCACTGTATTTCTTACACACCCTGAAAGTGTGGCAAATTTACTTAGCTACAACCAAAACAGATTTCTTACACAAGGATTTTGAAGCAATAGTAAAGAAACGTACTTATTTTTGCCAGGGAAAAGGAACAAGTCAATATTTACTTCTGTACGGGGTGATCTATCAGGCTGCACCTCTAATCTTGATCTTTTTTCCAGGTGAAGGACTAGAGGTAAAGATCTAGCTGCATTACAAGCTTTTTCACAAGCTAGAGAAGATAAATGACCCATTATAGGGTGATACATTTTATTACAAATAACAAAGCCTCCTCTGTCGAAATCAAGAATTAGAATAGGACACAGTCAATCAACCAATAACCTCAAGAACTTGAAAAATAGACATGGTGAGTACAAGACTTAACAAATATGTTAGAAGATGGATTCAATACACTGCTTAAATGCAACAAGAGAAAAAGCCTCTACAACTAACCTCCATATGGCATCTACAAACGGACCAACAGGGCGCTGCAAATCATTCACTGGGCATAAAAGATTATCTTGACTACCACAGCTCTTCGCTTGCCCAGTTTCAGATTCAATTTGTCCTGTAGGCATAAACAAAATCCCACCGAAAGAACCTTTATCAGAAGCAATGCTCTCATCAGCAGAAACAGCAGATTGACCAGAGCCATCATTTTTGGAAAAAGGCATCGAAGAAAGCCGACTTTGCCGTGCAGAATCTCGAATTGCAACAACATCATGACTTTTAACATAAAAGTTGCCATTACAATGCTCATTTATGTCATCTAATACCGACCTGGACCCTTGCCTGTCGTCTGCTCCAGAATTCAAGCTCCCGAAGCATGCATTACTTTCAGTATTTAAGTGATCAGAATCTTTATTAAAAGAGGCTGTATCCCGCATAATATTGTTTGTAAGCAGATTCCCAGATTCTGCAGGATAAATAACATTAGAGATGGATATACCAGATTTCTTTTCTCGGATGACGTGAGAATGGTGGCTTTCTCTGACATGCTTAGCATCACCTATAATCTTTAGATTAATCTGGAATGCAGAACTTATACAACCACATGACAAGTCCAAACCAAGGTTGTTGGCTACTCCTACTTCCCTCCCACACTTAGAACCACTTTTTACATTGAAGAGATCTACTAAAGATTTGTTCACATGATTCAAGTCGATAGAAAGGCCGCCTTTATCTACATATTTGTCCTTGCCACGCATAAACACATCTTGAGTTGATTCTACATCGGTATCTACTCTAACTGATGTGTGAGCAGTATCCCCATCTATAGCACATGGAATATCAAAAAACTCCCCAGATTTTGAACTTTCAGGGAGGGATGACGAAATCTGAGAGCATGGAGGACTGGTTCCATTGTCACCTTTCTCAGTGGTTTCTTGCACTCTGTTGTCCATGATCTCACCAATGTGCAAGAGAGCATTGTTAGCATGATTCCAATCTACAGAGAATTCTTCTTTAACTACACATTCTTCCATGCCAAGAATAAACCTTTCCTGATTTGAATCTGAAATAGTATCGTTTTTACTTGATGCAGGGGCATTTCTCCCATCTTTAGTAGATAAAACATCAGATGAAACAGACTTAGAACCATCAGGGATTGATAATGAAATATGAGAAGATGGCCAAGTATTTACTTTACAACCTTTCTTAGGAGCCTCTTTCTCTAAGTTGACCATGCACTCATTAGCATGCCCCTGAGTTTCATGTTGCTCGCTACGAAACAGACCCTTAGAGGCATTCCATTTTGATCTAGCATCATCAGGTTGCAAACCCAAACCATCAACAGCATGACCATTTGCACTGATAGAAACACCAATCCCTATTTTCACCTCTTCGTTATCGCAACTAGAATGAAGGGTCTCGTAATTGTGGGCAGGTTGTTGTGCTAGATTATCACTATCGCTAACTATACGAGCAATACTTTTAGATGGAAAAGTAGATTGCAAAAGGTGATATTTCAGAGATTTGTTACCAATAAAAACATCACGGACAGGTTTTGTTTTGCAACTTCTAATAATAGTTTTATTTTTTCGAACTGGTTGTACACGAGGCCAGACCACAACTTGAGGGGTATAAACCGTAGAGGCACAGGCACACTCTTGGCACTCCCAAGTAATGTCCTCACAGAGATCCTTCAACACTATGTCCAAACAATATCTACAGAAACAGAAAAACAGGAGTGACAAGAGAGAGCTGACAAATTTTATCTTGTAAAATACTGTCAACATCATACAAGGATATAGCTTACCGATGTTCAGCCGAAATTCTACACTTTGCACAATAAACAAGCGTTTCCTTGTAACCAATATCACCGCACTTTTGACAAACAATATTCTGGATAAGGATAAGAATATGTAACTCTTGCAACATATGCATATCCAAAAAAAAGTTGCCTTCATATCAAAATAAACACAACATAAAAAATGGCAAAGCCTTCTCCCACAATAAGTAAGGTCAGCTACATGGATTCTTGCTCAAATCCATGTTGAAAAATTCAACTATATTTTACGATGGTTGTCGACTACCTAACGCAACCCCCACAAGGGGGGATTTGAACCCTTGTCTTTTAGGTGGTAAGCATATTGCACTACCACCAGACCATTTAAGTGGATACAATCCACAAAAAAATACATAACATACCACAGAAAAAATATGAATCAATCTCATATACATTACGAACATCCACTTTCAGCACACAAGCACACACCCATAAAGGCCACATTATATTGCTACAACTATAGGACCCAAACTGGATCATTTTAGATTTCAGTATGTAGGAGTTGACTCCCTCAACACCCTACATCAGCTCCAAAAAAATCCACTTAATACAAAAAGTGGGCAAGTGATGTCAATTTCCATGACCCACCGAATTCTGAACACCTTAATAATCAACCTCTCAGCAACCACCATCATGGTCTTAATCCTTACTAGAACCTTGCATTTCCGATCACAGACTAAGAAGTCAACATCTTCAAAGAGTTCCACAGGTGTCAGCCAAAAATAAGGAACGACCAACTTCTGCTTATTGGCCCCAGATCCCACCATTCCGCCGCTAGTAGTCAATTGACAAGCATAACTCAGTCACTGGCACCATCTCTGCAAATTGCTAAAAACCTTATACACCGACCAATTTGGTCGTCCGAAATGTTGTTTACGGAAAAAATGCAGTTATACCAATTGTAGTTTGCCTACTTGTTTCCATTAATGAACTCTAATTACTTGTTTCCATTCACCAAATAAGGGAAATACACTGCGTTTTTAAAGAAAATGCAATAAGCTTCTGATTGGATGAGGTAGTGTAAAAAAATATCTAAAGAAGTGGCCACAAGGAATGCAGACAAGCGTACTCAGTTGCTTGGGATATATCCCTACCACCGCCCCTTGGGATTGGCTCCAAAAACCTCCTGAGATTGACTCTTAGAATTACCTGGCATCACTTCCAACTGTGACTACCCATCTACTGGGCTGTATTAAGAACAGCGCCTCAACAACCTGTCTACAAGATATGGCATTCAGCATGAAACTGTTTCCTTTATAACAAGTTAAAGGTATTATACTCTAACTTGAGAGACACTGTTAGAGTTATATGATTAAGTTAGTTGGGTTGCTTGGGTCTAGGGGTGTAAACGAGCCGAACCTGAGCGAACCAACCAAGGCTCGGTTCGGTTCGTTTAGCCAGGGGCGGAGGGACGTGGGGGCGGGTAGGGGCCGTGGCCCCCCCTCCCAAATTAAAAGTTGTGAAAAGGGTGGTCCCCCCTCATCCCTCAACGATATTTCCATGCCATAAATTTTCCAAAATGCCTAATTATAGGATGTAACGGCCTCCTCATGTAGCATTATCTAACCACAATTCCAATTCAATTTTTATTCTCACATGCTATTGTAATTTTTGCTCACGTGTATGTTGTCACATGAATTTGTAATATCGAATCTTATTTTTTTTTGTAAATTTGTACTTATATTTTTGGTATTTGTGGGCTAACCTCGCACAAGGAGGAAAAAAAATTAAGCCGGGCAAGGAGATAATCCATCCCTCAGATGCAAACCTAGGTTGTCTAAACTGCGTGGTTCTTTCATCTGCACAATACTAGTTGTTGCAATCAAGATATTCTTTACATTAAAATTTCTTAATTTTTTATGCTAAAATTATCTTTTGAATATATCGACACCAGGAATTAGGATCATATGTAATTTGATTTATGTTGAACTTATTATGATTATTCCGAAATTAGAATTTACTCATTTCCATGATGTGTTATCAATGGTTTCATACACATCACTGTTGGATTTAGATCAATTACAGTTTGCATTAGCAATGTAGCATATGTGAGAATATGTGTGAAAATATAATATGCAACAATCTCTTCAACAAAATAGGTCTATTAACATGCATTAATAGAAAAATAAGTAATTAATAGTAAAATTACTTGAACTATATCATAAATATGTATGCATTAATTATTCAGTAAGTATTGCCAAGTAATTGCTTCATGAAGTTAGAGTTTCCTACAATAAAAAGTCATCATCTTGTTACAACCATACAAATTTGTTTCGAAATCCTTCAGTTTGAATGGCTATCAATAGAGTTATTTATATTCCTCACATTTGAGATATAAGTCCTTTTAGCTAAAATAAAATGTTGTTGATAATTTCTTAAAGCCATCGAAATTTGAATCAAAGTCACCCATCAAAATGGAATTTCCATTTTTAGTAAAAATATTAATTGTCAATCTTTACCATGGATCATTTCTACAAATTTAAGGACCACAGTGGGGAAATTCATTGAAGTATGTATAGTATTGTATTTTTTAATGAGATCTTATCATTAATTATTAAATACACAAGGCTCGTTTGGAAAGTGGGTTACCCCTGGGGTAACCCGGTTTATCCCCCTTTTCCCTAGGTCATGCTTGGGTTGGATTTTCATCACATATCAATGTGACATCACATCACCTTCTTTATTCCAACCCTCTACCAACTCTCATAACCATCCAAATACCTACTATTCAACCCACCCCAACCTAACCCACATCAACCCTTAACCAAACGAGCCCATAGTAATGGTGATCATTCATCACAAAATTATTTTTTATAATTTAAATTCAACAAAAAATGAGAACATGAATAAGGATATGATTTTTATTTTTGTTATGGATAAAAATATATTACAAATATCAAATATTGAGGATATGGATACAAATTTGATTTTTTTTCTATTCATGTGCTTGAATATGTTAATTATTTACATCGTATTGAATGGATTTAGGTTTGATTGTGGTCAAAAGAATAATAGTTTTTTATTTCAAGAAATCAAGAGTTGACAATTATAAAAGTCATTACTTTAATCAATGATCCATCTCTTAGTGGCCCCTCCTATGAAAATTTTTTGGCTCCGCCCCTGCGTTTAGCATACTTTCAAGCTCGGGTTCAGTTCGGCTCGATAAAATGAAAACTGTAATCAGGTTCGGCTCGGCTCGGGTAAGGTTCGCAAAGGTTCGCTCGGCTCGTTAAAGGTTAATTTAAGAATAGAACATCGCTGTAGCATGCAGGGGAGGGTTTTGTGGGGGTTTCGGGAATATGGAATAGGGACTTATGGAGTGGATGACTAGATGGGTTTGGGAAAATAAGGGAATAACTCTTATGTTATGATAGAATGTCTTTTTTTCCTTATATATATAAAATATGTATGTATATATACTTTTATGTATGTATGTGTGTATATAATCGAACTTCTAACGAACAGAACCTGAGAGAACCTATGTTTTTGAGGTTCGGTTCGTTATTTAATCGAGCCCAAACTTGTGTCCAGGTTCGGTTCGTTTATTTTCGAATCGAATCTGAATCGAACTTTTAGCGAGCCGAATCTGAGCGAATGTCGAATCTGAGAATTTTCTGACAGACCTACTTGGGTCAATGGATCTCCACATAATCCCAATACTGTTTTATCGTTTGTTTAATCCCTGTGTTGCTAGGACGGGACTTGTATGACTTGGTCATCAATATATAGCCCCTCGTACTACCCCATTTATTCTTCATAAGAATTATAAATATTAGGTCCCTTCTCCCATGATGTTTGGGTCATCCCAACAGCCTCTAACCACACAAACTCAACATCCTTAACAGTGATGAATGCAATTATTTTGTATATCAACAATTTAATATGGGATATTTACATGTGAATCCTAGAAAAACAATATAATTCAAGGTTCAAAATATGATATTTGGTATTCGTTCGAACAGATGGTCTACGGAGGTATATGCAAATTATGTGATTTGTAATATTTTAATTAAAATTACTAAAAATATAATAATAAATCATGACAATAGAGACTAGTCTAATTCTTGATGATCTAATAGAATCCAAAACCTTAAACCCTAAACCCAATTAGGGTTTCGTCCATTCCATTCAATTGAACCCTTCATTCACTCCAACCACTCCTAGAATTACTTCCAATGCTTCGGTTATCTGTGCTAACCTTGCATGTCCTTGATTGATCGAAGATTCCAAGCCATCTCTGGTCTCGTACTTCTTCTCCGATGAGCCTTCATTGACACTACGCCCTAGTTAGCCCAGCAACTTCTTCAACCTTTACCCGACTTCACCAGGCTTCCAGAAAGTTGTCATGATCTTCCTCAAGGATAGAGGAGCCCGGAGGAGGAGATGCAGCATCGACAAAGCCCTGCCTCTCTGTCACCACTTGCGGAGCAGTTCGATATGCTACTTAGAGCAAATATTGTTCTGATTGAACGATCCACATTCAAGCCAAACCATCGCTTCAACCACGTAACCTCTGGGTGACCCACACCTATCCCGAGACGTCGTTGATTTCCATGTGGCCCGAGCTAAGTCCGCACCATGAACCTCACTCCGAACCTAGTCGCACGCCTCTCAGGTGTCGCACTTGGATAATTGCATGTGCACCCCTCCAACTTTACTAAATTTGCAGATAAGCCTTTGTACGTCTGGATATTTTGTATGGAACCCTTGTCAGGTTATTTTAATTACATATTAGTCCAATTTGAACTGTTTGTGATGTTTTATTAATTATTTTATGTGTTTTATTTACATAGATACTCCTAAGCTCAATCATTAATATCTTAAGCATTTTTAATCCATTTAATGGGAAATTGATCTTGTTTAAAAGCTCTTGTAATGCTCTTTTTAATGATATATTTGTTGTTCTGAAGTGACTTGTATGTTTTTATTTAAAAACCAAAGAAATACATTGAGTTGCGTTGAATTAATTGCCATTAAACTATCTTAGCTCGTGTATTATTTGGAACCATGATTTACTTAATCAACATAGAATCTCGCTAGGTGACTAATAAATGATTTCATGTTATGAATACCCAAATTAATTGTGAAATAGTGCTTATGGGTGACTCACTAATTATAATCATTAATTGAGACATTGCAATTAAAGCTACTTAATAATCATTGACTTGGACCATAATACGAGTGTAATTGGATCTTATTAATACCTAATTCAAGAGATTGTTTTATAATTAAGTTTATTGTGTTGCCTTGTATTACATTATTTTGCATTTTGTAACATCACATCTAGCTTGTATTATAAGAACAACAACAAAGCCTTTTCCACATTAAGTAGGGTCAGCTACATGGATACTTTGCCTCCATTCAGATCTATCTAGAGTCATTCTCAGATTTAGATCCAAAAAACTAAGATCCCTTCGTATAGTCTCATTCCAACGTTTCTTGGGCCTTCCTCACCCTCTTAATCACCTCAACATCCCAAAACCCGCATCTCTTAACCGGTGCATCAGCTGACCACCTTTGCAAATGGTCAAACCACCTTAAGCAGTTTTCTTGTATCTTATCCTCAATCGGAGCTACACCAACTTTCATTCTGATTGCATTATTTTGAATCTGATCTTTACGTGTGTTTTCACACATAAACCTAAGCTTTTTTTTCTATTGTCATTCTCTGCACATGTATATGGTTCCCAAGCCAACATTCAGATCCATAGAGCATAACAGGTCCCACAACACTTTATAGAATTTTCCTTTGATTTTAAAGTAATTTTCTTATCACAAAGAACAGCAGAGGCTCCTCTCCACTTTATAGCTCGCATAGCATGCATTAATTATATAAATAACATCTCCATCAATTTTCCCATCATGTTTCAAAATAGATCTCATGTATCTACAAGAAACTCTCTTTTCAATGTTATCGTCACCACCTCGATTCGTTCATCATTGCCTCTATCAAAAGTGTACTCCATATATTCAATCTTGTTAGAGAATATTCTGTGAGGCTGGTTGTTAAGAGAATATTCTATGGAGAATATCCTATAAAATATTCTCCCTTTGAGCATCTATATAAGGATCGCCACACCCCCTGTACTCATTGAGAAATTCCAATAGAATATCCGCCCCTTTGAGGGCTTCTCCCGTGGTTTCATCCCGCTCCTTAGGGAGTAGGGTTCCACGTAAATCTTTATGTTCTTCTTATGTTTCTTGTTTTATCGATTCCGCTTCCGCTTCTCTGATTTCAACATGGTATCAGAGCGGGTTTGATTCTCGTGGAGTTATTTTCTTCTATCATGTATTCTGAGATTCATTACTATTTTGTTTGAAAACTGTTTGAGAAGATTTTTCGAGTT
This sequence comes from Ottelia alismoides, assembly GCA_037367405.1. Classification (NCBI taxonomy): domain Eukaryota; kingdom Viridiplantae; phylum Streptophyta; class Magnoliopsida; order Alismatales; family Hydrocharitaceae; genus Ottelia; species Ottelia alismoides. The sequence goes on from JAZKJV010000219.1 coordinate 597,487, forward strand.
CTAAGGTTCCAATCTGGATCCCTAATTCCTATTCAAGTTCAGGCCGTCAAAGGGCAACCCATTTTCCAGCCGGGTGCATCATATCACGCAACCCTAGGGGTATGCGCATATGTCAACATTGTAGACCCTCCGGGTGGAGGATACACTACGGGCAATATTTCTAGAGGCGGCGCGATTCATGGCAAACCTCCAGCCGTGCTCCTGGGGCAACAAGCAGCACCTCCCCGTGTGCACGCAACATCCAGATCGCCGAATAGGGCCCTCCAGTCAGGGCAGCCCTCGTGCAGGCGCGATCATCTGGCGACCCAATATTCTTCAAAGTGGCGCGCGCCCCAACACTCATGACCCAGGCAGCGCACCTTCCTTGCGCTTCTTCTCCAGGATCCTTGCAGCCCGAAGCCGCTGCAGTTCTCCCGCACCCCTCTTCTCTTACGCAGGCGATGCATCCCTCGATAACTCCAGGCCGCTTTTCTCGCGCACGATGGCGCAATTCCATATATGGCGCGTATTCAGGCGACGTGCTTTGGAAGTCTCCAACTCCTCGCACGACTCCACTCGCAGCAGCCTCCAAGTCTCAAGGCCTTCATCATCCAGGCGGTGGCACATCGTGCGCACATGCCCGATCAGCAGGCGGAGCCACATCTCCAGCGCGCACAGCCGGCGCATCTCCATACCTCGTCCAGGCTATCCATAGCGTGCTCCCAGGAGAGAGCTTGCATCCTCTACACGCGGACTCCTTCCCTTGCCTAGTCAAGGCCGCCGCACTCCTCCAAGTTGGCGGCAGAACCCTCGCGCCCGTTGTTGGCGGAGCCGTTCTTCAATCTCTGGGCGAGGGCAGCACCTCCCCAATCGGGGCTCCTACCGATGCAGCTTCAAAACCCAGGCGGCGACGTTGGTTTAAAGAAATAGGGTTCCACCTGGGAACCCTATTGCCATTTATGAAAAAAAAAATCTCTTTGCTCGTTAAAAAAAAAAAGAGGTGGGGAGCATTTGCTTACGGCCCAAGTGGGTCAACAAATTCACAAAGGAAGAAGAGATGGGCCCATGTGAGCTGATCGGATTTAAAAAAAATGCAAGGTCTACTTTGGCAGTGAGTTTTAAAAAAAAGGAAAATGAGAAAGAGAGAGAGATGCTCAATTAGGCTACTAGGTTTTTTTTAGCCCAGGTGGGCTACGATTACTCTTTTTTAAAGGGGTTGTTGCCCTTATTTGTGAAAAGAAAAGGGTTGAATAAGCACAACAGAGCTTATCCAAAAAAAATGATTTCAAAAAAAATGATATGCAGAAGTCAAAAAAATGAGGAAAAGAGGCGTGTACAAAGAAAAGCCATACACAATTCAAAAAAAAAAGAAAAAGAAAAAGATATGTGCAAAAAAAAATTTTTTTTGAAAAGCTGATTAAAAAAAAGGGGGTTGAATGGCTTGAAAAAAAATGATGAAGAAAATGAAAATGCATGTTATTCACTTGTTTCTCCCAACTTGATGCTATATATTCTTTATTCTATCAAGTATGGGAGAAAGGGGGAGTCAGAAATGACATTCTTCAAGACGTTTGCATGTCTACGACTGATAAATCAACACTCCAGCTTTCTACAGAGCATCCATTTTCACCGAGCATCAATATCTTCGACAGGGTGCATACTTCTTCTTTTGCGACCCGACTACTACTCCGCGCTGGACTTCTTCTTCTGCAACGATTCTGCTCCAGGCACGACAGAGATACGTTCCGGTGACCTGCAGGCACGACAAAGATACGTTCCGGTGACCTGATATCGCAGCGGTTCTACAAGCATGACAGAGACACGTTCCGATGACCTGAAAGCCGCAGACTCGTCCTCGTGCGTGGTCCTCTACCAGCAGCGGACATGTGTTCTTGTGATGTATCGCGTGAAGATGTATTGTATACTTTCTATTTGTGGCAAGCTGCAGCTTTCTCAGCTCCAGCTTGAGGGGGAGTGTTAGAGAATATTCTGTGTGGTCATTTATTAAAAGAATATTCTATGGAGAATATCCTATAAAATATTCGCCCTTGAGCACCTATATAAGGATCGCCACACCCCCTGTACTCATTGAGAAATTCCAATAGAATATCCGCCCCTTTGGGGGCTTCTCCCGTGGTTTCATCCCGCTCCTTAGAAAGTAGGGTTCCACATAAATCTTTCTGTTCTTCTTATGTTTCTTGTTTTATCGGTTGCGCTTCCGCTTCTCTGATTTCAACAAATCTTAGCCTTACTTATATGAAATCCTTTAATCATATTTCTTTTGACTTGCATTATAAAACCCTAAAAATCATTCATCCATTAGTCACGTTTCTTTTGACCTAGATGCAATTTAAATTACTTAACGTAGGTAGTAAGACTAAGTTAATAGACCTAATTGCTTGTGCCCTTGAGTTAGATCCTGAACTTATCCGAGATAAAAATGTTCACCTCATTCTCTTCGTGGAGATGTTTTTAGAAAGGTTTGTTGACCCACTTATCTAATCTTCACCTCGATTCATTCATCAATGCTTCCATCAAAAGTGCACTTGATATATTTAGTCTTAGCCCTACTTATACGAAATTCTTTAGTCATGTTTCTTTTGACTTGCATTATAAAAACCCTAAAAATCATGCATCCACTAGTCATGTTTCTTTTGACCTAGATGTACTTTAAATTACTTGACTTAGGTAGTTAAACATAAATCAATAGACCTAATTACTTGTGCCCTTGAGTTAGACCCTGAGTTTATCCAAGATAAAAATTTACACTTCGTTCTCTTTGCGGAGATGATTTTAGCAAGGTTATGTTGACCCACTAATCGCTCATACTATAATTTGACATATTTAATATAGTGATTTAACAGTCAAATAAATGTGTTGGAATCTCAAATTCATCATTTATGTTTTTTTAAAACCATGTGAGCACGCACGATGGCAGACACCCTATACTTCAAGAGGAGTTTGTAGAAGTGGTTAACTTGGAGGAGTTTGTAGGAGTGGTTAACTTGGAGGTTATCCAATGGAATCTTGAAGACACATCGCCATCAACCCTATATGACAATGGAGAGAATCACATGACATTGACTTGGGGACAGAGTGTCGTGGATCTTATATCAAAGTGAGCATAGCGAATACAAACAGTAGACACGATAGCAGATGCACGCAACATTACATATGCACGTCTATTTTTAAACACTTTACCTATATATAAGTATTCTACTCACAGTCAAGGTTTAATAGAGCACAAGTATTCTAAACACTTTGCCTATATATAAGGCGAGGCATATGCCCCAAGGATACTAAAACATAGGCTTTAATTTTATAAGAAAGAAATAATAATTAAATAAATATATTGAACTAACATTATAATAAAATTAGGCTACAAAAAATGATAAATATTCTCCCACTTTAAGTAGAGTCAGCTACATGGATATTTCCTTATCTGTGTTGAAAGATTAGACATTTTTTTACAGTAGTTGTTGACTACATTGAAAAAAGAATCAAAACAATTATAACTTGTTGAAAGGTATAACATATAAGCAAATTAAGCATTTAAGTTGTGATGATTTACAAACTATTATCAGGGTGCAAAATATATATTTAATTTCTCAAGTTTCATTTTTTAACAGGTACAAAAGTATTATAACGAGCAAATATATAAATGTATAACCTTTATTTTTCAAAATCCATTGCTGAAAATTACCGCATATCAATTAATGTATAAAAAATCTATACTTATTTCTTGTTTCCTAACAAATTAGTGATATGAATATCATTTCATACATAAAATACTAAAAAGTGGGTAATAAATATTAAATAAAAAAATAAATATATAATATTTATAGACAATAAATAAACATATTATTCTTACTCATTGAAGTGAATAAAATATATCCATATCTTTTAACACCAACCAACATCGCTCAATTTAAATGGACATTCTCATGTTCCATTTATAACCTGCAAGCAACTCTTTTCCAAAAATTGAGTGCTTGCAAAGATGCATATAGCTTTATAAAATAAAGAATGCATTATCCTCTTTGAGGAACACAACGCCTCATTGTCAAAAAAATTCACTTAATTATCCATTTTAATGAGATGTCAATTCATCTCAATGTTACAAAACCTTGACACCACCACGATGCACATGCATCAGAGCAAAGTCTTGAAAAGCATGCCTCGAGGTAAAACTATTCCTCTTAAATCAAGGTATACTCCCCACTGTCTCGTTCCAGCATTTTTTTAAAGTAAAAAAGATCGAAAGGATATAGGTAAGTGCCCAAAAACTTCATCATTTTTCACCTCAAAAGAGTACATGCCAAAATTTGGCCAAAGAAGATTACAAACCTTTACAACCACCCCTCAACGAGCATTTTAGCACGTATCACCACATTCTCACCATACGCACAATCATGCCGAAAGACTGCACCATTTCTGACAACCTAAATAGCCAAGATCATCGCTATCATCGCCGACTTCCTTTCAGTGCTCACCCCCCCAACCCTATGTGCTCCCAGAAGTCCTTATGCCCATCAAAGCTCCTCATAGGTTCCCACGACAATCTCTAAGCCTCAAGCGAGCACCTAACCTGCAAAATAAATGCTCCACATCTTTGATTGCCTCCTAACACCTCCGACAAACAGGATCCACATTCGTCACAAACCACAAAATGTTCTCCTATCAAGAAGCTACCCCTCCTAAAGATCTACAAGATAACCTTTACATAGGTGGGGATTTTCCATTTCCAGATCATGTTGCAATCACTCTCGCAAACCCCCGATACAAACACCACCGCCCTCTTTAGCGCATTGTATGCCTTCCTCATGGGGAATGTACCATCTCGCCAAACAACAGAAGTCATGTCCCAGCATTTTTTAAATTATGTCCATGATGTAAAATTTATGCGAGGCTGTTTTATATTTGATATAAGATCACTTTCTTTCAAAATAAAGATATATCATTTTGCATTAAAACACAAACTCAGAGTTTACAATACTTCATGTTACATTACTATACACATCATATAATACATTCATAGAAACACGTCTGCTAATAAAGGCTAAATAGAGTAAAATAAAGAGGGCACAGTAAAATTATCCCTTTTATATTTTAGTTTTAGTCGAATGGGATAACAATTAGATAATTGTAACTGGTGGTTTGAAATATGCAATGAAAATAGAACATACATTTATTGTATTAATTAGAAAAAAATAATGAGGACATCAAATAATTGTGGAGTAGAGAAGGAAATAAACTATCCTGAAATCTAAAAAATAGAGAAAAGTAGAGGAATCACAAAATTGCTAAATATATTCACCAAGTAGACACGACACAACTAATTTTAAGAGTAGGTAACGTAATAAATATCATAGCTCCCATGTAAGATCACAATTTAAACAACCCCTGTTGTAATAAATACACCCCGAATATCTGAGATGGTGAAAAGAAGCAAAAACGAAAGAACATACTACGCGGTATATTCTTTGGCAAACGACGGTTTATATACACTGCAGTCGATAGTGCCAACTTCACCATCAGAGCAAAATAGGCCCCGTGATCTTCTACTCTCACTACCCTTCCTCTCCTCCCATCCTTCCCTAAGTCACACAAACCGCCATCGCTACATTCCAGCCACTAAAAGAACCATGAAATGCAGAACAAAAAAAGCAGAGGAAGACCAATCCACGAACCTTCATGCTGGAATGGGCGGAAACTTCACCTTTACAAGCATCAATACGAGGGATTTGCTGCATGCAAAAATCCTGCAATACAAGTTCAAGCAAGAACAAGAAGAGTGCTGCAAAGAAAGAGATTCCAGAGAGATTTCTCCGTAGAGGGGAGGAAAGGGTAAAGAAAAGTAGGGTTTCGAGCTTCGACGAAGTTGTGGGGTTTAGGAGGAGGGTTTTTGAATCGTTATATAGGCGGTGGGACCCGTCACCGCGAGGGAAACGGAACGCGAAAAGGAAGGGAAAACCGGTGGTGGACGACTCCGGTTTTCACGGCAGGTGACATAATCATCACAAACACGTGGCGTGCTTTTATTGGGTTATGGCCACTCGTGCGGTTACCCCAAAGTGGAGTTCGTGAGGGGTAAATCGGGAAAGTCCGCTGGTGCCGTTGGGATTTAATTTAAATTTGTACTACCGAATATTGATTAAGTTTGTTTATATTAAATATGATTTTTCTCTTCTAGTGCCTTTCCGGAGTTTTGTAATTAGGGTTATACATCTACTTTATTTGCAATGACACTTGGACCTCACTATTTTAAAAAAAAAAATTATACGTTCTTTCGCCACCTTTGTTGCATTATTTTGAAATAAAAATATTGTTAACGTATATGTATATGAGCCAGGCATTTGCTACATGTATATTTGAATTAAATTCAAAACTCTTCTACTATTTCGTCTGCATCATTTTATATCCAAATTATACTCAATGATATGACATAGTAACGTATTTTTCATATTCGTTATTATTTGTACGGGTTTGATGGGGTTGTCCCTTGCGGGCAGCCAACATAGCTGCCACATCCCATTCTTTTCGTATTTTTTTAATTTTTTTGAAAAATTTCACCATGTACATTTATCTATATATCCCTCCAATATGCCATTCAAATTTCGTTAGAAACAGAGACTCTTATGTCGTCCTCCATCTAGAACAGGTGGATTATAGCAATCTTTAGACCATTAAAGTCCCTTATTCTAGATGGAGGGTATAGGAGTCTCTGTTTTTTACGAAATTCGAATAGCATATTGGAGGGATATATGGATGAATATTCATACATGGTGAAATTTTTCAAAAAAAAAAATTGCGGAAAAAGGGGCAGGGCAACCTCATTTTTTCCTATATATTCGTATTCTAAAATTGAGTTGGATGTGTATATTGATTTTTAACCATTTGTATCTCTAAATACATGCATAATGAATGAACAGGGTAAATTATTCAATTTGAGGTAGATAATCTACCATGCTTATTGTCATGTCGTCAAGCTACTGCATTTCAACAAAAATAAACTAGGAATGCGCATTGGATTCAAGGTCCGAAACGAGGCCCGAAAAGAGGCCCGAGATTTTGCTCGAAACGAGGCCCGCATCCCCCCCCCCCCCAGTCCCCTCCTCTCATTTCCCGAATCGAAACCCTTCCCTCACGTAATGCACCCGATCCCTTCCCATCCCTAATCGTTCGTGTGCAGCCCTAGCACAACCGTCGCTCCTTCTCGTCTCGAGGGGGCCGAGTCGCCGCTTCGGTTGACCTCCTTCTCATCTCGAGGGGGTTGAGCCACCGCTCCTCCTCGGCTCCTCCACGGCCTACACACATCCTCCGCTCGTGCCATCCACCATCGCACCTCCTCTGCTCGTGCTAGCCGCTACCGCACCTCCTCTGCACTGTACCAGCCGCCACCGCCAATCGGCCTCCACCGCTCATCGTCCGCATCTCGCCAGCCGCACCGCCCCTGCTGCTAGGGACTTAGGGTTGGAGACGCAAGTCACGCAACCTTGTTGCTTTGCCGCCCAAGGTGAGTCTGTTGTATACTTGTATAGCTTTGTCAAGATTGATGGTTTTTCTCATGTTTTGCAATATCTAATTTTTATACTTGTTATGCAATATCTAATTTGTGTATAGCTCTTCTGATATTTTGCCCCTTTTATTGCATGTATATGGTATTGAGTTGAGATTGGGTTCATGCACGATGCTCGTATGATGTCATGCTGGCGTTTTGTCATGTTTTGTGAATTGGAGTATTAAAAGTCTAGTGAATGAACTGAAGCACATTCTGCAGTCTAATCTTTTGAACTTGTTAGAGAACATTTATTGTTTTCTCATATTTGTTTTGCAGAGATTTTCGCATTGAATGGAGACGAATGGAGGAGCATATGATTTATGTGAGATTTTGTCATTCTGGGCTTCTCAGTCCATTTCGATTTTATATTAGTGCCAAGTTGTGAGATTATTTTTTAAGTAAAGACTAGTAAAAACATTCAAATTTGATTATCTTTAATCCACAAAATTTATTGCATTGCACTCATACAATAATCGTGCACAAGTACTAGATTGTGTTTATCATGTTTTCATTAAATTTATTCTTTTTGAATCATATATGTTTAGATGTCAGAAGAACGACAACAAGAGCAATCCACACTTCCACATTCTACTGTCGACAATCTTGTTATTCCGAATGATGTAGGTTTAGATGCTGATATGCATGTTTCAAGGAAGAGAGAAAGACAATTTAAATCATGGATTTGGGAGCACATGACAATAGTTGGGATGGTTGATGGAAAAGAGATGTGCAAATGCAATCATTGCAAGACACAACTCACCTGCGATACAAAAGGTGGGACTAGTCACCTTGATCGACACTGAAACAACGTTTGTCCATTTTATAAAAAACAAGCAAAGTCTCAGAGCCTTTTGAAATTTTATAATATTGATCAAGGTAGCACGATTGCGATTTGGAAATTTGAACGAGAGCGGAGTAGGGATGATTTTACAAGATGGATTGCTCCAGTGAATTGTCCTTTAATTTTGTATATAATCCCAGATATCAAACCTTTATCTCAAACGTGCAACCTAAGTATAATGTTCTCTCAAAGTATACCATAAAAAGGGATTGTTTGAAATTATACAAAGTGGAGAAGAAGAGACTAATGGAGTTGTCAAAATCTATTGGCAGATTGTCTATCACAACAGACATGTAGACATCAAATCAAAATCTGGGTTGTATTTCTATCACTGCACATTTTATTGATAACAAATAGAAGTTGAATAAGAAGATTATTTATTTTCGTGTTCTTCATTTGCGTCATACAGGCGAGAACATTGCTGATATGATTGTCAACTGTTTGAGTGATTGGAATATACAAAACTTGTGCACTATTACATTTGATAGTGCATCCACGAATGATGTTGTTGTGCGGAATCTTGTTGATCATTTTTCTTCAAAGGGTGCTTTGTTGTTGGACGATAAATTTTTCTTTGTCCGTTGTTGGGCACACATATTAAATCTTGTTGTCCAAGATGGATTGTCTGAAATTAAGGACATAACTTGCAAAATCCGAAATCTTGTAAAATATGTTAAGTACTCGACCAGAAGATTTCAGGATTTCATTGAAATTGCTCAACAAGAGGGCATTCATGTGACAAAAGGATTGAGGTTGGATGTAAGTACACAATGGAACTCCACCTATTTGATGCTTTAATCTACTATCTTATATCAATAAGTCTTTAATCATTTGAAGGGGTGTGATTTCTAATTGTCTGATGCACCATCTGTAGGGGGTGGAAAAAATTGAGATGATTTGTGGAATTTTAGAGAATTTTTATGATGCCGCAAAAGTTTTTTCAGGATAAAAATATTCAAATGTGAACTTGCTTTTTAGTTTTCTTTTTGATATAGAGAAGGATTTGCATTCTCTTATGAGGCATGAGGATCCCTCTTTCATAGATATGAGTGTAAATATGTCTGTCAAGTTTAATAAGTACTGGAGAAAAAAAGATGCCATGATGCCATTGGCAATTTCAACAACTTTAGATCCCCGTTACAAGCTTGAGTTTCTCAAATTTTCTTATTCAGAATTTTATCCCGAGGTTGAAGTTGAAAAGTACATTGAACGTGTTCAAAGTACATTATACAAAATGTTTGATGAATACTCTTACAAGTAAAAGATAGAATTTTCTGGAGAGACTTCTGCATCTTGTGGCTTTGATCGGGATATCATGTGTCCCTCAAAGAGAAAAGAAGATACTAGAAGCAAATTCTTCAAGAAAAATAAGAAAGATGGTTCCTCTGAAGTTGGAAAATATGAGATTGAAATGTATTTACAATATAATTCTGCAGACAATGAAGAGGATGACAAGTTTGATATTTTGAAATGGTGGGATGTGAATTCTAGCAAGTATCGAATGTTTTCGATAATGGCACGAGATATTCTGGCAATTCCTATCTCCACTGTTGCATCTGAAAGTGCATTTATCACTAGGGATCGAGTTGTAGATTCGTATAGCAGTATGCTTCATCCAACAACAGTGGAGGCATTGGTTTGTGTTGGGGGTTGGATTCGTGAGGAGGAGCAAAAGGATACCATTTTTTAAGGATGGAGATGAAGAGGAAGAGATGGAGGAGAATGAGAAGCTACTTGGTAAGTTTAAATAATCAAATCCAATGCACATTATTATATTGCATATCTAATTCCTTGGTTAGCCTAATTTAAACTTCATCTTCTTTGTAGATCCAAGAAACCGCCACATAATAACTAATTATCACGATGAAATATATCTTCAATCTACGGTAAGTAAATTTAATTCTTATCTCCATTTTAATCCGCAACAAAATCTAATTTGATTTCTCTTAAACATTACCTCCACTTTTTGATGGATGGGATGTCATCGCTCGGTGCACCTCCATATCTTGCAACTCTAAGGAAAGATAATCACGTTGATGGAACAATGTTTCTTTTTTGGGTCCTTTGGCAATTATGATGTGTCCTTTTAAATATACTTTTCTCATATATTTTAGGTTCGACAGTTGACGACTTGAACCGTGTTGAATTTTTGTAGCCTTGGTAAACTCATGGTGCAATAGGCTCTGTGTTTTAATTACGTAGACATCTTTCCATTCAACAAGTAATTTTCATGTTAGAGCCTAGATTTTAAATAATTATTTGGTACTATACCTGCAATACATGAAAACATGAAATATAGCTCGGTTGATGAAAACGATGCGTTGTTACTTGTTAGATTCATCTATCATCAAAGAGATTGGTCGGGCTCGATTACATGAATTGGAAGAATTAAGATTGTACTCAATTATTTACAATTGTATATGTTGGTAGACAGTTGGCAGATGGAGTTGTTGACCATACCTGATTCGATGCATTTGAGGTAGTCATATGCACATCTTTCATATTTCACCTACCTACATGTATAGACACATTATATTACATATGTTTTCTATCCTTTTTAAGGTCTACAAGCAAGTGCTTTTGCAATTGTAGTTATGATATACATCTTTTAACATCGGTGATTGAATGGGATATGCGATGGTTGCTTGCATTGTTGTGGAGGCTATATATATTCTTGGAAAGCTTCAATCAAAAGGGTGTGTTTGTGCTATTTTTCTGTTATGATCTGTCTCGGCCAACTGTTAACTCTATAAAGTTTGTTCCCTTGTATAGGTTTGTACATGGTGATGTCAAACCAAACAAATTTCTAGCTTGAGCAACCCAGAATGGCTAATGAAAAGAAACTTTTTCTTATAAACCTTGAATTGGTATAGTTTGATTATATGAATTATCATTTGGCTATACTGAAATAGTGTTGTTCTGCATTCTTAGTGCTACATAGCCACCGCCAATCTTTGAGAGTCATGTTCGATTCAACCATCTTTAAATCTCTCTATTAGATATTTTAATCATGTTATATAAACTGTGTTTTAGCTTCTAAATGGAAAAATCAATCATCGGGTCATCGTGTCGAATATGATTAAAGATTCGTTATTTTTAGGTTCGTGGATATTTACTAATATATTTCCTGTTGTGTTGTTCTCTTTATTCTTAAAACCTATTTATTAGGGGAGTCATACGATATGCAAGTGTGCATGCTAATTTAGGTCTAACATGGAGTAGGAGGGATAATCTTGAGTCATTGGCGTAAATGCATATTGATTTTTCTTATTAAAGGGTGTTTGCCATGGCAAGGATATTGGGTACTTGACAAATGTTGGAGCTTTTCACATTAATTGATGCTTCTCCTAATTGCCAAATCATAGAGCTACTTTTCCTTGTCCTTTTACTAGGAAGGAAATAATTTGAAATGGGTAGTAATGGGGAAATTTCAAGGAGGACCGGCGGAGAAACATGCAAAGCTTAACTGAGGAGCGTGCACGTATAGTAAGTATGCAATAAGAAATATGCACCCAAACCAACACCAGGAGAATATAAATTAAGGAACATGTTGCCTCCCTTGTGGTTCGTCCGTCTCCCAAATGTGTAAATGGACCGGGCCTGGGTTTGGGCTGAAGGACAACCAAAACCGTGTGCCAAGGCCCGGCCCAAGGCCCGAACTATTAAGATGGGCTTGGGCCCTTCAGGGCCCGGTCCAGCCTGACCCATGCCCGCCCTTAAAATAAACCACATTATCAAGTCAATAACTTTTATACTTTTAACTTTTTTTTCAATTTTACATGTGCCCATGGTTTCTTACAAAATTCACGATATGCCCTTCTGTTATTACAATTTTGCCCTTATACTACACTAACGGTATGTCAATATTGTGAATTCAGTAGAATGTAAGGGCCAAGTGCAACTAAAAAAAGGAGCGAAAGGCAGGGGAAACCCACCGAAATTCGGATTTTCATTAGGATTTTTCCTTGTTATGGGTCCATCCAAAAATCTATTTCTCTTTCATTTAATACATCAAATCGTTTCGCTTTCATTCATTCCAACAAAAAATATTATAGTATAATATCTTGGCATCTACAAATACATAATAGTCAACTTTTAATTATTTTTTCATATTTAAATATAATCGCATCACACCAATCCTTTTCAGCAATAAAATTCTCTATCTAAACACCAAAACACAAAAAAGTTGTTCGGTAGATAACCATTTTTTGGGGAGGGCTATTGAAGAAAGTCAGATGGGCACAAGTGTAAAGACACCAAAAAACTAAAAAGAGAAAAATGGGAAATGGGATAAGGACTAGGAGGTAAGATTTACTTAAACCGTAGACAGATTTGTTTTTAATATATGTCGGGAAAATTGGGTTGCTCCTTGGGAGAGACAACGGGTTGCTTCCAGCTCATTTTCTCCTATTTTTCTATTTTTTTGAAAAATAAAAACATATATTTTCATCACTATATCCCCACAATATGCCATTCAAATTTCGTCAAAAAGAGATACTCATATGCCCTCCATCCAGAACATGTCGATTATAGCAATCCTAAGACCGTTAAAATTACATGTTCTATATGGAGGGCATATGAGTATATGTTTCTGACGAAATTTTAATGGCATATTAGGGGATATAGTGATGAGAATACATATTTTTATTTTTCAAAAAAAAAATAAAAAAGGAGGAAACTGGGGTGGGAAAAGCACGTGAGCTACTCGCAAGGAACAACCTTGTTTTTCTCATATATATATATATACGTATATACATGGTTAATCCTGTGATAGTCAAAAATTGTGAGAGCATGGGAACAACGAGTCTGTACCACTAGATTCTGCCATCTCTCTCCTAACTCTCACATGATCAACTCTCATATTAAACTAATCAATTGTTGACGTTAAATGATAAGAGTGGGTTTGAAGTAAATCGTGTTGGGAACAGATTCTCTGTATAAATTGATTTGCGGAAAACTAATCAAAGTCGATAGGCGGATTCTGCATGATATATCAACTACGAGAAAGTATCTTAATCACAAAAGAAAATCAACCACAAATGCACGAGAATTTTTAACGTGAGAAATCCTCAATGTGAGGGGAAAAACCACGGGGTTGATCGCAATGCAAAACCAAGCACTACAATCAAAGTAATCTCCCGTGAGGGGCTTACAAAAGGCCGACCCTCAATACGATGCTAGAAATCACCAACAATGAAGAATAATAGAGAGGAGAAATATCATCCAATGGTAAATCCATCGCCAAACTGTAGGGAAGAATGTTGGAGAAGAACTGCTCCAAAGGTTACTCCCTCCAATCTTCACGGTAACCATGGACCCTCTTTCTTCTTCCTCTCTCTTGTTTCTTTACTGTGCTAGGAGAGCTTGTGTTGGGATGATCCTGATCCACACCCCATACCCCCTATTTATACTCTATAGAGATGAGCAAATAAGGAAACCTGAACTGCTACTTCTAATAGGATCAGGAAAAGATAACTTATAATCCTAAAAGGTAATGAATCTCCTTCTCCAATCAATAATTGATTTTCCTTTTCCAAATAGGACTACCGAAATCCTGTAAATATGGAATAGGTTCCCACAAGGAGGGGAACCCATCCAACAAATCTCCCCCCTCACCGACGATGTGGGAACTGCTCCAAACCTGCGAGGGGGAAGCATCTCTTAAACTTTCCAAGCGGCAAAATCTTTGTCATCATATCGACACTATTGTCATCTATGTGGATCTTATCAAGTACAAGCTGCTTCAATTCTAACGCATCACGTATACAATGATATCTGACATCGATGTGCTTCGATCTTGCATGGAATGCAGAGTTCTTATCAAGGTGAATAACACTCTGACTGTCACGGTAAAGCACATACTTGTCCTAATGAAAATCAAGTTCCTGCATGATCTTCTTCATCCACAGCAACTCCTTGCATGCCTCTGTAGCTGCAACGAACTCAGCAATTGTAGTGGATAAAGTAATACATTTCTGGAGACGAGATTGTCAAGAAACTACGCCACCTGCAAAGGACATCATGTATCCATATATGGATCTTCTTCCATCAATGTCACCCGCAATCTAAATCTACGTAATCAAGAAGAATAGGCTTCTCTGCTCCAAAGTAAAGAGAGTAACTGATGGTACCTCGAAGATATCTCAAGATCCGTTTAACTGCTTCCTAATGCTATTTTCCTGGATTTAAGATGAACCTACTAACAACTCCAACTGCATGAGCAATATCTGGCCTCATACAAATCATGGCAGACATGAGACTACCTATGGTTGATGCATAGGGAACTCTTTCCATATCTTTCTTCTCCGCATTGCTCTGTGGGCTATCTTTGGAACTTAACTTGAAATGCGCTCCAAGAGGAGTGTTAGCTGGCTTTGCTTTCTCCATACGAAATCTTTGAAGTACCTTCTCAATGTACTTCTCTCATGAAAGTTGAAGTTTCCTTATTCCCCTGTCTCGAGTGATCTTCATGCCCAGTATCTGACTTGCATGCTCCAAGTCCTTCATAGCAAAGGACTTGCTCAACTCTTTCTTCAAGTCAGAAATTCTCTCTCCATTGTTGCCTACAATCAGCGTGTCGTCAACATAAAGGAACCATATGATGAAGTCATCACCTGAGAATTTCTTCACGAACACACAATGGTCTGAAATAGTCTTGGAGTAACCATGCTCTCCTATGAATGAGTCAAACTTCTTGTACCACTGTCTGGGTGCTTTCTTCAAGCATATAGACTCTTCTTTAGTCTGCAAACATAGTTTTCCTTGCCTTTGACCGTAAAGCCCTCTGTTTGCAACATGTAAATTTCCTCCTCAAGGTCACCGTGAAGAAAAGTTGTCTTCACATCCATCTGTTCAACTTCTAGATCAATATTAGCCGCCAAGCTGAGAACCACCCTAATAGAAGACATCTTCACCACATGAGAAAATATCTCCTCAAAGTCAACTCCCTTCCTTTGATTAAAACATTTCACAACCAACCTATCTTTGCACCTTGGATTTATAGAGTATTCATCATGTTTCACTTTATAAATCCATTTATTTCTCAATGTCTGCTTGCCTTTGGGCAACTTGACAAGCTCAAAGGTATGATTGTCATGAAGGGACCCCATTTCCTCTTTATAGCTTCTACCCATTTCTCATTATTTGCATCTTGCAAGACTTCTTCATAATGTTCAGGCTCGTCGTTGTCTGTCAATAAAATGTACTCATGTGCAGAATACCTGGTGGAGGGTCGCCTCTCTCTCACGGGTCTCTGTGGTGGGAGAGCATCGAAAGAAGAAGGGCTCTCATCATCCTGTCCACCATGATCACTACCATCATTTTCATCATCATCAGGGGTGGTGACCTGTGGTACATCCTCCTCATGTCCTGCATCTGATACCTGCTCATATGCATCATCTGGCATCACATGTGGAGCCCTCTGCAAAGGGACTGGCTCAATATCATCTGGCTGATAGCTGCTCGAAGGAGAGTCCTTAGCAGCCTTCTTGATGTCTTCAATGATTTGATCTTTAGAGAAGATCACATCCCTTCTCCTCGGCAGCTTCTTATCAACTGGATCATACAACCTGTAGTCAAGCTCATCTTGTCCGTATCTCAAGAAGATGTATTGCTTTGTCTTTGCGTCCAACTTGGACCTTTCATCCTTAGGAACATGCACAAATACGCGGCATCCAAAGATCCAAAAATGGTTGTATGAGACATTCTTTCCATGTCAAACCATGTCAGGAACATCACCATCTAAGGGTACATGTGGAGATAAATTAATAACATGGACATCTGTATAAAGTGCTTCACACCAAAAAGAGCTTAGGCAACTTAACTTCAGAAAGGAGATATCTGACTCTCTCCATCAAGATCATGTTCATTCTCTCTAAAATGCCATTCAACTGCAGTGTCTTGGGCGGAGTCTTCTGGTGCCTGATACCACGAGACCTGCAATACTCATCAAATGACCCAATATACTCACCACCATTATCACTACGAATGCGCTTCAGCTTCTCTCCAAATTATCTCTCCACTAATGCATGGAAGTCTATGAAAACACAAGGACTTGGTCCTTCCTCTTCAATGCGTAGACCCAAACTTTCATATAGAAATCATCAATGAATGTAACGAAATAAAGTGCACACAAAGAGAACTTACTTTCAACGGACCACAAACATCTGTATGAACAAGATTTAATGGTTGCATATTCCTAGAAGGTGGATGGCTCTTGATGGAGACTCTCGTCTGCTTCCCAGCCAAGCAGTGTGTGCATCTCTCCAGCTTCTCTTTCTTGACATCTGTAGCATATTCTTCCTCACCAAACACTGCATCCCCTTCTCGCTCATGTTGGATTTTACATTTCCAGTCACATGTATAACATCATGGGAGATGGATGCATTCATGATGTAAATATTGTTGCTATACTTCTCGCCACGAGCAACAACCAAGGATCTTCAGGTAAGCTTCCATAGACCGCTACCAAAAGTGTTAAGGTATCCTTCATCATCAAGCGTGCTTGCAGAGATGAGATTTAAGTGCATGTCTGATGCATGCATTACATATTTGAGCGTCAACACAACTCAATGCCAATGTTAACAACATGGGACAAAGAACCATTCCCCATCTTCAATGTGCCAAAATCACCAGCTTTATATGAAGAGAAAAATCTCTCAGATGTGACATGTAGAGCAGATCCGCTATCAACAAGCCAAGAAGTACCATCCTGTGCGACATTTACCATCTCCTCATCATAGACAATGAGGAGCTCTTGCTGTGCAGCTGCAACAACTTGTTCATTCTTTTTCTCTTACTCGTCGCCACCATTCTTGTTATCTCTCTTGAATTGGAAACCATACTGCTTGATGTGCCATTTATTCTTGCAATATAGGCATTCCATATTCTGATATCTGGATCTGGACCTGCTTCTGTCATTATCTCTACCTTTATCAGTCTAGGTCCGGCTCCTCCCCCTCTTATCTGTAACAAGAACCTCTGAATGTGAAGAGCTTCCTTGGGTTTTTCTTCGCATCTCCTCATTGAGAATGCTAGACTTGACTGTCTCCAAAGAAACGACCCTATTGACTGCAGAATTTGTAAGTGAAACTCAAAAAGTATCCCATGAATATGGTAGAGTAGCAAGCAGTAGCAGTCCCAACATGTCATCATCAAAATTTATCCCCATGCTCGTCAACTAGCTAGTAATTCCTTGAAATTCATTCAGAAAATCTAGTACAGAGCTGCCTTCCTTGAACCTCAAGTTCACTAGTCCCTTAGAAGAAACAATTTGTTACTTCCCATCTCGGAGGCGTAAAGATTTTCCAACTTGAACTACAGGCTTCTAGCGTGACTTTCATCTTGGATATTGTTGTAGACATTCTCATCAACAAACAATATGATGAAACCACAACCTGCTCGTGTTCAAATTCTCATTCCTTGCCTGTTTTGGCTTCGGGCTTCTGCATGGAAAACACCGGAAGGTGCATAGCCTTCGCATATAAAAGATCCTTCATCTTCTTCTTCCACGAATTGTAATTAGCCCCATTAAGACTTATCATCCTCCTCGAACCAAATACCATTTTGTAATCTGCCATTGAACCTTGCTCTGATACCACTTGTTGAGAACAGATTTTCCGTATAAATTGAATTGCGGAAAAATAATCAAAATCGATAGGCGGATCCTGCATGATATATCACCTACAAGAAAGTATCTCAACCACAAAAGAAAATCAACCATAAATGCACGGAGAATTTTTAACGTGGAAAATTCTCAATGTGAAGGGAAAAACCACGGGGTTGATCGCAACCCAAAACCAAGCACTATAATTAAAGTAACCTCCTGTGAGGGGCTTACAAAAGGCCGACCCTCAATACGGTGCTAGAAATCACCAAACAAATGGAGAATAATAGAGAGAAGAAATATCATCCAATGGTAAGTCCATCGTCAAACTGTAGGGAAGAATGCTGGAGAAGAACTGCTCCAAAGGTTACTCCCTCCAAACTCCGCGGCAACCACGGACCCTCTTTTTTCTTCCTCGCTTCCTTGTTTCTTTCTTGTGCTAGGAGAGCTTGTGTTTGGATGATCCTGGTATGCATCTCATATCCCTTATTTATATTCCATGGAGATGAGCAAATAAGGAAACTTGGACTTCTACTTCTAATAGGATTAGGAAAAGATAATTCCTAATCCTAAAAGGTATTTGATCTCCTTCTTCAATCAATAATTTATTCATTTTCTAAACAGTACTACCGATATCCTATAAATATGGAATAGATTCCCACAAGGAGGGAAACCCATCTAACAAATTGAAGAGGCGCGACTACGAAATTAATTAATTAATGCAGGCTAATCAAATGATTACGGAGAACGAGTGCTAATCAAAATCATCCATTATGATCCCCATTTAATCCTTTAGCCTTGTGATTTTTAATCAATAAACAAATTTCGTCAACTACATAGAAAATTAATACCATTGTATTATTGAGATTTTTATACTTGTGTCCTTTCGAGGTTGTCCGATAACACTTTATCCCTAGCTTATCAGTATCTATACGTGCACATCTATGTTATTATAAGATTCACTCAAAATTTTGCTCTTTTATATAATATAAGGGCACAAGTGTAATAACAAAAGGTCGCTCATGTAGATTTTATAAAAAAAAGAATGGGCACGAATATAATTACAAAATGGTTGAATTCTAAGGTTAATTAGGATAAAATGTTAAGATTTGGACTTAAAATGATCCGAGGAAGTACAAATGTTTAAACGACAATTATAGGCAACATTGTAGATCAATGCAAATAATATATGATCAAATGTATTTTTGTTTATTGCATCATTAGTAAATCAAATAATTATGTTAATAGACCATTATCAATGATATTAACTAGAAAATAAAGAGCGCAACTATTGTAGCGAGCCCAGTATCAAAATCGCACGGTAGAGAATACAAGAGATCAATTACAAAATCAAGTTAGAAATCGCTAGTGAAGCGCTTACAAAAGTGAACTCCCCTTGAACAAACAAGGTATGCGGTGGTCGACGAAGCGCGTCGCAGTGGTCGTCCTTAATTGCCACCTCCTCAGAATGAAATAGAGACCTCTCCAACTTGCAAAGAATAAAAATGAGAGATAACACTGATGAACGACCGTGTCAAGATCGAACGTAATAAAATGAAGATGTGACAATAGTAAACAAATCGATTAAGCACACGACCAAACAAGAAAAGCGCCAACTACAATCCTCGTACAATATTAAATATGGAACACTCCAATCCAAATATAGTTCCACATCGAAACTCTTGAAATATGAGAATATGTTACAAGCAATGTTTTTGAAATCGAATCGGACACCGAATCAGAAACCTTACAGAAATCGTCGGATCGGATGAATCATGTATCAAACCGGTTCAACCGGATGATGACATCATCATTATTTAAAATCGGATTAAGCCGGACCGATGAGAAAAAAGTGGTTGACCCGGATAATCAAATCGAAATGAAATAATATATATACATATACAATATACACTTAAATATACTTGAAATATAAAAAAATACATAGACAATGTATATATTTCACATTATACATAAAATTTTTTTCCTATACACCATCAAATGTCATAAATATCACACACACACATATACATATTAATTGGACAAGTTGCTTTATAAAATAATAGTGGTTTAATTATATTAATAACCCATTACAAGTAAAAAGTTATGTTATAGTAGTTGGTTAAGAGTTTGAAACTAGTAACAAAGGTCATGTGTTCAACTTCCACTACGAACATTATTTTTAAACAAATTAAAAATTAAATGTGGTTCAACTTCGGTTGAACTTGATTAAACATGGTTAAAAATAATGGGTTGAACCGAGTTGTATAAAATTTGAAATTTGAACTGGATCGGTTTCGGTCCGATTCACCGATCGGACCGAAGCATCGGGAAAAGGAATGATCTCAAAAACAACAAAGTCCTTTTTATTCATATCAATAGAAGAATCAACTTGTATATCGGGAGTCTTAGAAGTATGTACAAAAGTCTTGAATATGGGGAAAGGGACATCCGATCCGATTTCAAAAACACTGGTTACCCTTGTAAAGATTATACTAATTTTCTACGATAATGATTCAAGAACCTAAGCCCAGAACGTTATAAAATATGATGAAACATGAGCATTTTCTATTCTAAGAGTGAAATTGGTTGAATTCTGCGAAAGAAAGTAAGGACCACGAGAAGAAATTCAACGTCCATATACCAACTCATGGAGTAGAATAAAGTGTAAAGACTTAAGAAGTATAGAAAGTCTCAGCAGGCCATAAACGTTAATTAAGAACTAAATTATTACATGATATCTGTTTTTTGAAAACAGAACTCAGTCAGCAAGTTCGATCGATCAGTCTGACTAACTAGTTCTTACATATTCGGTTCGAAAGCCTGCATTTTGGTCAAACCATCTATTTAATCGATTATTTTAGGTTCAACCAAAATGGAGTCACGATCAACTTTGAATTCATTCAAAAATAGTGATACATGTAAGAGTTAAACACATAATGTTTGGATACTTGTTTAGATTTCTGATCAACTGATCCTTCACAACTTCTTGTACTAAATGCATTCTAATATAATTAAATTATTGTTATTTTATAGAGCATTAATATATATTATATATGTATAATATATTTTTCATCTTAAAAGATAATGATATTCTCGTTGAACCGATTAATTACATGATTCAACTTATCCAACATGACCGGCTTCTATGAAAAAAACCCGTTATATAATGTTAGACAGCAGGATGGCATTTCCTATAAAAAGTCCTTTTTTGAGTTTTTTTATTACATAAATTTGGAAAAACATGCAAGTAATCGGTTTTCAATTATGCACGAAAATCTTCTATTTCCATTAAAAGATCACGAACATTGTAGAACAACTCTCAAATAGATATATCTATGAATTTCTTGTATTTGTTCTAGATTATATTAATCAATGTGAACATGAAAGCTACGTGCACTTGGATCTACAACCATGGGATCCACTTCCCATAAACAACCTCGTACGTTTCCATGCTATTGCATCCCATGCAAAAAACACGAGAAATTAACTTCTTAAAATATTATGTTTAAGGGTAACTCACCCAATGCTCAAGACCAAGCCTAAAGAGATCATACATGTAATATTATATAAAGTCACATCTGTATCCATATCCTACAAAATGACGCCTTACTATATCTATGTGTTGTACTTGAGAATGAACAAAAATACATCCATATTCGGGGGAGGTGTACATACATATTTTTCTTGCAGACTGTCACAACAGATGATAAATACATACATACATATATATGCGTATGTATGTATATGTATTCGAATGCATCCCTATCGGACCTGTGATCGTTTAAAAATCCAAGCACGTATCTGTTATATCCATATCGACATGGAAAATGGTCAAATATTTATCTACATCGAGTGGAAAATGGAAATTGTATCCATATCTATAATAGCTTGAGCACACACTCCTCACGCCAAGTTCATTTGGAGAATAAGCACTGGAATAAGAGGTCAATTCTCCGTCCGGCACAGTTCCTAGGAGTACGACTATTCCCATTCACATCCAATAATTTCACCTTATTCCTATGTTTATTCTACGTTACTTATCCTTATTCCACCTTATTCTCTTTATTCATATCTTTACAACCGAACAAAAAAATAAGCCATTATCCTTATTCCTCGTCTTTATACATATTTTCCCCCGAACAGAACACTCACTTACCATTTATAAGGTTCTCAAGGTTCTTTCCTATATCTTCCTTTTTCAAGGATGCCACCTTCAACCAACCCATCAAATCCCTCATCTTTCATAACAAAAACTCACAACACAATGTCGCAACTCCTCCCTTTGCCTTCGTGTAGTGTGAACTGTAACGACGATACAATCTCATGCACGCTTCTCATTTCGACCATCGCGTTCTCCACCCACATGTCCTTCCTTCATATAGTCGTATGTCTCTTATGATCATTTATCCATGTGTGAATTCTAATTAGCAACAATGTCGAAGGCTGGATCAAACTTAGAATTTCAGCAAAGACATTGACTTTGATGTTCCTTGAGTAACTCCCCAACCATGGCATTGATGGTCTCCGAATCGCTTGCTTGGATCCAACACGTCAACTGACCACTGTGACTCCTCATTGAAGGAAAGCCGATCGTCTGCTGTAAAAGGGAAATTGCAGCAAGTGCTGTAAAGGGTGGGGAGCGTCGGATGAGAATCGAACGACCCTTATAAGGAGCTGGGGATAGGGGGCACATATCTTGAGACCGAGAATAGGTGATCGAACGACTGTAGGGTCTGCTGCAGTAGAGGATCCTCTCTACTCATTAAAGACCATTGCATCTACAACGTGTGTATAGCATGATGTCTAATGATCTACAACGACAACGCTGGAAAAGGATAGATCCGTGGGACTTGCATGCAGAGAACTCCAATCGCCAGTATACTATATACTCTCAGGCTTTTAAATAGTAAAAGTATTTTGTTCGTGATCAAATCTATAAATATTTTTCAGTGGTATAAAATACATGTATTGTAGAAACTCACAGGGGACAACAACATTGATGTTTCTTTTGAGAAGCATATCTAAAAGGCGAAGGGGCCATAAATGGTAAACGGATTTCATCCTTTGCGTTCTTGTATCTTAAGAGATTGATGGCAAGATGGATACTGTCATATAATAGAAAATTAACAAGCTTCCTTTTTCAATATTGTTATTGAAAAGGGATTTTTACCCGGCAGATCCTATAATCTTTTCCAATTACCTCTACGACCTTCGAAACATCATAATTCCTCCTCCGACCTCGTAAACTTGCTAACCCTTACTCAACAGACCATGTGGTTAACCCCCGTTCATGTTTCTGTTAAAATTAACTGGATTACGTTATGTTCCCTTTTTTATACCCATTTTATTTATTAAATTTACATTGAGTGTCACTCCATCATGAGGAGTTGATCCCCCCTGCGCCGCCCCCCGCCAGCGCCAAGCTTTGAGCCTCGCCACTGCCGCCGCCGAGGAGCCTCGCGAACAGCTCCTCCATCCCTGCTCTACCCCTCGGCCGCCGAGGAGCCCCATGCCCAGCTTCTTCCCTCCTCCCATGCTCGAATGGCCCGTAGGAACCCAAGGTCGCCACGCCGCCACCCCCCCTCCCCCGCATCCCACCATGCCCAGGTCCCCTGTACCCCCTGCCGGCGATGGAGCCCCCCGTCGATGCTACTTCCCCCTCGCTCCCCCCGCAGCTCCCCACGTACCCCACCACGCCCAGGTCCCCTGTTCCCCTCGCTGGCGATGGAGCTCCCCGCCGATGCTACTTCCCCATCGCTACCCCCCCCCCCCCCCCGCAGCCCCCCACGCACCCCACCACGCCCAGGTCCCCTGTTCCCCCTGCTGGCGATGGAGCCCCCCAACCGATGCTACCCCCTCCCCCGACGATGGAGCCCCTTGCCACCGATGCTACTTCTCGCTCCCCCTCCCCCCCGTCCGCCCAATCTCTTAAACCCGCCAAAGCCGATGGAGAGTCCGTGCCACCCTTCCAGATCGATCCCGTGCGGGCGAACACGTTGTACACACAGGTGTCGGAGGGGTCCTCCTCGGCTTTCACATGCGAAGCTGTGGAGAGGAGGAGCAGGAGGAGGAAGATGATAGGGGCATTAAATTATGGGATTTTTACCCTGCAGACCCTAATCCTAGCCGTTCGATGGTAAATTGGTTACGTTAACTCAAGACTAACCCAACTGATTGACTCAAATATAGTTAAAATTGACGCCAGGGTTTGTTGGGTAAGACGGAGCAAGTTTACGGGATCGGGGGAGGAATTAAGATGTTTCAAAGGTCGTAGAGGTAATTGGAAAAGATTATAGGGTCTGCCGGGTAAAAATCCCTATTGAAAAACCCTAAGAAGTCCTCTGCTAATTTAGCGGAATTAACACGTTGTAGTCGGGCAATATAAAATTTATCAAAAATCACATAATTATTAATTATCAATTTATGTACGAGCGGTATTTATTTTATTCGAGCAAGCGCAAGTTTGAATTTAGGGAGACCACTATCTCCTTAGGTTGATTTTTAGACAATTCAGATGCTAGGATTTCGAGAGGATTTCTTTAGATTTTTTTAGTTCAAATAATGATGAGATACAATTGCAGAACAACAATGCTAAGGTCAAATTAGCCTAAAGTGGAAAATCTAAATTAATGTGAAAATCAACTCAAAAATCAAGAAGTCTATTTTTCCAAATTTATTTATGCAACGATAAATCCAGCATATATATTTTATATTTTATAGCATAATATGTGTGCATGAAAATGGGACTTTTTCAAGGGTTTTATGCAAATTTTCGTGCGAATGAAATGAAAAAATTATGAAAATTTGATAAAAAAATTTCCATTAATGAAATCATGTGAATCCATAAGAAAATCCAAATTATGCATGTCCAGTTGTTGTTATTTGCTTCAATAACGAATCATCGGTTTAACTGAATAATTAAAGAAAATAGAAAGACCTTTCTCTTTCGGATGTATCATCTCAATTGAGGATTCCCCATATGGATAATATGCTCTTAGAACTTCGAAGCTATGATTTAAGACTATCTCGAATGACTGGCAGGTCCCATACAAAGCTATGTCCGTATGTTGCCCAGCGGGTCCGTTTTCGATCAAAAATTTCATCTATTCGACGATTACAATACACAATTACAAGTCGGAGCGGAGAAAACTTAGGGTTATGCCTCGTCTTTTTGCATCAAGTCGCTCAATCTGAGTGCGAGACTCTCTGTAGAACAACTGAGATCAAATACTTATAAACATGAAATTAAATCATATATATATGTGTGTGTGTGTGTGTGTGTGTGAAATTGAATATGCTATTCTAATATATATTTAATATCATGGAATATATTCTAGAGAGAAAATAACTACTAATATGTATAGAACTCAGAAGAGGTGGAAGATGGCAAAAACAAGATCCCACCTGATTCTCAAACCTGTCTATGAAAAGTGTTGATGGTCTTGCCAGGAGGGCCTCCGACAACCCCCTTCCTTCATAGGTGAGCATACAAATGGCGAATCCACCAAGTTCACCTTCCTCTTCCCCCCTTCAGAACCCCACATTAGCCTCCATCTAATCACTTCCATCTTGCTAAATGATGAATTAACCGACTATATTTTTTATAGAAATTTGGATGTAAAATGAATTTTCTGTAAACTAAATAATGCAAATAGTATGATTTTCAGTAAATTAATTTTAATAATTAGTAAATATAATTATTTTCGAGAAATAAAATTATCCTAGATGTATTCAATTAAAATCTATTTAGGAAAAATTCTAGATCCTAAAAACATTAAGTTACAGGTAATTAAAATTCATTTACATAAATCACAAAATAATTTCTTTTAAGGAAATTAGGCATGCAAATGATGTGATTTTTTGAGACATTATAGAGCACAATTAATTCTATCAAAGTTGTTTTTTTAGATATTTAGATCAATAAATACTTTAATATTGGTTTCAGAGCATACAATGGGTAAAGTATGGAATTTTAATAAATCAATTCAAATCCATAAAAATACAAATGAATCACCACATAATAGAGAATCAATTGAAAAACATAATGCAAAATTTGAAGTTAAAAGATGAAAAAACATAATGCAAAATTTGAAGTTAAAAGATGATGTCAAATGAAGGTCTAAACAATTTCTTAAACAGAGGGGTCTAAATGCAAAATAAAATTATAATACGAAAATAGCATAGAAGTTTGCTTCTTTAATTACCAATATCTGTGAGGGGTTTTCTGTAATTTCTCTAGGGGGTGGTGCCATGCACATGAGGGCTGAGGGATGGGCGGAGCCTTCGGTTCGGTGCTCTACGCGGTAGATTTGACTGCTTCATGTAGCGTCGAGGCCGAGGCTCGGACGTAGGCGACGTGGAGGGCTAACACCACTCCACGTGTCATGAAGCTCCGAGCTTTGGGTCATGGATTTGAGGCATGGATGCAGCTTAGTTTGGATGCCTATGCGTGGTAGATGTGACTCCTCGCTCCTTGGGTTACCGAAACCGACGGGACGGGAGCATTGGACCTATGGTTCAAGTACGTCCATGATCTTTGATACTCAACAAACCATCTTATACACATTAGATCAATATTTGAAATATATATAATAATATGAGAATAAATTAAAATGGATGTAAAATGCAACATTCATTCTCATTGATAATAATCATCAAGTCCATGTCCACATAATGAGATACACCATATACTGATGAATTGTGTTGAGGAAGCTCTTCAAAAATCTCATTACATTGTCTCTAAAAAAGAACAAAAAGTAACACAGAAATAAATAAATTACTCTAAGTATAATGCAATATGCCTTGTGCAAGTACGATGTAAAAAGTCCAATCTCCTTGAAAGTCGCTATTGTTGCTGCTGCTCAGCTACACCTGTTGGGTTCACACGATGGTAACATCATGAGAAATTATCTGGTAATGAGACAAGCACTATAATAACTAATATATGGGTAAGCAAGGTATGTATATGTAACATTGTCCAGTGACATATGGATATGTTGTAGAGACTGGAATATACCAAATTATTCCAATTCACAAGGTATTGCCTGATCACTGATTTTAGTTATTAAATTAATCATCATTTGAGTACTAGTACAATGATCTTGATATTTCTATATGTTGATTAGAGTTCACAAAAGTATACATAAAATTGCTGAAATTCGATCGTAAATCATCTCTCTTATTATTTTAGCACTTGTAAGTACGTGGCTCACAGGCCTCCGCTATGTGAGAACTTGTTTGTCATATTGAGTAAACCTTCAAGGACATTTGTTCAACTAGATAAGGAAAAAGATCATAATCCTGACTTCTCCAACTTCAAACCACATTCCGGAACACCTCTCACAATAATAATACTCGAAGTAAAATTTAATGCGACTACATCTGATTCTAAACCGAGTTTTAAAATTGTGTTGTGAAACCAAGAACGCTAACCATACCACCTTCCTACCCCATCGAGCGACTCCGGATGCTACCGGGCTGCTAGTTGCGATGCATCACCCAACTCGTCTGTTGGGGTCACGACCTTCAAGGCATCTCTGTGAAACCATCGGATTTGAATTTGGGCTAAATTGCAAAATTTACTTTTATTCATTATCCAAAAAAGTTATTAAGCATTCCATTGTGTAGAGATCGTCGAGACCTTTTCAACAAGTCCAAGAACGTGAAAATCCGACTTCGAGAGCCCGATACAACTATTTTAGCGAGAAGGGGTCAAGGTCATATTCGTATCCGGACCCGGATCCGAATTCGAATCCGAGTCTTGACCCATATACTCCAGCCCCCTCTCTTCCAAAATGCCCAAACCGAGTTCCTCCTCCTTTCCTCCTCCTTTTCCTCAGTGGAGTGCCACCGGAGCTCACCGGAGCACCTCGGATCAACGATCCAAGACCATCCCCACATGGGGAAGGGCGAGATCATCCCCTCCTGTGGTTTTGCGTCATCAACGGAGTCTCGATCACGTCGTTCTCCGCAGGAAGAGAAACTGATCTTTGCCACTTGCAAGCAAGCGGTGGGATGTTGCCTGTCAGATGCTTCTTCGGCCAAATACAATATACAAGTGGGACCTGCCCCCTGATCAAGCTGTGCGAAAAAGCCCTTCTCGGTTCCGGTGTCCTCGTCGGAGAGAATTGCCTTCCCCTATCCCATTACCTGACGTCTTCTTCCTATCCCTTTCTGCTTTCATATGTTTTAGCACTCTTCTTAGTTAGGTGACAAATTTTCATGGTACGATGTCTCCTTCCCTCTTGCTACGGGTTATCTACGCGATTTTCGATCCTATAACTCGTTAAAGCTAGGATCCCAAGCCGTAGTATAGTCTTTTTGACAATATTGTACACTCGAGTGACTCACCTGAATCTGGGCATTTCTAGACATACGTCAAGGACCCATCTGGACGTTGGTATTGTTGTAATGGTCCTCATGACTATCCTTCAAACATTCAATAGGTACTCTCTGAGAAGGGTTGTATTGTATACTATTTATGCGAGAACAAGGGACATAATTTTGTTAATGTTGTTATGTCATCTGATGATCAGTCTCGAGTCAAATGGAAAAAGGGAATTTGAAATTTAAAAACCTGGTGGCATGCTGAAATTTACAGGAAAAAGCCACCTTGCATTATGAATGAAATGTAAAATAAAGGGAATGCTCTCGGATTTTTTTCTCACACATTCCTCTCAAGAGTAATACCTTCCTTTTTTGAATTCGTATATGTTATTGTTTCTCCACTGTAATCTAAGCATACCGTTGAGAAGTTTAAGAAATCTGGGTGAGATAACCACGTGTTATCCAAGTATCAAGTGGTGTGTTTTATTGCACTCGAGCATGGTACATATCTTACCTGGGAGGATGGGACTTTCGTATCTCAGTTGACATTTTGTTTTGGCTAAAGATAAGAGATGGAGAAACTTCATGTTTTGGATGAACTGTACAATCATTGTATGCTTTGTCTGAATACCTATCTTCACATTAATAGGAATTCATTTTAGGTGAGATTGGAGATGGGAAAACCTCCAGATTCTGGGTGAATGCTATATTTACCGAGGGTAAACTCCCAAATCTTACATCGATGCCAGAAATTTTTGGTATTGTTCGATAGTAGCTGTTGGATCTCAATCTGACATCATAGTTCTATGAGGAGGAAAGACGGTACTTACATCTTGCAACCACATGATTCTTTATCTGATTCAAGTCTTATTGATCTTAGACCTTATTGTTGTGGACTGATTTTGGATATCTATAAATATACAGAATGAGTAAGTATTGAGTAGTTGAACATTCTAAATAAATAAAGGGATATTTACACCTATAACCCTGAGTAATTCGGTAATTACCCCAGAAACCCTCGATAATCACTAATTATACTGAAGACCCTGAATAACTGTTCCGTTTTACACGTATAACCTTCCGTTAGTTTAGTCCATTAACTCAACCAGATGGTTGAGTTAATCTAACCAATCAATGAATCGAACGGTTGAGAGATTAATAACGGTTGGTATTAATAAAAAAAGAGCATGAGGTGAGTTTGAGATTGCGTGGGGGCCTGGTCTGGAATGCTGGCAAGCAGGGGGGCTGGTCTGGAGTGCGGGGAGGCTGGTCTGGAGTGCGAGGAGGCTGGTCCGGAGTGTGGGCGAGCGGGGGGCTGGTCTGGAGCTTGCGGGCGTGCGGGAGGGTGCCTGGAGCGCGGGTGGTTGGTTTCGGCACGGTCGGAGGTGGGAGGGTGCCCGGAGCTTGGGCGAGCGGGAGGGGCTACTCTGGACCTTGCGGGCGTGGGGGTGGAGGGTGCTGGAGCTTGCCAGCATGCGACGGGGGGCTGGTCTGGACCTTGAGGGCGCGGGGCAGGGCGAGAGGAGGGCCAGATGCGCAGGGGGGTTTGGGGCCGAGACGCGGTGAGAGAGCTCGCATTCGGGAGCCAGAGAGTGGTGAGGGACAGGAGGCATATGTGCACGCGCGGGGGAGGGCAGGAGAGGCAGATGCGCCGAGGGTGGGGGGAAGCTGGAGGCACCGGGGGCGGGGGGGTGCAGGAGGCAGATGCGCGGGCGCAGGGGAGGGGGCACGTGGCAGATGCGTGCGCGGGGGGGGGGGGGGGGGGCTCAGGAGGGCAACCAACTTCCAGAAGAGAAATTTGACGATCTCGGATACTTGGGCAACAACAATAGTTGAAACACAAGAAAATCGCATACCATCGCAATCAATTACATGAATTCAGCAAGGACGTGACTGCGCACCTTAACAGCATTAGGAACACCCACAAAGATCCAAGATCCTTCCCCTAGCAGGCAGCCTACTTCCTGACCCAAAGCAAGATCAGCAACGCACTGCACGAACCATAAGCATAGACCTCAAGCCTCTCTCGCCCAGAAATAAAACTGAAATTCATCCATATTTATTCGCCGTCACCTTTCCTGTCTGGCAATCCCAAACCTTGACGGAGCCATCCTTACTCCCGGAGTAGAGCTTATCGCTCCCTGACGGAAAAGCGATCCCGATGATCACCTTCCACGTCCAAGAAAAAACCTCGTCAGAAGCCCAAGAAACAAACGGGAGACGAAAGACATGATCTCGTACCTTGCCGTGACCCTCGAGGGCGGTCAAGGCGGAGAAGTCATCACCGATGGACCAGGCGTGCAGAAACCAGCAGGCATCCCCGTGTCTGCAGGTGATCCCCTTCGCGAAAAAATTGCAGATTTGTGCCTGATTACGGGAAGGAGCGGCGGAAGAGGTCTCAGGAGCTCCTCCTCCATGGCCCATGCTTCTGCTGCCCCATTTGGAGGGGGCGTTGGGGTTGCGCCATTGGAGCTTCCTTTTGTCGGAGGAGAAGGAGGGCTGGGCATGGGACTGCGGCGGGGGGTTTTGGTGGAGGAAGTTGCAGGGGCGGCGGGTGCAGCGGCCCTGGAGGAAGTATTTGCAGATTCTGTTGACTCCCCCAGGGACAGAGGATTGTTGCCCTCCTTTTTCGGTCATCCCTTTTGAGTCAAATTTCTCTTCTGAAGGGGCTGCTGGAGCTCGCTTGGGGCGGAGGCACGGGGAAGGAGGCGGGCGGCTGGATTTCGCATGGGGGAGGCAGAGGCACGGCTTGAGCTCGCTAGCCGGGTCGCGACGCGTGGGGGGCGGAGGCACGGGGCGGAGAGGGGCAGCTTGCCGAGAGCAAGTGGGAGAGAGCGGGTCTGTTTGTTGCGAGGGGAGGGGGTATAATTTTGTTTCATTTAAAGAATGGCATTTTCTTATAAATATGATGTGTTTTGAAGGGTAAAATAGTCAATATATAGCTTCTTCCGTCAAAGTTAACGGAGAATCAAGACGGAACTTGACACAGGGTTATACCATGTAAAGGTTAAGCATTACTCGAGGTTCTGGATGTAATTCGTGGTTATCGAGGGTTCCTGGGGTAATTACCAAATTACTCAGGATTATGGGTGTAAATATCCCATAAATAAAAGGCCTATGGAAAGTTAAAGAAGCTGTTGTAAATGCATTTGATCTCAAATATTCCTTTCTAGTATGTCGACTCCAGGTATAAAGATGAGGCATGGGATATGTGGTATAATCGATGAAGATATTGAAACCTCTTTTTCGCTGTCAGTTCCCCATGATTGTGGAGGGTTCAATGACGATCTTGTTACTTCCTCAAGTAAAATATCGTGCAGGTGGTCAGGCTTTATGGCTCGGATGGAGTCCAGATGCGCAATAAGGAAACATCATTTGGTACTATTTATATAGTATCTAGAAAAGTGTGGTGCCATTTCAATGGGAGGAGAACCTTGGGGTCGAAAATTTTATAGCCATTCTCTTCTTCGGGGAGAACATTTATAACTTTCTGAGATGACCTATATTTTCTAATGATCATCAAACATATTATGGGGGTTATGGTTTTTGTTTTATATTCGATAGTGGGTGAGATTCATGATGATCAGGTAGCAGAGTAGTTGCCATCAAGGGAGGAGCACGCACCCTTGGGGCCTCGGGTAGAAGCCTGGAGAGTCGCGATCCCAACTATTACTATGTAGCTGCGACGGTTGGAGGACATGTCGCTTGGCACACCGAGGAGTCACCACACGATGTTTAGTCTCAGCACTTGTTTGCCTTTAGCCTAGTGCTTTGAGTGCGGGCCAAGTAGTCATGGTTGATGCTTTATGTTTCACTTGGTTCACTTAGAGTTAACACCCGTGTACTGGATAGTGTAGGTCACTTTGGCGAGTATTCCAAGTGGGAGGGCTAAGAGGAGAATTCTGAGAAATGTGATTAATAAATTGGGAATGAGATATAATTCTCCTGTGCATAAGGAGGATAGGGTTAGTCGCGATGATTCGCGGGTTGGAATCTTAATTGGGAATCAGAAGTACAATTGTGAAGTGGGGCTAAGTGGACATGTTGGGGACTTAGTTAGGATGCATTATACCCCACCGCATGCTTACGGATGCAACCCAACCCCAAGGTATTCTTTTTGCCGAGTTATAGTGTGAGGTCTCATCCAGACCAAGACCACCGACTATCTATGAAGCTTTGTTACTTATATCCAGATCAAATAATAATAATTACAATGCAATTCTTTGTGAGATCAGTTTACCCAGTTGTTTCTTTTGCACCCATTTAATTATATCTTGCTTATTATTGTTTATTGTTATATTGTATTGAGTAGCTTTGCTCATAACATACCTGCATGCGGATCCTCATGTTCTCAACAGAAGCTGCAACAGCGAGTGATACTTGTTTACTTGGAGTTACTTGTTTTGGTGCAGCTACATGACTCTTCTTGTGGCACAATTGCTACTAGCTATTAATGTTCCTTCTTTATTTGTATCATTTTGAGAGACATGACATGTATAATGTATGTATGGACACTCTTTTTATATGCATACATGTATATTTTGTGGACATGGATGGAAATATAATGTAATGACGAATATGTTATGAATGGAATTTTAAATTCCAGTTTTTAAGCTATTCTCTTGCTTTACATTAGATTGTGTATTTCGAATGTGGAAATGTATGTGCGTGGAATCGGTTTGCCGAGTACCCGGATCCTTGGGGGACGTTCTTGACAATCTCCTCGAGGTCCAAGGATGCATACCCACTCTTTTGTGATGCCTATCTCCATCTACCCAATTAATAATGAAAACTCATCCGCGAAACAATGAAAACTCATCCGCGAAACAATTATAACATCAATGATCAATGCAGATGTTATAGCGGTAGTTTGAATATTTTGCATAAAGAGGCTCTTGAGATTTCCACCATCATCTACGTCTAATCGATACCATCATTTAATAATGAACGTGATTTATCTATATTGTTATCTCTAGAAGATGAATGCTATCTTATACGTCATATAACAACTAACGATTGACCAAATGTGCATTATGTTTTGAAATGAATAATAAAATAACAACAACATGAAGGTAATTGAAGATAATAGCTACTAATGTCAAGATCATTGTAATTTATAAGCTCTCTAATTCACGTAATAGACATTTATTCCATCTCCCATTAGGTTATTATTATTATCATCATCATCATTATTATCAACTAACATGGTAAAAGGAACCATCTTCTTAACGGTTAGCTCCTCAATTAATCTATTTTTGTTAGAATCATGATCATTAAAAATTTAGTAAATGTTGTTTAGCAAAAGATTGTACAACTTCTAGTGAGTATATATATAGGGTAAAATGTGTATGCCCCCTAGGGGGAGCTAACTTAGCTCCCCCCGCCCTATTTTATCCATATTTTTTATTTTTTTTGAAAATAAAAATTATGTAAATTCATTATTATATCCCTATAATATGTCATTAAAATTTCATACGAAACAGAGACTCCTACGACCTCCATCCAGACGGGGTCGACTCTAAATACTGCATTTATTGCCAAAATAAAAGAATAAAGAAAATAAAAGAAAAAGAAATGAGACACCATAGGTGTTGAGTGACCCCAACCCCTGAGACTCAGTCATCATGATGACTTAGTCGATAATGAATAAAGTAGGGGGAGATAGGGCGATGAATTGTACAGAAAACACAGTCGGAAAATCCTACGAAAATAAGCCAATAATTACCTTTTGAGACCTATTTTATTCTTTATCATTCAATAATCAAATAAAAAAACTTTGTACATGAAAGTTGTATATAAAAATACAAATAAAAATACAAAATTGATTTCATAATAAATAATATACATTGCACTTTTTAACTCAAATAAAAAGCCAAAACCCAAACTTCCCAGACCCATATTTCCTCAATAAAAACTCAAAATGCATCAAAATCTTTTAATTGTATAACTTTAATAAGCCATTTAATAAAGTGGTTTCATTTAATTTAGAATTAAGGTGTGAAAGTTAGGGTTTGGACCAAATTGTACAATATACCTGAATAAAATATTTATTTTTTATTCTTTATATTTTTATAATCTTTATCCTTTTATAAATTTTAAAGATATTATTTATAATATATATGTACATATTTAGAATAGAATAAAACCATTATATGAATGGATAGATGAATATACTATACTTATACATATATAATAATATTTTTATTTATTCAAGTGTACATATTATATCAGAAAAATACAATAAAAATATATCTAAGTGCTTCTAAATAATTTCTAAATATATAAATTATGTATATAAAATAAAAAAATTTTAAATGCTAAATAAAATTAAAACAATCAGAACATAGGTCAATAGACTTGTAGGTATGCTTATAAAAAGTAACATGTAATAAAACACCTCATAAAAATAAAAAAATAGGTATTAAATTCTACACAAAATTAAAAATATTTTTATTTTATAACCTAAAAATAATAAATTCATTTATTATTTCTTTTGTATTTTAAAGGTATTTCTGCCTTGAAATTTTCTGGTTGATCCACGTAGACCAACCAGGAGGCGTCGTCCGTTGACCTAGGGTCAACTGTCCGACCTTCTTCTGATTTCTATCAGAAGCTTCATGAGAGTGCCACTTCTCCCAAATCTTTACGCTTCCATCTTCATCTCCTGACCTCGAGACTTCCACCATCATGTAGCCCAATCACCCACGTTCCCATGCCCATCACCGAATCTCCACCAACTCACTCACCGTTGCACGCCATCCATCCTCGAAACTCACCAAAAATCCATCTGTAAATAGAACCCCAACTCCATATTTTGCTTTTTTAATCGATTTTCGTCACTTCTCAGCCCCTCAGACCACCACCATCGTCCTCCCCTTGGTGACAGGAAGCAGAGACGTGGCTCTTTAGTGAGAAGGAGGCACATAGTGAAGATCCAAGCCATCTCCCGCCACCTGCGGCCATGAGGTTCTGCTCCTGGCTTTCCCGACCAGTCGAGACCCTTTCCCCTCTATTTTAGGTAAAATCTCTAATGCATTTTCGATTTCAGTACTTAATTGTAGGTTTTACTTTGTAATTTTAGGAGAAATCAATTCGCCCCTTTGACCTGGAGCTCGAGCTCCAGGTATGATTCATCATGATCTACCTTGTAATCCGCCTCCTTGACCACCCCACTTCAACCCTCGACACATTATCCATTCCTTCCACTCGTTCTCCTCTTTGATTCAGCCAGAATCGAAGAGATCAGAGGTCCCTTCTTTCGCATCGCCGAAGCCTCATCGCCTCCATCATCCGCGTAGCTCCAGATGCCCTTTTTTGGCCGAGAGCATTGCTCTCGAGCCGTGTAATCTCTGCGTGCAGGAAATAAGCCTCGAGGAGCGTCTATGAGTGGATGGGATCCCCTAGAACACCTTCAGGTTGCACATAAAGAAGATACCCTCCAGGTCCTCTATTGACGCACCTCCGCCCCATTGGAGCCTACTTGCATGCGTGGAAAGGAGCCTCGAAGATGAAGCACCCATCGGAGTGGCAAACGGAGCTCAAATATGCGAGGAATCGAGAGTTGGAGGAGCTATGTTCTTCCCCAATTCATCCAACCCCTTCCATGACCGTCAGATGAAGAACACGACCCAGATCTAATCTAGGTCGTCTAGTTAAAACGAAGGGGTACACGTTGAGAGCCACCCGATCTGCCACGTGCCATGCAAAGGACGGACTGATCCAGGTCACTTAAATGGGTGTATTTCCAAGACCCCCTCCACCTTTTTGTAATTTCCAAATAGTTTGTAAATATTATATGACATTTAAAAGGTAGTGTAAAATTTACACTTACCTTGAACTTTTCTAGTATTGCAAAATAGTCCCTAACAAGACGTGTTTTATTGTAAAAATTTCATGTAAACCCTTGCATGTTGTTGTAATTTTTGTTTAATATATTAAGTGCAGATATTAGTTATAAACTTCGGGTTTGCTTGCACTGTGCCCTCTGATTTTTATTTTAATGGCAAAAGTATTTTTGTTTCTTGTTCCTATTTATTAAAATATCGTCCATACTCTAAAAAATGCCAAAAATGGGGTTAAGTTCCTATTTGCATGTACTTTCATGCCACACTTTTACTTTTGCAATTTAAGACTTTTTCTATTTTATAAAAATCAAAACGAGCACAAAAAGTCCCTATTTGCCTTATAAAATACCAAAAAATATAAAACCTTTTCGAAAACTTCTAAAAAAAATATTGTTTATCTATTTATTTTACAACTTCAGGATCCAAAATCCATAAAAATAAAAAAAGAAAATGCTTAAAATTAAAAATCTCCAAAATCTTATGAAAAAGATAAAAACTCTTCTAAAAATCCAAAAATATTTGTTCATATCCTATATATATAGAATATATAAAAAATAGTTTTGAGAATTTTTGACCTTATTTAGTATTTTTACATCTCAAAACAATTCGGCTTAATTAAAAAGTCCCTAATTTTATGTATTTCGAACTTTAGAAAAATCTCTAAAAATTAGCAAAATTACTTGAAAAATAACATATATAGTAAACTTATTAAAACCCAAACGATTTGATTTTGCCATTTTTATTATTTTTACTTATATTTATAAGTTGATTACCTTTTAGAATATCATATATTCTACATATTTTAATACATAATCTATAATATTATTTATTACTATAAATATTTTATAATTCTATTAAAATCAAAAAATATATACATAAATATTATAAGATATGTAGTTAATTAAAAAATCATATATGTTAATTAAACCCACTTTCTTTGATTAATTGTGTGCATACATATATACATTTATACACATATTATTTATTTATAGATAATATTAAGTGTTATATCGTCGTGCTTCATGTGTTCAACATGATAATATGCTTGTCACTATACATATTGATTTGCAAGGTTTATAATAAATTTTGAGTCACACATGCTTATTCATTGATTGATATTTATTGTGTTGATTGATTATTGTTTTGATCACTTGGTCTCTTGGAAGGGTCACCTCAGCGACCTCGCTCCTGCCTTGTGTGGAGCGTACGACTCTCTTCCGTTCCAAGTGTCCAAATAAATGGCACCTTTGCCGGGGAGCAACGGATTATAGCACATTTTTGTATATAAAAGTTGCATATTATTCTTATTTAGGAGAGAGAAGCAAGGAGAGGAGAAGAGCAACCAAGCTTAGCTTTTATTTTCATTTTTATGAGAGAGTGCGCCATTTTATTTTTTAAATTAATTTGTAATAATTTGGATACTGCTACACTTAGTGAGGTCCAGTGCCCGGGTGTCAGTTCACCTGTGGGCCTCGTCGTGTTTTTTCGTGTTTTATCGCCTTTCTTTTTTTTTGTTTCACGTGATTTGAGATTCCCGCCTTTGTTTTTATTTGTTTTATGTGAGTGATCCCTTAGACATTAGGTTGCTTGACTCGGTAGCCATGTCCAAAGCCCTAATTATATTGCATGCACATATAGTGATACACAATTGGACTTAGTCAAAATTAATTGTTGGTTATTTGGACTTGAGAGCGAGGGCCGAGAGAAGTAGTATACAACGCTTGCAGGATTTGTTGTGGCGGACACTGATGCACTTCAGAGATTGGACTTTTGGATCTCACTTCTAAATAATTAGCATTTGGTTCTTCCCGATAATACAAACTACTGTTTGGGATGTTTTCTTGCTTTTGCATACCTTCATATAGTGTGAATATTTCAATTCTGTCTTGCATCCCGCATGGAGAGAGATGGGAAGCACTGTAAGTAATTCTATCTTTGCATGCATCATCACTAAGGCGAGATTTCCATCTTAGTGATGACTTGCATGGATTTTCAGTCATCTCCCCCTATGTTTATATCACTTAGGACATAAAGAAACAATACAAAAATATCGTGAGGCAGCTTGCTCTGAAAAATACTCAAAAAATTCAAAACCCCAAAAATTTAAAAAGGGATCGCTAAATAAACTTGACCTTAATTAAAATTCATAACGAACTAGTCATTGTTTGGTGTTCATAAAGCCCACATTATTTTCTGGTACACTCCAAATAGAGTGAGGCGTGATCTGCTAAGGATTAGAGCCAAAAACCCAATCTGTAACTACCTTGTGTAGTATCGCCTGGATTATCGAAGTATTTGCACTTCTATCATACGTAACCGAGTAGGACCTTGTCGAGCACAGTGTTCCCACCTTGTGTGGAGCATCCGACTTGGTATGAAGTACTGAGCCTAGGTCACACCCTCATGGGTATGTCTGTCTCATCAGTTTACGTCTGAGTAGGTCTTTGCACGCTCACGGGTGATTCCTTTGCGAGCAAGGTCCGAAGTATTGATTTCTCTTATTGGCTTCCTCTCTTATTTTTTAGCTGAGTATGGATCTAGGAAGGGTTACAAGGGCCTTAAAAAGTATAGACTACAGGTTACAAAGGAGGAGAATAAGTACATGATACTTTTCTGGCAGTACTCTCACACCTATAAGGTTAGCGTACTTAAGGACTTGTTATAAGATTGCCTGAAAATAACAATAAAATTGAAAATATAAAAATAGTCTAACTCTTACGGCTTCACATGTGTTGAGTGGGTGAATCCATCTTTGTCCTGTATTTGTTTGAATTAGATTATCAAAGATCAGTCCTGCACATTTTGTGCCTTTTTCACTTTCTTCTATTCGATTCCTCGATTTGACCTCCTCCTCATTTGAGAGCCTTCTACTATTTTACACTCCCCTTATTCCTTGTTTGACCTCTATATAATTTTTCCATTCTCAATCTCCTCTTGACCTTTGAGATGATGACACATGAATGGTTTAGTCGGGACCCCCTCCGACACCAACATCGATTCCATGCGCTCGTCATCTCCAATAAATTGGGGCGATTCCCGAGAACCCGATTCAGACCCCACGAACCGATCTCTAGACTCCCCCTATTCTCCAATAATCCGATATCACTCTTGTCTTGAACTCTGCCCATTTTAGATGGCCATTAGTTTTGCTCCTTTTACCTCGCCATCCTTAATAAAATTCTTTGTTGATCTTTATACAGAATGATTATCTACATCTTCTGCTTTAATTCAGACCAATCAATATATCATTCCATGCACAGATCATGAGCCCGATTTGGAGTGAGAGTCGGATTCAGATTTAGAAACAGTCACAGAGATGGCTCACGGAGGAAAAGGGAAGGGACCACGACAACCGTCGCAGCTACAATCGGAGTAGGGTCAGCTAGATCAAAACGTCGTGATTGCCCAGCTTCTCGCCTCCATTTAGGTGATCCAGCAACAACTCACTGATCAGGCATTGGCTCAGGCCGCCTTTCAGGATACGCTCAATGACTGAGCAGAGGAAGAGAAAACCTAGGAGGAGGAGTAGAAGAAGGAAGAGTAGGTGGAGGTCATGCAGGCCCAACAGACAAGCCTAGAGAAGAGCGACCCAAGATGACTCTCAAAGAGACATACAATCCTAGGGCAGGTCAAGTCGACGAGTGGATCCAAATCCCAGCGATCCACACACATTTTGAGTTGAAGCCTCAACTCTTGGCGCTCCTGCTTAGCTTCCAAGGAAATGCAAATGAGGAACCATATATCCACTTGCACAGTTGATGCACAATTGTGGTACAACGCACTACCCTAACATATCGTTAGGAGTAGTCAATTTGACAACATTCTCATCTAGCCTTCAGGACAAGGGCCTTCATTGGATCATCTGCATAGGGAAGGTCATCACAACATGGGAAGAACTTAATTCTGCCTTCCTGCATAAGTACTAACCCCTTGGGTGACTTAATCAAATGCGTTCCCGCATCTCTAACTTCAGCCAATCCACCCATGAGTCCATTCATGAGGCCTGGGAGAGGTTTAAAGAGTTGCAAGATAAATTTCCCCATCATGACATTCCGAGATCTAGCCTGGTCCAACACTTCTTCGGGGGACTTACAGTTGAAAGTCATATGCTTGTAGATGCCGTGTGTGGTGGCTCACATTTCAACAAAGATGAGGACATCGTCAGGCATATCTTTGAGGAAATGGCCGAAGGAGAGGCCACCTTGTCATCATCTCGTGCATATCATTGCCAGCCTCACACTATC
Source organism: Ottelia alismoides (assembly GCA_037367405.1). NCBI lineage: Eukaryota > Viridiplantae > Streptophyta > Magnoliopsida > Alismatales > Hydrocharitaceae > Ottelia > Ottelia alismoides. The sequence continues at coordinate 637,886 of JAZKJV010000219.1, forward strand.
CAGAAGCCAGTTCATATGCCATCTTCACACGAGCCGGACAAGGATGAAAGCTCCAACTTGAGAATTGTAGGGAGCCACCTGTCCAAGGTGGATATCATAGAGAAACAATCACAAGACCTCGAGAAACTTGCTGTGATCGAATAAAGGACATATAATCTGGACAAACTGGACCAGATTACAAAGCAGCTGGAACTACTGGTCAGCAAAATCAGTTCCTGCAACTCTGTATCTGCATCATCTACTACTCTCGCTGATTCGAAGGAACCAATATCGCCACAGCCTCCTCAGCATAGTCTGACCCAACCGGCGGTCCAACACGTATATTACGTGCAGGCTCCAAAACCGATATCTCTACAACAACCACAACAACAGCTAGTAGTCTATCAGCCTGAGCCCCAGCCTATGCAAGATCCATGTTTCCCTCCTCTACCTCTAATTCAAGAGGTGAATGGCTTATGGGCCAACGATGCACAATCGACCCATCCAGGGGAACCTCAACAGGGACAGCAATCAGGCAACTGCCAGTTTCCTCAACAGTAAGGAGGGATATTTGTCCATAATCAGACTCAGTTCCACCATCAGTCTCCTCCATACAATGGCAATTGGAGACATAATTAGTACCGACAACCACAGTACCGGTTGTACTAGCCGAATCAGCAATACGCGGTTGTTCCATATCAGAACCAATCTCCTCAGCAGCACCAACAATACCATCCCTCTCCCCAGTAACATCTTATGCAGTTGCACCAGCAACCCTCACACCAGTTCCAACATCAACGTGGCCAGCACGCTGATTCATTTGAGGTTGCCCCTCCGACGAACCCCGCCTTGGATTGTCTGGCTCAACTAGGGAAAGGCCTAGCAGAGATGAGCCAGAAACTTGATGGCCTGACCATCGTGAAGATCTCCATTCCCGTACAAGTGGAGGCTAACCCTAATAATTTTATGAAGCAAGAGCAGGTAGTTTGGGATATCCTAGCCGGTTTAACTGAGTCAGATATATTTAATTTGTTTTTATATAATGTTGTCACTCTCAAGAGCGGTAGGACCTTACAACCATCAGTCACATGTAAGGGGAAGAATAAAGCTTCACCAGGCAAATCATCATCTTCTACATCAGTCGATCAAGCATATGGGTCGTGTGAGGAAGAAGAAGACGAAGAAGCATGGTAATAAAAAGCCAAAAAAAAACAGAAAAATAAAAAATGCCAAAAAGATAACACCAGTAGTAGCAGCAGCTGGAGCAGTAGCCAACCGCTTTGGAGGAGACCGCACCTGCAGTTGATCTAATGCCAACACATGAAGCCTCGCTTGGACTTGTCCCAATGCTTCCGCGTCGCGTTTGGATGCTTACCATTCCTAGATGACCCTGCTCATTTAAGTCGTCCATTTGTACATCCTGTTGTGGGAAAAAAGTTTGATGTAAAGAACCATATTTCTACAACTGCTTTTCATTCTGTAAATATTCCGTTTCCAGACGTACTAAGAAATCTAAAAAAAATAAAAATTTGAAATCAACCTTGCTTAATCCTGATGTCATTGAGATCATCCAAAATCTTGTGCTTGAAATGCCCTTCCTCAAAGCCATAAAGTACATGCCTAACATCAAGAAAGGTCTGAAAGAAACATGTACTTCAAAGAGACAGCCACACAGAGCTAGAGAAAGAAATGTGAAACATATTCTGATTGCGGCTACAGTAAATGCAATCATCAATCTCCCGACCAAAAAGAAGGATATGGGAGTTCCTCTACTCAGATATCAGATGTTCGATCAGGAGTTCACCAAACTCTACTCGATAGTAGATCCTCAATCAACTTGATGCCCACTTCACTACTCAAAGAATTTGAGTTGGGACCGCTCAAGTCCACAGGAATGATTCTGCAGTTTGCTGACACATCCACCAAGCGGTCCAGAGGAATTTTGGAGGATGTCATCGTCACCATTCAAGGAATGCATTCCCTTGCGGACTTCATCATGCTATACAGGGACACCTCAGCTCCTCTTCCGTATACCCTAATAATTCTTGGATGGATGTTCCTTCGAACAATGAAGCAATAGTGAATTATGGCATCGGACAGATCACCTTCCGCTTGAACAAAAACAAGGAGCCTATTGAGACGATCCAAGTGCAACAACCATCAGAGCCTGCATCAGACAAAAGTGAGCAAATTGAGAAACAAACATAAGACTGTGACTTTCTCGTTGAAATTTGTGATATAATTTGTTTATGGATGATATTGAACTCACGAGTTCCTCTCCACAGAAAAACTAGTGGATAACACAGTTGAATTTCCAGATATCCTTAATAGTGAGATTTTCACTGAGTTGCCTGATGAACATATCTATAGCCACCTATCATTGGCAGAGCAAGATGCAATCATTGAAAACTTTTGTGAACAAGATTCTGTCATAGAAGAATTCTGTACAACATTGAATGTAGAAACAACAGTGCCAATGGTGGACACCTTGCCGTTGAAAAATCTAACACCCTCACCCTGCATAGTAGCTGAAGTTACCACCGAGCTGAATCAGACCCCACTTGAGCTCAAACCACTTCCAACAAATATGAAATACACCTTCCTTACAGGTACGCAGAACATGTTCCCCATGATTATTAACTCAAATATAACAAAGGAACAAGAATCTCGTCTACTCGAGGTTCTAGAAAGAAACTGCTAGGCCATTGACTGGAAAATTTAAGATCTCCATGGGATCAACCCCTTATTATGCTCTCATCACATATATCTTGAAGAAGATAGCAAGCCATCCCAAGAGTTCCAGCGAAGATTGATTCCTAATATTCGGGAGGTTGTGATGAACAAAATCACGAAGTGGTGTGATGCATGATTCATATATCCCATCTTCGACTTGAAATGAGTGAGCCCCTTGTATGTTGTACCAAAGAATCTCATCCGCTCGAGGTTCTAGAAAGAAACTGCTAGGCCATCGGCTGGAAAATTTAAGATCTCCATGGGATCAACCCCTTATTATGCTCTCATCACATATATCTTGAAGAAGATAGCAAGTCATCTTGAGAGTTCCAGCGAAGATTGAATCCAAAAATTTTCGAGAGGTTGTGATGGACGAAATCACGAAGTGGTGTGATTGCATGATTCATATATCCCATCTCTGACTCGAAATGGATGAGCCCCTTGCATGTTGTGCCAAAGAAGTTAGGGATCACCATGATCAAGAATGATAAAGGAGAGGAGATCGCAACCAGAGTACCGACATCTTGGCGCATCTGTTACTACAAAAAAAGACGCGATTGACGTGCACATCCTTGCTTGCTCTGGGCGAGCACATGTGCTCGCCCGATCCTGGGCGAGCATAGGAGGACCACATGTCATTGCCTATGCTTCTCGTTGGTTTGAATTATGAGGCACGGTCGTGTGGAGCGCACATGAAAATATGGGCGAGCGCTTGTATTACACATGTGCTCACCCCGCTGTGCTCGCCCACTTGAAATTTTATGTGCGGCTCATGCGAGCGCGTGTCAATATTTGGGCGAGCACATAAGTGTGCTCGCCCGAACCCTTAAACAGAACATCGCCCAGCCTCTCCTTCCTCATTACATACGCATTCATCCCCAAGAAAACACCTCCAGTGATCCCTACACAGCCCTCCTCGCCACCGACGACCTTCCTTTGTGTATTTCAACTACACACGCATTTTCCCTTTAGTAGATTACTCCATCCTTTCTCTCATTTTTTAACATCTAATTGTATATCACTCTTATTTGGATAGTTTTAGGTTTTCAGGTTATTGTTATATTATTTGTTATTTTGTATACATTCGAGTGATTGAATATGATATCTATATTTAGGATAAGATTCGTTTAATATTTTCTTGTTAGATTTGATGATGGTTGTCTCATTTATATGGAAATTCATATACGTGGTAGGTGTTTGATGAAATGCCACAACCAACAATATGATTAAACTTGACAGTATATAAAAGACAGGAATACCCATGTCACTTTTATACTTGTTACTATACCTTTTTATTTATAATGACTAAAACTATGAATAGGAATATCATGCCATGATAGTGTATAATTGTGCTTAAATAATATTATGTATAACTTGTGAATAAACTTAGGTATAATTGTGCTTAATTACCAATTAGGATTAGTTTACTTGAATATTCTTTATTGTGTGTCTATTTATGTCTCCATGCATACAAACATCCTCTTCATAAAGTGTAGATATGAGATAGACTATTTCAAAGAGTGTGGATATGAGATATGACAAACACCAATATTTCTTATGTGATAATTTATTATCACATTAATTTCTAGTTAATGTGGCCAAGTGTATCACATTAACTTATAATTAGGTTGATAATAAGGCTAAAACACTAACAACTTATTACTAAATTGCATAAAATCATTTATACACAATGTGTCCCTCCACACCGGGTGGTGTGTGGCCCTGCACACTGGGAGGCGTGTGCAATACATTGAAGGATTTCATCATCTCTAATTGTGTTATATTTTTTTTATATTTTGTACAGTACTATTAGACTCACTTTGGGATGAGATATTCTAATTCAATGGTCGTGGATTTTGATGTTTCCAGGTGGAGAAATCTTTTTTTGCAGGTACATTTTCAATAATATTCATTTAAATACTTTATTAGGCACTAATTTATGATCACACTTATCCACATCCCTATTGTTAACCAACCAAATATAGATAAATGCCTGGTTAACATAAATGAATAAATATTTTAAGATTGTTTTATAGTCTCATTTGTAGCACGTAAAAATGTATGACGTAAAGTGATCTTAAAATATTACATTTATGTTGGCTTTTCTTAGTTCGAAGATCCTGGACTAAGGGGGTCCGTAAGAATTCAAACTTACTAAAAGGCGATCGTTGTCACATGTTGTTTGTTTCTGATAAAAATTCAGCTACATAACCCCTTCCTCTTTGGTACACCAAACTAATCGTAATTTACTATCGAAATAGTAACTACGGTGACTGTTTTGAAAGTTGATTGCGATTGGTTTTTGAGGTATATTGGGGAGGTGCATGGTCGTGCTGTCGAATTTTCCTCAGAAATAAGCAAGCATGTGACAACGATCGTCTTATAGTAAGTTTGAATCCTTATGGACAGGCTCAAGTGATAACATAATTAACATACTTCTCTTGTCATCTTCTAGAATAAGTATGATAGCTTTAGGCCATCGATGGGTTAGGGTTTAGGTTTTCTTCTTTTGTTCTACGAGAATAAGCTAAAGTTAAATCTTCTCCTCTCATTTGACCGTATGAATTGTTACATTCATGTGATAACGATGGCTAATAGATAGTGGAGGTACAAGCGTGTAGTAGATGGACGTGTTGTAGACCCTTTCAAAGAGGTGTTCAAGAATTTATAGAATTTACTTACACACAAGGTTCTCGCGTCGTGGATTCAGATGGTACTATCTAGTGTCCGTGTATAAAGTTTTGTTTAATGAAGAAGAGTACTAAGGATGAAACTCAGTTGCATCTTTACAAAAATGGTTTCATGGAAGGATATAAGATCTGGTGGAGGCATGGTGAGGACTTCGAAGACATGATGAATGACTAAAAAGAAGCAGACAATATTAACCCGTTCTTAGATATGGTTATGGACGTTGCAGGTCCTGATTTTAACACTGCTTGTCCAGATGATGAGGAACCATATGAAGAGTCTTTGGATTTCTACGAGCTATTGAAAAAAGTAGAAGAGCCATTATGGTTGGGTTGTAAAATATATTCAGAACTCTCCGCAGTTTCAGATCTTTTATCGATTAAGATGGAGTATAATATGACTAATCATAATTTTGATGCCATGCTTAAAATTATCAATAAAATGTTACCAAAAGATGCTGAATTACCTGGTAGTTATTACAAAATCAAGAAAATGATGTGGAAGATGGATTTAGCGGAAGTTAAAATAGACTCTTTAATAAATCATCATATTTTATACTACGGTGAACATTAGCATTGGACACGTTGTCCGGAATGTGATGAACCAAGATTTCAGGAATTGAGTAAGAATGGTACAAAAAGCTCAAGAAAGGTTTTTACGTTATTTCCCGTTGACGTCGAGATTAAAACAGTTATATTATTATAAGGAAACGGTAAAAAATATGACATGGCATGCAAAATATATAGTTGATGAGTACATGGAGCATCCATCCGAGTTTGATTGTTGGAAAGTATTGATGTCAACATTTCCTTCATTTTCGGAAGAAAAAAGGAATTGAATTATAGGTTTATGTACAAACGGGTTTAATCCTCATGGAAGAAATAAAGATTACTCTTGCTGGCTAGTAATGACAATACCATACAATCTTTCCCCTGATTATGTAATAAAAGAGTTTATATTTCTATCGTTGTTGGTGGCAGGACCTACACATCTGGGAAAATACATCGACGTGTATTTACGTCCTCTTAGAAATAAGTTAAAAATGCTATGGGTCGATGGAGTAGATACATATGATGCATGCAAAAGTCAAACATTTAATATGAAAGTAGCTCTACTCTGGACTATAAATGACTTCTCGACATATGGAATGTTATCTGGATGGAGTACGCATGGACGTAATGGTTGTCCCTATTGTATGGAAGGTACAAAATCATTCCAACTTCAATATGGTCAAAAATCCTATTTTTTTATTGTCACAGACGTTTTCTTTCAAAAAATTATCTATATCGAAGACAGAAGCAAGCATTAAAAAGAATGCCATCGATTTTACAGATCCTCCGACAACTAAGACCGACGAAACGATATTATCAAGTTTAGAAGAATGGGAAAATGCAGCCTTGAACATCGGAGATAAAACAAAACCCCTTCCTAGATTTGGTGACAGTCACAATTGGATTAAGAAGAGTATATTTTAGGAATTACCATATTGGAGTAAGCTATTGATACGACACAATTTAGATCTTATACACATAGAGAAAAATATCTTTGATAATATCTTCTATACAGTTATGAATGTAACCGGTCGCACAAAAGATACAATAAAGTCTCATCATGATTTAAAAATAATATGCAATCGACCGGAGTTGTATATAAAGGAAAAAGATAATGGAAGGATTGAAAATCCTAAAGCAAAGTATACATTAGACAGAAATCAAGTTAAGCTTGTCTGCGAAGGGACAAGTAAATTTATGTTTCCAGATGGATATGCATCAAATTTCTCAAACTTGGTCAACTTAAAGAAGTTCTTATTTAAGGGAATGAAGAGTCATGACTGCCATGTTTTCATGAATATAATTCTAAAGCTAGTTTTCAGAGGATTGTTACCAAAAAATATTGTAGATATTATATCAGACATCAATAGATTTTTCCATATTCTATGTTCGTCACGCGTACACCGGATGGAGATGGAATATCTTGAGAAAAATACTCCTGTAATTATGTGCAATTTGGAGAAAATATTTCCACCATCATTTTTTGATTCAATGGAGTATCTAATGATTCATCTTCCTAACAAAGCAAAGGTTGGAGAGTCCGTAAAATATCGATGGATGTATCCATTTGAAAGATATTTCTAAATATTAATTTCTTTTTTCATATTTTGATATATGAATATATATATGTTTTACGTAGGTTCATGTTCTTTTTGAAAAGAAGTGTCTGAAATAAAGTAAAGTGGAAGGATCAATCAGTTCGCAGTATATTTATGAGGAAGTCGTAACATTCTATGCTAGGTATCTTCTGAGAGATGTAGAGACTATCCACAACATATTAAGAAGTAATGAGACAATTTACTCTGAGGATAAACCTAATATTAGTTTCTTTCGTCAATCTACTCTGCTCGTTGGAAAGTCTACAGAACGTCTGTTATCAAAACAAGAGAAAGATGCTGAAGAGCTATACGTATTAGACAATTGCAAGGAAATAACGCCATATATTCAGTACATCTTTGTATTACTTTACAAATGATATGTAAATTTCCTTCCACTTATTTCTAATATTTCTTGTACTTATTTCACAGAATTTAGAAGGAAAATTATCAAAGAAAATCTTATGTATTCAGATGATGAAGTTGTGAGCACATATAGGAATCAATTTTCAGAATGATTTAAGAACCGAACAAACCATTTGGATGGTTGTGATTATCATACACAAATATTAAAATACTTTGGAGAAGGTCCGGTTTATATGGTCCGATCTTACAACTTCTGTTGCAGTAATGGTTATCGGTTTCATGCATTTAATTCTGGTAGATATTTAACAACTCAGAGTTATAGAGTGATGGTTCATGGTTCTTGTTACGAGGAATATCATTTGGATTACTATAGAATATTAAAGGAGATACTGGAATTAGAATATAGTATTCTAGACTATAATAAAGTAGTTCTCTTTTTATGTGACTGATATGACACCACTGGAGGTGTAGTGATTGATAGGAGAAATAACATTGTCGATGTGATACCAAGAAAATTTATACAGAGATTTGAACTCTTTGTTCTAGGTTCTCAAGTGGATCAAGTTTGTTATCTTCCTGTAACGTCCCGGGCTTAGGTCCCCAGTCCGTTATGGAGGAAAACTGGCCCTGATAACTTGTTGGGTTCAGGCCCAGATGGACCCGTTGACAACCACCCAAAATACTTAATCCCAAGTTATCAAGTAGTAATCCCCATCACTTATAAACCACATCCACACTTCATGAGTTTTAGGTATGGCTCTATGTTTGGGGTTGGGGTGTTACAACCTCCCCCACTTATATCCGCAACGTCCTCGTTGCGATATGGCCCATCACTTATTCTCAGTGATAGTGGCAGCTGCACGCTCCTGGTAGCCATTTCCTCCAACCTCTTTGTAGGGGTGGCTCCGCCACTCGGGTAGCCCTTTCCACTATCAGAGAGAATTTGGCTCTGATACCATTTGTAACATCCTGGACTTAGTTCCCCGGTCCATTATCAAGGAAAACTAGCCTTGACAACTTGTTGGGCATGGGCCCAAATAGACCCATTGACAACCACCCAAAATGCTTAAGCCCAAGTTATCAAGTAGTAATCCCCATCTCTTATAAAACACACACACACTTCGTGAGTTTTAGGTATGGCACTATGTTTGGGGTTGGGGTGTTACAACAAACTCACCCATACCCCAAACATAGTGCCACGTCTAAAACTCACGAAGTGTGGGTATGGTTTATAAGTGATGGGGATTACTACTTGACAACTTGAGCTTAAGCATTTTGGGTGGTTGCCATCGGGTCCATTTGGGCCGAACCCAATAAGTTGTCAGGGCCAGTTTTCCTCGATAATGGACTGGGGACCTAAGCTCGGGACGTTACAAATGGTGTCATAGCCAATTTCCCTATGATAGTGGAAAGGGCTACCTGAGAGGTGGAGCCGCCCCTACAAAGAGATAGGAGGAAATGGCTACCCGGAGCGTGCAGCCGCCACTTTCACTGGGATAAGTGATGGACTGTGTCGCAATGAGGACATTGCGAATATAAGTGGGGGAGGTTGTAACACCCATACACCAAACATAGTGCCACATCTAAAACTCACGAAGTGTGGGTATGGTTTATAAGTGGTGGGGATTACTACTTGACAACTTGAGCTTAAGCATTTTGGGTGGTTGCCATCGAGTCCATTTGGGCCGAACCCAATAAGTTGTCAGGGCCAGTTTTCCTCGATAACGGACCGGGGACCTAAGCCCGGGACGTTACACTTCCACAAGTGTCAAAGAAGAGAAAGAGTGTCGAATCTTTCAGTGCCGTGAAGATAAATTCTTGAAGTTATATTTCTAATGAGTACACTCATCTAGAATATGTTATAGATGAAGCTTTCACACCTACTCATGAGCAAATAAATGTAGTAGAAGAAGTCACAATCATCGAATCAATTCGATTGATGGATAATGAGGTGTTATGTGTTGACTTAAAAGATGATGTAAACTTTATAAATGATGATTCAGATAACCCAGAAATTAATGAAATATGCTTTAATTACTCTGAGTCATATGATGAAGATTAACCGTAAGTTTAGTAAGTTATAGAAGATAAATCAGAAATGTTCATTAATAACTTTGTAATTAACTATTACATCATCATTATAGTCATGACAGGTTTTGGACGTGGCAACTTGCATGGATCTCAACGATCCATTCATCCATCATTGTTAGACTCACCTTCTTCTAGTAGGCAGCCGACCCCACCTGTTACTTTAGAGTCACTTCCCGACGAGGCTCGGCGGGTCATAGCCTACTATGAGTCTCTTGGTTATCCTCCTCCTCCCTTTTTATGGAGGCGTATATGGAGAGCCATCTTACACAACCGCTCCTGCTGCATGCCTGGTACCTATACCAGTACAGACCTTGATGGATTCTAGTTCACCTTCTTCTGCATGTACTAGCATCTACGTACCTTTACCCACTGAGATGGGCAGCCTTTGGAGTCCTACCTTTGTTGGAGGTTATTACGGATGGGAGGTACGATTTTTATAATTATCTAAATATAAATATAAATAAATCTTCTCATTTAAGTTTCAAATTACTTGAAAAATTTAAATATGCAGGGATTTTTTGAATAGTAACAATGTGGCAAAGGATAGTACCAACATAATTAAGACACATTTGACTAACATGCAATTACGTTGGTGTCGCATTCCTGCTACTGAGCACGGGAGATTATTTGATATATTTCTGGTAAGTAATAAGTAATGTTCTAGCACATTCATTTAACTTTCTTATTACTCTTTAATCTAATATTTTGCAATACTTTTTCAGAGTAGGTATCGTTTAGTTCCCGATCTTGGGAAAGAGGCTTATCGTCGGGCATTTATTCGTTTGTAGAGAAGTAGATGAGTGATACCTTTTTCAAGGCAATGAGAGACTCGTATGCGAAGATGGGATGCGAGGAGATGAATTTTGAGGAGATGAAGAGCTTCCCACTGATATGGTGCACGGAGGAAAAGTATTGTATTACCTCCATAGTTTATGATGTATTTTTTAAAAAATAATATTTATAACATCTTTGTTGCGGGTGGGTGGGTTTTTGTGACGCATTCATTGCAGATACTAAGTTTGGGAGAAGATCAATGGCGGGAAGGACAAAATGCTAAAAATTGAGGACCAAATCGACCAGTGGCTCTAAAAGCCACAATCATATTAGAGCGGAGCTAGTAATTTCTTACTAGAAATTAGATTTTAAATACTATATTATTATAGTTCTATTCTGTAATTATTTTTTATATTTATTTTTCAGGAGAAAATGTTGGAAAGAGATTCCTCTTTTTAGGAGTGGTGGTCTAGGTCCCACATGAGTGGGAAAGATGGAGAGTCTCAATGGTCAACTCCTGAAGTAGGAGAATGGTTGGTTTTCTTATCTTTTTAACTTGTATTTAAGGATTGTTATTTGGCATTAGCTGCAGAGAAATGGGGTGGAAATCCTAATAGGGAACACCACCATTTGATAAAGCAATTTGGAAACAGGTATAGATAAATATTAATTTAGTATATTCAATTTTTAAATATATATTCATAATAAACCATTTAATTTTTTATAGGTGTTGGAGGAGAGGGATGTTGTGGCGAACATGAAGCAGACACTTAGTGGTCTTCCTCTATACTATGTGGAGGAACATCGCCATTTCTATTCTTCTTATGGCCAGCCGCTGTATTCACAGCCACATTCATCACAAACCATCATCGCATATGGAGTCGCAGATGGTGATGATGGTGGAGCATGTGACGAAGCTCCAGCAAGATTTCTTGGCGTAATGTAAGTATTGTCCTTCTAAACTCTAATAATTTTATATTTTCAATATATTCAATTGCATATCATATATATATATCTTCCATAAAATAGGTCATAAGAGCGTGCATCTCAATATGAGGAGATTGAAACAGATGAAAAGGAGGAGGAGGATAATGATCTAGAAGAAGAGGCACACATGTATGCTAGATTTAAGGAGAAGGAGAAGGAGAAGGAGAAGAAGAAAACGAAAGAAAATCATGGTTTAATCTCAAAAATTTTTAGATCAAAAAATAAATGATTGGTGGTTTTTATCTTATTTTGTTATGTTTGTTTTAGCAACTCTTTTAATATGTATGAACTTTAAAAATAGAATTACATGTACTTGTACTTGTCGAACATTTCGAAAATCTATTGATATTATACTTAGCTGCTGAATGTGATGCATATACTGAAATTGTATATTATCTTATATGTTTAGTTCGTATGTTCATATATATTATGTGAGTTTGGAAGGTACAAGATAGTTGAATTAATTAGATGGCTGGTACATTAAAGGTACTATTCTCGACTCTAATAAGCATCTGCAGTGGTTTCTTAGCAGGCTATACAGGTTCGATGGAGCATCTAAACTCCGTCAAACATGTATATTTTTTTCTGCTCTTTAATTTAGGCGAGCACATGTGCTCGCCCAGTCTTCTCTGTTGGCTCGCCAACAGGGACATGTGCGAGCCTTTGGTGAACACAATTGTGCACACGCTTAGGTCGGGCGAGCACCTGGAGTATACACGTGCTCGCCCACCTGCCGTAGCAACCCTCCATTTGGAGAACACACGTCGGACGAGGACATGTGCTCGCCCAACATATGGGCGTGCACTTGTCGTGCGATCAACGTGCACAGAACGAGCCACCATGTGCACACTAATCACATCTTTTTTGTAGTGTGTATGGACTACAGACGCATGAATCTAGAGATCAAGAAGGACCAATTCCCTCTCCCCTTCATCGATCAGATCGTTGAGCGATTGGTCGCGAAGGAATATTTCTATTTCTTGGATGGATACTATGGCTACAACCAACTTACTATACTCTTGAGGATCAAGAGAAAACAGCCTTCACCTGTCCATTTGGGACCTACGCCTTTCGCAGAATGTCGTTTGGTCTATGCAATGCTATGGGGGCATTTCAGTGATGCATGTTGGCCGTGTTCGCAGATATGGTTGGAAGTTTTCTTGGGATTTTCATGTACGACTTCTTGATCTACGGAGAAAGCTTTGATTAGTGTTTATCTTATCTAGATCGAGTCTTGAAGAGATGCTGTGAAGTGAACCTTGTGCTCTCGTGGGAGAAGAGTCATTTTATGGTGATCAAGGGTATTGTGCTAGGCCATGTCATCTCAAAATGTGGCATGGAGGTAGACCCTGCAAAGGTGGACGTCATTTCCAAACTTGAGCCACACAAATCTGAAGCAAGTCAGATCATTTCTAGGGCACGTCGATTTCTACCGGAGATTCATCAAAAATTTCAGTAAAATTGCCCGACCACTGACTGAGCTTATGGGCAAGGAGGCAGATTTTATCGTTGATGACAGAGTTCTCCAAGCATTCAATCAGCTGAAAGAACTAATCATCCAGGCCCCTGTCCTTCAACTGCCAGACTGGTCCCTCCCATTTTAGATAATGACAGATGCATCAGATTATGCGATTAGAGCGGTTCTAGGACAACGAAGAGACAATCTACCATTTGTAATTCACTATGCTAGCAGGACTCTAGATGAAGCTCATAGAAACTACACTATTACTGGAAAAAGATGCTATCGGTCATCTTTGCCCTGGAGAAATTCAGATCCCACCTGCTTGGATCCAAAGTAAAAGTACATACAAACCACTCTGCCATCAAGTACTTGTTGGACAATAAGGATGCCAAACCCAAACTTATCAGATGGATCCTTCTGCTCCAGGAATTTGATTTAGAAATCCGTGATAAACATGGAGTTAAAAATGTGGTATCAGACCACCTGTCAAGATTGCCAAAGATGGATACCCCTGAGCAGAACTTATTGATGATTATGAAAACTTTCCTAGATGATGCCATTCTGTAAGTCACCTCACTCCCCTAGTTCGTCGATATTACGAATTATCTTGTATCCAAGAAAACTCCACAAGATTGGCCAAAGCGGAAAGTCGAAAAATTCATGTTGGTTATTCATTTCTATCAGTGGGAAGATCCTTATATCTTTCATGAGGGGGGCAGATTGCATCTGGAGAAGGTGCATTCCTCAGGAGGAGGTATCGAGTGTCCTTAAGCACTGTCATGCCAGAGAATCAAGAGGACACCACTCTAGGAGAAGAATGACAACAGAAGTTCAACAATGTTGCCTTTGGTGGACGCCTCTATTAAAAGATGCAGAAGACTTTGTTAAGCATTGTACTGACTTTAAGAGACTGGACAATACTATTGGAATGAGAGACACAATGCCATTGAAGTACATTCAGATTTCAGACGTGTTTGACGCGTGGGGCATTGTTCATGGGCCCATTCCCCAACACTCAGGTTTTTGAGTATATTCTGCTTGCTATCGATTACATGAGCCGTTGGGTGGAGGCTATTCCAACCCGAGCCACTGACAATCACACCGTCTGCCAGTTCCTAGGGGAAAACATCATTGCACAGTTCATGATCCTCAACATTCTTATATCAGACGGGGGTAGCCATTTCATCAACAGAGGTGAAAAAGCTAACACATGAATTCTACATCGAGCATCATGTCGCCTCTCTGTACCACCCACAATCCAATAGCCTGGCTGAATGTTTGAATAGGGAGACAATGACAATTTTGTAGAAGCTTGTATGCCCTGACAGGAAGAATTAGTCATAGTTGCTTGATTATGTTCTTTGGGCCTATCGGACCGCCTACAAGTCGCGTCTAGGAATGTCTCCCGACCGCATAGTGTACGGCGATCCATGGCATTTGCCCATAAAACTAATTCACAAATCTTTGTGGGCAATTAATGTTTGTGATTTGGATTCCAAGAAGGCCGGAAAGAATAGAAAGCTGGATCGGAATCGACTTCTATAATTCTGTGAGTATGCATATGACAACAACCTAATATACAAGAAAAAGGTCAAGAAGTGGCACGACAAGCACATCTAGCACAAGACTTTTGAACCAGGTCAGAAGATTTGGTTGTTTGATGCAAAGCTCAAACTATTCTCGGGGAAGTTGAAAAGGAAATGGACTGGGCCTTTCATAGTGAAGCATGTGCATGACAATGGAAGCATTGTGATATCTGGATTGTCAATTGATGCACAACCATTTGTGATCAATGAACAGTTACTTAATCACTATATTTAACATGATACATTTTTATTCGTGGTTGATTTAGTCCAGGTGATCTACGATGAAGAATTACAGTTGCAACATCAGCACAAGCAGACGAGGCCATCAAAAACATTTTTGAGTAGTGAATCATTTTCTTCTTTTCGTTTTCATTCTTCGAATTCTTTCTTCCATACTACTCTCACCCCATTCATCTATGCTATACTTAGGATATGCTCCATCCTAAGTATATGGGGGGTAAGCGTCCTCGGGTTACTCATTCTTTGATCCCTCTCCTGTCTCCTCAACTCTTGATAATCTTTCTATACTTAGGGATATTTCACCCTAAGTATAGGGGAGACAGATTGAACTGATGATTTGTTTATTCATTCCCACCCTCGACCCTCCCTGCTTGTAAAATATAGTTTTCTATACTTAGGATTAATTGATCCTAAGTATAGGGGGACGGTTGACTTCTTATTCTTTATTGTGTCATTGTAGTATAGACTTTTCTATACTTAGTACGAGTTATGTCTTCCTTTTCTCTTCGTTCTATGATGACATAGCTCAAGCTAAGTATAAGGGGGTCAATATATACTATGTATATATTTTAGTCATAACTCATACTTTCTTATTTTCAATAAGTATGGACAAAATTCATTTGAATAAAAATACATAATAATAATAAAGAAAATACTTGTATAAAATTCATAAATATTCCGTTAATTGTTTGAAAAATGGTTTGAAAATCTTTTTGAAAAATCTTTTGAAAACTATTTGAAAAATATTTTGTAAAACATTTTCCACCTTTGTAGAAATATTTTGTTTGTAAAAATTTCTTTTCTTTGTTTGAAATAATTTTTTTTGAAAATCTACTTGCAAACGATTTGAAAAAATAGTTTGAAAAACCTATATATACTATTTTGAAAAATATTTGCAAAATGATTTTAAAATTTTGTAAAATGTTTGCAAAAACTATTTATCAAAATTAGTTTGCAAAATAATGTTTTTAAAATATTTGCAAAAATATTTTCAAATTATTTTGAGAACTCTATACACAATTCAAGCAAACAAAAATTCTTCTACATACCTAACACACTAACCTATAAATAATAATTAAGTACATGTAAATACCTCTTATAAATTCCTAAATCTTAATCCATGTATATAAGAAGATGTACTCCTGTGTAAATATCTATACTTAATTTCTTTTCCCAAAAATTTTGTTTTAAAAAAAGGTCACAAAATTAAAAATTCCGAAAACATTCGCAAACTCTTTTTTAAAAATTGTATAAAAATTTGCAAAACTTTTTCAAAAATACATAAAAGTTTAAAATCAGAAAATTGCTTCAAAAAAATATTCTATTGCATTGTACATAGCATTTGCATTTTTTAGAATAACTTAGACAATTAAACAAGTCCAAATAAAATCTAAAGATTGGTGTTTGGAATATACCTTAATACACTTAATTTCAGAGGAACGCATTGAGGATTGGAAGTGGAGACATTTCATGTCACATTGACTTAATTCTTTAGATTCCTCAAGACCGTGTTCATGAGTCAATTAAATGTGCCTAAATAGAACCATTCATATCGTCCGTAAGACTCTTGAGATAATGACTTGACTTGAAACCTTGCACCTAGCACTTAGCTCAACTCAGATGGACTGTTGAAAAATCTTGGAGTTTAAATCAGGATGATGCAAGGCCATTTCATCAAGGGTGGTTCAGGAATCATTCTTGGAGATTGCTGACATCGGTACTCTAACTAACTTTTTTTTGATAACAATGATATCTAAAGACTGGAGATGGATTGAAACAATACTTCAGATGAGGAAAGGTCTACCATGCAACTTTTTTCAAGACCCCAAAAAAGTGGGTGGAACAAAAGATGCTATATCCACCAGAGGCACAAACAAGAATGCATAAGCTATACAAAGTTAAAGAAAATATCCAAAGAAGTCTACATCCGAAAATTCCACAAAAACTTGAGCTTCAGAAAAAACCTACTTCTTGGTGAAGAATCGGTTACGCTGCCCGATCTCACAAGGGAATGAAGACTACACTGGTCCATTTCCACTTCTCTTTTCCATTCTTCTAACTCCTTGCCCCATTTAGTTGTAAAGACCAGGAGCACCTCACCTTAGAAGGGAATATCTGTCTCCACGAGGATGAGTTATCAAAAAAGCAGACACCTTGATAGTTCAATGGTTTTGTCTGGGGAGGGCTGAACAATTCCACACATGGTTCTATCATTTCAAGGTATCAAGAGTATGCGACTGAGAGGATTGTTTTGACGTGGCTGTGAATTGGACTGATTAATAGGAGTATGAAACCTAAGGGCTATTATGTCACCCTTATTAACTTCTTTATGGTTCCTAACGCACCATTAATCCGAAGGCCTTCTTTGAGCTCCAAACTTTGACTTTATTAAAACAAGTTTAAAAGTCAAATTATTCCAATTATTTCTTTTTATTTTCTTTATTTTCTTTTATGCACTTATATGCATAAGTGTTTCCTAGTGACTAGCAAAGGCAAGTATAGGGGGATGGTGAATCCTCATTTCATCACCTTTATTCTTTGATTTTAGCCTTCAAAACCTATCTAAATGCATGTATATAGCATTAATTTGCCAAAATAAATACTCTATAGTTAGTACAAAACACTATAGAAAATTTTGTATAAATACTACATTTATTGCCAAAATAAAAGAATAAAGAAAAGAAAAGGAAATGAGACACCATAAGAGATGAGTGACCCTAGCCCCCGAGACTCAGTCATCATGATGACTTAGCCGACATGGAATAAAGTAGGGGGAGATAGGGCATGGAATTGTAAAGAAAACACATTCGGAAAATCCTACAAAAATAGGCCAATAATTACATTTTGGGACCTATTTTATTCTTTATTATTCACTCATCAAGTCAGTAAGCTTTTTACTGAAAGTTGCAGATAAAAATACAAATAAAAATACAAAATTGATGTCATAGAAAAATAATATACAGTGTACCTTTAATACTCAAAATAAAAAGTCAAAACCCAAACATCACAGACCCATATCTCCTCAATAAAAAAACTCAAAATGCATCTCACCTTTAATTGTTTACAACTTTTAATAAACTATTTAATGAACGTGGTTCCATTTAATTTGGAGTTAAAGTGTGAAAGTTAGGTTTTGGACCCTTATTGTACAATATACCTGAATAAATTATTCATTTTTATTTATTCTTTACATTTTTATAATTTCTATTCTTTTATAATTTTGTAGGTTTTATTTATAATACATGTACATATTTCAAATAGAATAAAACCATAAAGAGGACACACCAATAAAATAATACATATAAATACATAGATGAATATACTATACTTACACATATATGATAAATACTTCTATTTATTTAAGTATACATATTATATTAGAAAAATATAATAAAAATATATTTAAGTGTATCTAAATAAGTTCTAAATATATAAATTATGTATATAAAATAGTAAAATTTAAAATGCTAAGTAGAATTAAAATAATCAAAACATAGGTCAATAGACCTATATGTATGCTTGTAAAAAGTAACATGTAATAAAACACATAAAAAAATTAATAAAAATAAGCATTAAATTCTACATAAAATTAGAAATATTTTTTATTATAACCTAAAAATAATAAATTCATTTATTATTTCTTCTGTATTTTCCAAGGCATTTCTCCCTTGGAATTTCCCGGTGGACATCCAGGAGGTGTCGTCTGTTGACCTAGGGTCAACTGTCCGGCCTTCTTCTAATTTCTATCAGAAGATTAATGAGAGTGCCACTTCTCCCAAATCTCCACGCATCTATCTTCATCTTTTAACCTCAAGACTTCTACCATCATATAGACTAATCATCCATGTTCCATGCCCCATCACCGAATCTCTACCAACTTACTCACTGTTGCATGCCCATCCATCCTCGAAACTCACCAAAAATCCATCTATAAATAAAACCCCAACTCCATCTTTTGCTTTTTGGTCGATCTTCGTCCTTCTCAGCCCCTCAGACCACCAGCATCGTCCTCCCCTTGCTGTTAGGAAGCAGTGACGAGGCTCTTCAACGAGGAGGAGGCACAGAGTGAAGGTCCAAGCCATCTCCAACCACCTACGACCGTGGGGTTCTGCTCTTGGCTTTCTCGGCTAGTTGTGTCCCTTTTCCCACAAATTTAGATAAAATCTCTAATGTATTTTCGATTTCAGTACTTATTTTAGGTTTTACTTCGTAATTTTAGGAGAAATCAATTCACCCCTTTGACCTAGAGCTCGAGCTACAAGTTTGATTCATCGTGATCTACCTTGTAATCCACCTCATTGACCACCCCACTTCAACCCTCGATACAGTCTCCATTTCGTCCACTCGTTCTCCTCTTTGATTTGGCCGAAACCGAAGAGATCAGAGGCTCCCTTCTTCCGCATCGTCAGTCCTTCATCGCCTCCATCATCCACGGAGCCCTAACTGCCCTTTTTGGTCTGAGAGTTTTGCTCTCGAGTCGTGTATACTCTGCATGTAGGAAACAAGCCTCGAGGAGCGTCTGTGAGTGGATGGGATCACCTGGAACAACTCCAGGTTGCATGTGAAGAAGATACCCTCCAGGTCCGCTATTGACGCACCTCCACCCCATTGGAGCCTACCTGCACGCACGGAAGGGAGCCTGGAAGATGAAGCACCCATCGGAGTGGCAAATGGAGCATGGATCTGCGAGGAATCGAGAGATCAAAGTCGGAGGAGCCCTGTTCTTCCCCAATTCATCCAACCCCTTCCACAACCATCAGATGAAGAACACAACCCAGATCTAATCTGGGAAATCCACTTAAAACAAGGGGTATGCGTTGAGAGCCACCAGATCTGCCACGT
The DNA here is from genome assembly GCA_037367405.1 of Ottelia alismoides. NCBI lineage: Eukaryota > Viridiplantae > Streptophyta > Magnoliopsida > Alismatales > Hydrocharitaceae > Ottelia > Ottelia alismoides. Next base: position 657,780 of record JAZKJV010000219.1, read on the forward strand.
GCCACATGAAGGACGGTCTGATCCAGGTCACTTAAGTGGGTATATTTCTAAGACCCTCTCCACCTTTTTGTAATTTCGAAATAGACCTATAAATATTATATGATGTTTAAAAGGTAGTGTACAATTTGCATGTACCCCCTCAAACTTTTCTAATATTGCAAAATAGTCCCTAATAGGCTCACGTACACTACACGTGTTTTGTTGTAAAAAATACATGTAAACCCTTACGGGTTGTTGTAAATGTTTTATAATATATTAGGTGCGGATATTAGTTATAAACTTCGAGTTTTTTATATTGTGCCCCTCATCTTTATTTTAATTGCAAAGATACCCCTGCTATATAAGTATTTTTGTGTGTTATTTCATATTTATTGAAAATATCATATGTGTTCCAAAAATTACCAAAAATAGGGTTAAGTTCTTGTTTGTATATAATTTCACATTGCATTTTTAGTTTTGCAATTTAGGATTTCTTCCTATTTTATAAAAATAAAAATATCACAAAAAGTCCCTATTCGCTCTATAAAATACCAAAAAATTCCAAAAAAAATATATTTTGTTTATCTATTTATTTTATAATTCCAGAAGCCAAAATCCATAAGAATAGAAAAAGAAAATGCATAAAAAATTTAAAATCTCCAAAATCTTATAAAAATAAAACTCTTTTAAAAATCTAAAAATATTTCTTCCTGTCCTATATTTATATATTAGAATATATAAAAAATAATTTTGAGAATTTTTGATCTCATTTAGTATTTTTAAATCTCAAAACAATTTGTCAAAAATCCCCGATTTTATGTATTTTGGACTTTTAAAAATCCCTAAAAATTAGCAAAATTACTTGAAAAATCACAAAAATAGTAAAAAAACTATTTAGTACCCAAAAAGATTTGATTTTGCTATTTTGATCATTTTTTCTTATATTTATAAGTTGATCACGCTATAGAGTATTATATATCTATATATTTTAATACATTAGCTATAATATTAATTATTACTATAAAATTTTATAATTATATTAAAATAAAAAATATAAAAATATATATAGTTAGCTAAAAAATATATGTTATTTAAACTCACATTCTTTGATTAATAGTGTGCATACATATATAAATTTATATGTATATTATTTATTCATTATTTATTTATAGATAATATTAAGTGCTACATCGTTGTGCTTCTTGTGTTCGATACCCTATTCTGATTGTCACTATACACATTTATTTATTGGATTTATAATAAAATTTGATGTACACCTGCTTATTCATTGATTGATATCTATTGTGTGGGTTGATTGTTGTTTTGATCACTTGATCTCTTGGAAGGGTCACCTCGATGATTTTGCTCCCACCTTGTGTGGAGCGTACGAATCTCTCCTCCGATTGGAGTGTCCAAACAGTCACACATATACCAATTTCCAGCAAGTTCACCATCAATGCTAAAACCCAACTAATATTTTCTACACATGAAACGTGTGATGTAAATTTCTGGCATATCTATCGTTATTGCTAAATGTCACATATAACGTTTTCTACATCCCAAGATAGATAAAATATAAGGCATTAATTAAAAGGAATGTTCCAATATTTAATTTGTATTATATACAAGACGTAAATGTGAACTAATTGGATACAGAGGATGAGAACATATAGATAGTAAATCTATAAAACAAAGTTTACTTTGCTAATCTATGTTCTGGTTACCCAAATCAAAATGTGTATTCAAGATGCACTTCACAAATATCGATTAAAGGTGACATGTGTTTAGTATGTTAATGATAAAACTCTATATCGTGATAATACAGTTTATAGGGATTTCACACGGAAATGCATATAAACCATTTCACTTGCATTCATTGTGAAATCTTCATGCTTAAGGGAACATGAAAACGTAATACACAACATCAGTTAAGACATGTCAATAAAAAATCCTATGGCTCTATGGATGACAAACACATTTGATTAATAAAATCTTGCGAAACCAACAACACGGAGGGAAGGGAACTTCGCTACCTCTGAGGATGTTCCATTGGGGTCTCCTCTCACGAGGAAATGATGTTCCCATCTCTCGATCGTAGCGCGAACATGCGCACAATGGTGACCTTGAGCTTTCCTACGTGATGATGGTTGCAAATCTTTGATTAGAGCACCTTCTCCGAAGTCGACGACCCGGCAACTAATCCAGTCAAGGTGGTGGTGCTCCAATGAGGGAGAAGGATGGTTGTGGCTAGGTTTTTAAGAGTGCATCCTATCATATACTATTTATAGTAGGAGAGGTGAAAACATATATGAAATTTGGATCCAGTTCCATATATGTCTCTCGATAATCCAACTTAAAACCTTAATATCTTGGGCTAGGAATGTCCGAATTTGATGTTCTTGGGCTTGTTGGAAATATCTCTACGAGCTCTATAAAAGAATTAGTCATTTTAATTTTTTGGATGCCAAAAATACTCCAAATTCAGGATAAAAATACGAGATTTCACAGCAGATGCGAAAGCTTCGGAGCTCCCGACGTGAAGCAGCTTGGAATGAGGCTCGAAAAGGGGAGTGTAGACTCCTCTCAGCCTTCTGATGAAGATGGATCGGATTGAGGAGATTTGGGTGTCTTTGTACGATGGGGATGGATACTGATCTTGATCCGAAAGTGACTACACCTCGACACTTGGGGCTTCTTCAATCCCATGTCTCCGTCGCCTTTGAAGAGCTTGAAGGTGGTTGCAAGGAGGAGGAGATGACAGTGGTGCTGCTTGGAGGTGGGATGGAGGGAATGGAAGTCGTCCTCTGCTACTTTGATGTGGTATCCGAAAGAAGAGAAGCTACTCTTCTTTGATGGGATGGATCTGCACAAGGCTAACAGAGTAGGGGGAGATGAGTCCCATAAACCCTCTATTAATTTGTTGGAATTAATATGTGAATATATGAATTTGTTTCGTTATAGGCAGGTGATCGGAATCAATCAAGAAATAACCACTTAATTATTTAATCAATTTTTAATCAAGCAGTTTATGTTTGTTTAGCATGGGCAAGGCCCAAGGTCGAACTCGAGGAGGTAAAGGATCAACCTAGATTAATGTCTATAAAAGTTCATATTCGATTTTCGAGGTGGAATATTTTTGGTATTATTAATACAATTTGTGAATGCAAATGCAAATATAGGCCAATTTTAAGACTAAAATTTAATGTCAATTAAACGATGTCAAAAAATACAAAACTTGGCCAAGACATTAATTATGATGAAATAATGCACTGTATTATTTGGAATTTTCTGATGTAATATGAATATTTTATGAATTAAATAATGCAAACAATGTGTATCATAATAATTACATATAATAAATATTAAACCAACTTATTCTCAAAAAATAAAATTACTTAAGATAGAAATACATGAGGTAACCTAGAAAAATCCTAAACCCTAAAATGTTGAGTTTAGTACTTATTAGAAATTAATTATTGAAATACACAAAATGATTTTTATAGAGCAAAATATGCATGCAAATACAATTCTTTTTGGGCATAATGTGAAAGACAATTAATTCTACCATCCGTGAATTTTCGATAATATTTTAGCAATGGTTAATTATCTATGAATTTTTAAGCACATACTGGATAAAATATGCAATTTTCCACAAGAATATTAATTATTAATTAACCATAGAGCATAAAAATGTAAATCATGTGCCATAATGTAAAGAATTAATTGAAAAACAAAATGGTTATTTCTAATAAATAAAAAGATGACGAAAATGTTGTCAAATAATAGATAGAAGTCAGGGCTCTTTTCGTAAATTACAATAATAATATAAATTAAAAATGCAAAGCAGGGACTACGGTTGAATTATTAGGACCTTTGGGGGACTTCTTGCAAAATTTCCAGAGGGGCACGTGCACGACACATGCCCTATGGCGGCAGGAGTGGCTTCGTAGTTTTATGGACCTCCAGGGGTGTCTATGCAAGTTCCCCCCAAGCACGTGCAACGCACGCGGGTAGGGTCTCGAGCCGCGAGCCTAGTGGCTCTTCGGCGGAGAAGGCAAAGGAGGCGGCGATGGTTGAGTGGGTTCTCCTGGTGGCGAGAAAGCAGAGTTGTGGCTCAAGCGAAGAACCAGGGGGTGGAGTTGAAGCTTTATTTGATGTGGATCAAGGCTCCTGGTGTTAGTGAGCTGTCGAACCGAGTACGGGGAACCAACGGAGGAGTGCGATGGAGCTCCTGTGTCGATGGTGAAGGTGGCATGCCGAATGTAGGGAGAAGAGGTACGTCGGAGGAAGTGCATCTATGTCTAAGAATCATCAAAGCAAAGGTAAGCTCGAGGTGAAAGTTGCAACGGTGGGGATGCCTGCCGGATCTCACCGCACCTTCAGGGATGAGGGCCGTAGCGTGGAGATGTCACCTCCAGTTGGCGACGCCTCTCCTTGCTTGTGCTATAATCAACATACGGTCTTGATCAGGGGCGGCACTGGGTTTTAAAAATAGGAGGAGTGGGTGGGTATGGAGGATAGGAGATTGAGATGACGATCTGACAAGGGGCGAATCGAGAAGGAAATCGGAGATGGGTGATGAATCCACGATTCATCATCTAAATATATTGATCTTCGCAAAATCCCTGAGTGAAATCTCAAATAAATGTCCATAACATCAATAGATTAATAAAAGGACTCTTGTAAACAAAATACACTAATTATTATATATTATATTATACAAAATAAATTAATAATAAAAAGCCATAAAATAAAGGAGTTTTTCGCCTATAAATAGCCCAAACTTCATGTATTTTTAATAATTGCATTTCAAATCCTTTGTGGCTAATTCTTTCTCTGACTTGTTTATAAAAATGTATATTAAAATATAAAAATATAAAATAAATTTTACCTCAGATAAATACTCCTAGATCCCAAAGAGAAAAAGTCGTAAAGTCCAACTTCCTGTCAAATTCCCGCTTTGTATGAACTCCAAATTCACCAAACTCACTTTTAAAGTTTAAGTTAGAAAATTATCTATCTAATGAAAGTGGTTTCATGAAAATCAGAGCTCGTTTGCAAAATATGGGTTTTGGGACCTAGGTGTACATTGTATCTAATGTATATATTTTTCTTTTCAAAATTTTTCTTTACTTTTCTTCATTACTAAAAAATCCAAAAAAACACTTTGTATTTTATTTTTAAATACTAAAAAAATCCAAAAAACATTTTATATTATATTTTATTTCTAGTATTTATTTTATTTTTATTTTGTAAATATCTTTTATTAAAAATACAAAAAATAAAATTAGAAAAGTAAAAAAAATGTGTACATATTGTTTGTTTGTTGCATTTCAGTTTGTTAATGTTTATGTAGATTTTTCATTTCATTTCATTTTTTATCTTATCTATTTTTAGTAGCCTACTTTATTTTCTTTTCTTTTATTTATTTTCATTCTATACAATAACTTCCATTAGACTCCATTTTCTTTTCTAACCTCCCATTCAACTCTTTAATCTCCACCATTCCACCATTTCTCTAACTCCCATTCTTTCTGTTTTTATTCTTCTCTTCATCATCATTTCCCCATCTGCCATTCTTATAGAAAAAGGAGAGAGATCGTCAATGTCGATCGGTAACAGCATTCCACCATGATACGAAGCGACGACCTCCTTTCAGGTGAGATCCGTGGAGCTCCGATTCGCGTAGCAATTTCCTCCAGGTCGTTGCACAGCCTCGAATGCTCTGCCACATGCTCGAGGCCAGGACATGAGTCCAATATAGCTGCTCTGCAAATCTAGCGAACCTTAGGTAAGTATTCCCTCTCATTTTCCTTTTTATTTTATTTTATCTAACAATTTTTCCTTTATTTTTTACACCACATCCAAATCACCATCACCCCACTCCATCATCATCATCATCATTCAACACATCACCTCCCCTTCATTTCCATCTTCATTTCTATACCCTTCTTAAAAAAACCAAATAAAAAATCAAAAAAATCAAAAAAATGAAATTTTTTTGCAGCGCCGGTCGCCACCCTCGCTGCTCACCGCCAACGCCCGACGCCCCTGGTAGTCGCTCCCCTCCTCCGTCAGCCCACCACTGACACTGCCCCGTCTGCAGCTGAGCTCCCTCTGTTGGACATGCGAGCCAACGACAAGCCATTATGCAATAAATGTTATTGCGATTATCATTCCCTGATCAGAAATGAATAATAAATAATTTTCATAATAGGTCCCTTAGTACAATTAGGGTTATGTACCATGGCCATCTTGATGATCATACAACTGTTGATTCAATTATAGAATCATAGAGGTTGGTGCTATGATGAATATCTAAAGAGTTAGATTGAGGACTCATCATGCACCGTCAAATGATCACTAAGAGATGATCTCCAACATGAGTAGGAGATGGCAATACTTTCTCACATAGGTTGATATCTGACCAACCGCTTGATGCAGGTCCTCTGCATAGGAATAGAGATTCGGAGGTGTCAGATTAGTTAGGTCAAAAAGTTGACTTAACGAGATCGAGATAACCAAAGTCCTATGTCGTATGCTGTCATAATATAGGCACGCATCCTCTGACCAGAGACAGATGTGTTACTATATGTCTGAGTATGTACATTTGGCAGACCAATAGGTTGATGACCTAATCAAGGTCTATACACCGGCGCGCTGGTGTGCATACAAGGTCATATAAATAATACGATCTCTCAAAGGGATCATACAGGTTCATTACTGAACCAAAAGACATGAGCTCACTCATGATATATTGGGAAGAATCAAATTCTGTGCACGGTTGTCTCGCTTTGGAAGTTTGACTGAATTTGCAGGTTTGATATATGCTTTTATATCAACACCTGGGTATGATATATGCTTTTGGAAAGTATATGATCGATACCAATTCCTAATAGTCAAATGAGAAACTTAATGATAAATCCCTGAAGTAGACAATGTAGAATTGATATTATACTTCGGGATTATTCTGGGTCTTCCAGTATGCAGGATGCACATGTATTAGGAATACTTGAGGGTGATGTGATCATAAACGTTTGTATAACCATGACGTTTCCATTTCTAGGGAGTGATGAAATGGATCTGGATTTTAGTGACTCCTCTCAGTAGAGAAGTGATCTGATCTTGGTCCAAATGTTGGACATTGATCTGAATGTGATTCAGATGCAATGAGAAGATTAGATTTACGGTCTTGATTTAATCAAGCATCTTTGGGAGGCCCGAGATCTGGATTTGAAATGCAATCTCAATATCCAAGTCACTATACGTGGAACAATACAATCGCCCTGTCCTTATCTCCAAGTATTCTTAGAGAAAGCACATTATCCTTGAAAGAGTTCATGATAATTTTATTGTTGATATATGTATCCGAGCATTGAGAAAATGGACAATTAAATGTGATTTAATTATCATGAATAATATGAATTTGATTCATATTATATGGAGAGTTATCTAAGATAATTAAATGTGATTTCATTATCAAAGATATAAATAATGTGAATGTGATTCATATAATTTGCCACACGAGAATAGAGATCCAAGATGATTAAATGTGATTTAATTACCATGGATATGAATAACGTGGATAGCACTATCCATATTAATCATATATATTACAATTGTGATTTATTATATATAAGAGATAGCTATTTTTAATTTACATTCGTTAATTAAATGTTGTTGTGAATTGGATTCACATTGGACAATTAATTGAAATTACAATTCACTTTTTATTTTGGGTTGTGAATGTGATTCACAATTTTCCAATGGCAACATTGCAATATTCACAAGATAATTATGATTTATTTTTGTTGAATAATTTACAACAAGTGTTGTTGTAAATCTTGGAGATTTCCATGGAATAATGTAATCTCATGAGATATCATGAGATTACATGAGATTGCCACCAAATCCCATATTATGGAAGGAGGCAATCTTCATTCCATAATCTCCATGCTTGATTGATTTAATTTGGGATTAAATCATATTGATTTATCAATATACATTCAATCTAAACTAAATTAATTGTTGTTGGTTTTTACCAACACAAATTTTAGCCATTAAAAGAAACACAAATCAATGAGAGCCATTGGATTTGTGTTGCCCATGGATTGAGATCCATGGATCCCAAAATATTATAAATAGAATGACAACCCTTGCTCTTCAGATGCTCATGAGAAACACAAGGCGCTCTCTCTCTCTCTCTCTCTCTCTCTCTCTCTCTCTCTTTCTCTCTACACACCATCCCTCTCTCTCTCATATGGCCGTCCACCATAGATACCCTAGAGAGAGTCTCCATCGCTGCAGCGTTGTCGCTATGCTGCCTGATCGTTTTCTCGTGGATCTACGTCTCCTTCGGTGTGCCTCGTTCGTGAAGAAGACGCTGAATCTCATGTGTCGAGATCTAGAGATCTACCACATGGATCATCAACATGGATTGTGAGAAGCACGCGTTTCATCAACACGCTCGCAAGCGTCTCCTCCGTCGGATCGGACTTGAGATAGGAGGTCTCTTCGTTTAGAGACTCGATCGCAACCACGCTTCAAGAGGTAACTTATTTGTGTTTTAGGCGAAACAATCCGAGAAGTGTTCTTGGATCATGTGGTTTCGTCACATGAAAAATTTTAATTTCTGCTGCCTCGAGCAACTAGTGCGACTAGTCGCTCCTGATCGCATACGATGCGATCCTCACGCTTCCGTGATGCGCTTAAAGATCTCCCCTTATCCTTCAAGTGGTATCAGAGTCAGGTTGGGGGTTTCAGATACGATCCATAAACCTAGGACGACTTGGGTTCGTTAGGGTTTGCGAAATTGTTATCGCATTTTATTTTCGCATCTATATTTTGTGATTCTTTTCGGCTCTTTTTAATTTTTTTAAACACGAAAATAAAACTTGGATTTTGTTCCCCATTAAATAAAGAAACATTAGGATCTGAGTTTGCGTGATTTCGAATCCGTTTGCTCAAGTTATGATCAAATTAGTGAACATGTATCCACTGTTTCGGGGACTGCAAATCTTAATGTAATTAAGGAGTTAATTACTGTTTAGAAATGCCTTGAAATGCGTAAAAATCACTTAGATTCTGTTGTAAATTAAATTAGCAAACTTTGAAAACTTAATTTGCTTAATTTGGATTTAAATTGATCGAGATATGCTAATTTTAGTAAGTGAGGGCCACTGCTGGAAATTACTTTCCTAATCAAGAACCTTGTGATTGTCATTTAATTAATTATTGAAATTAATTGATTTAATTCCTGGAATAATTATGGATAAATTTTTTTGAAATATTTGATGATAATTATTTTCTTAAATGATATTGCCTTATCAATAATTAATTAGATATGATCTAGATCACAATTGGTTACACAATCCACTTTCCAACAAACATGATGCTTGAATATGATTTGGGATTTGTTTAGCAAATCTCATGATAATGTTAATCAAAATTGTTTTGATTATTATTATATGGTATAACTTCGGTTGAAGAACCGATTATAATCTCAAGTACACAATGATCAATTTGGCATTATCTTTTCCCAAGGTGGACATGGTGTCTAGTAGGGGAGCGTTGGGGTAGCAGGTTGCACCGTGTGCAGTCTGTCCTACTCCCATCGGTTCTGGCCATGACAGCGAGTAGGGACTTGATAATGCAGGAGAGATCACGGTGTATTTTTCTAATTATTAAAATTCAGAATAATACGTATTTGAGATAATACCATAATTGAAGTAACTATAATCTTTGTTTGTTGGATATTAATTAGATCATTAATTTAATATGATTAGATTAATTGGAATCCAATTAAAATTAAAATACTCTATTATGAATAGAGTTGTTATTTCCCTTGGAAGAATTAATCATAATGAATATGATTCATAATGATTAATTAGAATTTGAATATGAGGTAGAGGATCACATAAGTGACATCCATGGTCTTCCGTCAAGGAGAAGGGTTCCGTCGCCAGATATTGTATGTAGGAGACGTATGTCTGAAGTGACAGCTCCTGCATACAATCCATTTGGATTGGGCTCTTCGCTTCTCGAAAGAGTAAGGACGTATGCGTAGTGACCCCAATATCGTGTCCTCATATTATTGGGTCGATATTAGATTGCGCATAGCGAGTTATATTCCTGTTGACGGTTGGTTCAATTAATGACGGGTCAACATCACCTTAGGGGTGGCGGGCCCGGGTGTTAAAGACTGAATTAGGAGATGCAAGTTAGACTTGCAAGGCAGAATGTGTTCCCGCTTCTTTTTATCCGAGTTACAGGTTCTCATATTATTGGGATGTAACAAAGATAAGGAAGGAGATCCCAGATCTTGCTGAGATATGATGGTAAGTATATCTCTTTCATTGAAAGTGATTAAGGGAATGAACTTTCAGTGTTGACAAGGCAAGACAACTTTGATATAAAAATTCCTAAATCAAAGTAAAATGTGTGTGTATATATATTTATGCAAATTTCTTATTTCAGATAATCCTTCATTAAATCCACTCAATAATATACTCAATAATAATCAGTAAAATATCATGGATTGGATCCATGATCAAGATATTGTACTTACATTTGGACCCATAATGTATGTGGCTGCAATGTGCAAGTTTCCTCGTAATAATGAGGAATGACAATTAAATAGATCATAGGTCTACAATCCTAGGGTTTGTATGTCTCTATAGTCTTGATCTCTCGTCAAATGTATTTTGGAAGTAACATATCGATGATGATCGTAATTGTCGAATAATCCTTATAAAATCTACGAAGATGTTTTGGCATGCATATGTGCTCTCGACATTCAAATCATGAATGACATGGTTCGCTACATCATGGAGAATGGTTGCTCCATAAGAGATGATGTATTCAAACTGTTTGAATACCTATCTGGACCAATGTTCTAAGAGTTTAGATGGATGTAGATACGATGAGTGTCATCATTCTACTGTCTATACTCTGGTCATTCATGAAGCTTCATAATATTTATATTATATGAATTGAATGAAGCATGTATAAATGTTGAAATACTCTTATATTGAAATCTTTTAAATTTAACATAAGAGATCCTCCGTCTTAAGCAATGGTGGTTTATAGATAAAGGGAGCGCAGTGGAAGCATGGGTTGGACCCAAGTAAGAAGGAAAGTCGAAGAGTTGACTGTACTTCTGTGACTTCCATATGACATCCAAATAGTGGATGAATGCCAAAACTGCAAATAAACCGATGTAATGATAGTGTGATTATCTTGTCTATCTAGGATCCTTAGAGAAGGATCCAGATGGTGCATCAGAATAATCTACATCTACATATAATCATTGAAATTGACTTTCTTATTTGATAAGATAAAAGTCTAATAATTATATCTCATTCTTCTAATAACACTTGCAATTGGTTGCATATGTATTAGAAGACTATAAAATTTGATTTTAAGGTTCAATAATCATCCACATGGATATTGATGCAATTGTTGCAACAATCTCTATTGGATTGGTAGACTTCATAATTTCAGTGGGAGAGCCCGTAGTCTTAGAGAATGCCTCTATGACATAGATATTAGAATACACTCATTGTTTATTTCTAATTGTTGGGAAAAATCATGAATTCTGGAATATACCTATCATAAAGAGTTATGATGGATATATTTCAGATAGTAATCTAACATCTAGTGGACTCTACTAAATTAGAAAATTAATGAATGGTTCATTAATATTTCTAATACTGAAATTAAACCTTAAAAGATCAATAGGAGAATGAAGATCATTTGATAATGATCTGGCATCAAGCCTTGTATATTTGTCTATTGATAAGATCAATGGACTAGTAAGAGATGGAACTTTAGATTGTCTGAAATTTCATATCTTACATACTTATGAATATTGTATTCAAAGTAAAATGCCCAATGTACCCTTCTTTGAGAATGGTGTTAGATGCTGAGGTATTCAAGATCACATACATACTGATGTTTGTGGATCATCTATATCATAATAAACATTGATGATATGTGATATCATTAGATGATTATTTGTGATATGAGATTTCTTCCCTTCACCTTAGAAAGTTTTGAAATGTTCAAAGATTTCACAATATTGGTTTAAAACCAAAGTTTGAAGGAAGATGAAATGAATTTGATCTAATCTAGGTAGCTTATACCTATTAGATGAATTCAAAGGAATACCTTATGTAGAAATGAATATTATTCCTATCACAATCCTCCTAATGTACCTTAACTCAATAGAGTTGCAGGGAGTTACAATTAGATCATGTGTGACATGATATGATCAATGATGATTCTTGTCATAATTACCTCTTAGTTTCCAAGGTATATATGTAGTAGAGACTACAATATATATCCTTAATAAGGTTCCATGCATATAAGATGGAATCTGGCACTAGAGAGTGCTACTTCATTAGGAAAATAAAGGATGGTATTGGATACCTAATTTATGACCTTAAGATTCTTAAATGATCTCATCTCTGAGAATGTGATTCTTAGAGGATAAGACTCTTGAGAATCAAGATGAAAATGAAGTGAAGGAACCCATTTAATCTTGAGAAAGATAATGAGGCTCCTAAAATTGAAAACTAAAAGGGACAACTAAAGATGAAACATTAATACCTCTTCAAATCAGTTTGAGGATGGATTCGATGTGTCAGAGAAATCTGACAATAATCGAACTTCATATGATGAAGCTTCTAAAGATCATGACATGGAAAGATGGATGTTAGCAATAAAGTCTAAAGTAGACTTCATATATACAAGTGTTGTATATGGACCCTTGAGGATCCACCTATATGGGTGAAACCTATTAAGGTGTAAATGGATCTTCAAGAGAAAGAGGGAATCTGATGAGAATGTAGAGACCTTCAAAGCACAGTTTGTAGCCATGAGTTGCACGCCGAAGAGAAGACATCGCTTGCGATGAGACTTGCTCTTCAGTGACCATGCTTGAACCCATCAGAATATTGCTAACTATAGCCATGCAACTTGACTATGACATCTTCATGATGTGGGTCAAGATTGCATTCCTCTATGATTACCTCTCTGAGGATATTCACATGAAGTAGCCCCAGGGCTTCATGGTTGAGGAAAGCAAGGTATGCAAGCTAAGGAACTCCATCTTTGGACTCAAATAAGCTTCTTGTAGTTGGAACATAAGATTTGATGAAATTATAAATGTTATGATTTCAAATAGAATATTGATGAACCATGTGAAGCTTAGTGAGAGTACCATTGTGTTCATCGTGCTTAATGTAGATAATATCCTAATCATTTAGAATTATTTAAGGATGATAATAAGTGTTTTATAATCTGGTTGTTCCATACCTTGAGATATGATCTCAAGGACACCTCTTAAATCTTAGTTCTGAAGTTGTTAAGAAGCAAAGAGAAGAGGGTATTGGGACCGTCACATTAATGGTACACCTTAGACATTTTCTTTTTCTGGAAAATTCCAAGAAAGGCTTATTTCCCTCAAGATATGGTACTGACCTATCTAAGGGGATAACACCTCAAAGAGTATAGGATGTGAATGCTAAAACTGCTAGCCCTTGGGCATCAGCTCTGAGAAGCCGGATGCATGCTAGATGTGTACAAAAGCCAGATGTCTGCCATGCAGTGGGAGTAGTATACTGTTACTAATCCTACTATGGAAATAAAACACTTGGTTGCAGGAATAACAATATCTTGAAAGATGACAAGACTTTAGAGATAGTGATCTCTAAGTCTTATCTTCAAGTAATTAAGACTTTATAGATGGAGATCTAAAAGGTCTTAACTACGAATACCTTAGGAGATAGAGATCTCCAGGACTGATAAGGATAATGGAAATTACGTACTGGTTATAATAATTGTTGAAATGTGGTGTCAAAGGACACTATAACTAACAAGATTGAGTATTAGCTGCATAATATGCAACATTCACATTGGATGCGAGCACTGTTACTAGGGGATGTGCAAGTGCCGTAAAAGGACTTGCCATAGTCTCTCGGGAACAGAGTGACTGATCAACTTACCTAGATATTTTTCTAAATAGCCCATGATTGTCACATGAGTGCAGGTTTAAAGATTAGCCCATTAATGGCTCTTTGGGCTAGTGGGAGATTGTTGGACATGCGAGCCCACGACGAGCCATTATGCAATAAATGTTATTGCGAATATCATTCCCTGATCTGAAATGAAGTATAAATAATTTGCATAATAGGTCCATTAGTACAATTAGGGTTATGTACCATGGCCATCTTGATGATCATATAGCTGTTGATTCAATTATTGAATCATAGAGGCTGGTGCTATGATGAATATCTAAAGAGTTAGATTGAGGACTCATCAGGCACTGTCAAATGATCATTAAGAGATGATCTCTAGCCTGAATAGGAGATGGCAATCCTTTCTCACATAGATGTTGGACATGCGAGCCCACGACGAGCCATTATGCAATAAATGTTATTGCAATTCACTCCTTAATCTGAAATAAAGAGTACATAATTTGCATAATAGGTCCCTTAGTACAATTAGGGTTATGTACCATGGCCATCTTAATGATTATACAGCTGTTGATTCAATTATTGAATCATAGAGGCTGGTGCTTGGATGAATATCTAATGAGTTAGATTGAGGACTCATCAAGCACTGTTAAATAATTGTTAAGAAGATGATCTCCAGCCTGAGTAGGAGATGGCAATCCTATCTCATTGAGGTTGATATCTGACCGACCTCTTGATGCAGGTCCTCTGCATAGGAATAGAGATTCGGAGGTGTCGGATGAGTTAGGTCAAAGAGTTGACTTAACGAGATCGAGATAACCTAAGTCCTATATCATAAGCTGTCATGATATAGGCACACATCCTCTGACCGGAGACAGATGTGTTACTATATATCTGAGTATGTACATTTGGCAGACCAATAGGTTGATGACCTAATCAAGGTCTATACACCGGCGCGGTGGTGTGCATATAAGGGCATATGAGTAATACGATCTCTCAAAGGGATCATACAGGTTCAATTACTCAACCAGAAGACATGAGCTCACTCATGAGATATTGGGAAGAATCAAATTCCATGCGCATGGTCGTCTAGCTTTGTAAGATTGACTGAATTTGTAGGTTTGATATATACTTTTGAAAAGTATATGATCAATACCTAGGTATGATATATGCTTTTGGAAAGTATATGATCGATACCAACTCCCAATGATCGAATGAGAAACTTACTGATAAAACCACAAAGTAGACAGTGCAAAGTTGATCTAATACTTCGGGTTTAATCTGTTTCTTCCAGTATGCAGGATGTACAGGTGTTAGGAATACCTGAGGGTGATGTGATCATAAACGATTGTATAACCATGACGCTTCCATTCCTAGGGAGTGATGAAACGGGTCTGGATTTTAGTGACTCCTCTCAGTAGATAAGTAATCTGATCTTTGTCCAAATATTGGACATTGATCTGAATGTGATTCAGATTCAATTAGAAGATTAGATTTGCGGTCTTGATTTAATCAAGTATCTATGGGAGGCCCGAGATCTGGATTTGAGATGTGATCTCAATATCCATGTCACTATACGTGGAATAATACAATCACCCTATCCTTATCTCCAAGTATTCGCGGAGAAAGCGCATTATCCTTGAAAGAGTTCATGGATAATTCTATTGTTGATATATGTATCCGAGCATTGAGAAAATGGATAATTAAATGTGATTTAATTATCATGAATAATATGAATTTGATTCATATTATAAGGAGAGTTATCTTAGATAATTAAATGTGATTTGATTATCAAAGATGTAAATAATATGAATGTGATTCATATTATTTAAGTAACATGAGAATAAGTTATCCAATATAACTAAATGTGATTTAATTATTATGGATAAGAATAATGTGGATAGTAATATCCAATTATTCATAATATATTATAAATGTGATTTATAATGTATTAGAGAGAGTTAAATATAATTTATATTAGTAGATTAATTGTTAATGTGTATTGGATACACATTGTCTAATTAATTGAAAATGTAAATTACATATTGTTTTGGGTTGTGAATATGATTCACAATATTCCAATATCAAGATTGCAATATTCCCAAATTTAATTGAGAATTATTTTGGTGAATAAAAATCCCAACAAATAGTTGTTGGAAAATAAGTAGAGAGAAAATCAAGGAGATGTGCAATCTCATGGGAATCCATGAGATTGCCCTCTAAAGGGGAAGGTTGACCTCCTTTGTATTTTCTCTCCTTATTTGATTGATTTAATTTGGTATTAAAATTTATTTGATTTATCAAATATATTTTTTCAAAATTAAATCACAAGTTGTTGGTTTTTACCAACAATAATCTTGACCATTGGATTGACATAAATCAATCTCATCCATTGATTTTATATGTCACATGGATTGAGATCCATGGATCCCAAAACCCTATAAATAGAGAGGCATACCATGCTCTCTATTTTACACATAATGCTTGAGAATCATCTCTTTCTCTTTTCTCTCTACTCGACAGCCCTCTCTCTCCCTCTCATGTGGCCGTCCACCATGGATGACCTAGAGAGGTTCTCCATCGCCGCAGCATCGTCGTTATGCTGCCCGTTCGTCTGCTCGTGGATCTCCGTCTCCTTCGGTGCGCCTCGCTCGTGAAGAAGACGTCGGATCTCGTGTGTCGAGATCAGGAGATCCGCCGCTTGGATCATCAACATGGATTGCGAGAAGAACGCGGTTCATCCCCGCGCTCGCAAGCGTCTCCTCCGTCGGATCGGACTTGAGACAGGAGGTCTCTTCGTTTAGAGACTTGATCGCAACCACGCTTCAAGAGGTAATCCTAATTACTTGTTTGTGGTTTAGACGAAACGATCCGAGAAGTGTTCTTGGATCATGTGGTTTCGTCGTATAAAATTTTTTAAATTACGCTGCATCGAGCAACTAGTGCGACTAGTCGCTCCTCGTCGTATTCGATATGACGCTCACGCTTCCGTGATGCGCTTGAGGATCTAACCATATCCTTCAAGTGGTATCAGAGACTTAGGTCAACAGTTTCGAATATGATTCGCAAACCGAGGACGACTTGGGTTCGTAAAGGTCGTGAAAGTTTTCTTCGCATTCGATTTCGCAGATCTGTTTAGTAAAAAAATTCGGCACTGTTTAAATTGTTTAAACACGAATTTAATTTTGGATTTTGTTCCCCATTAAATAAGGAAACCATGGGATCTGAGTTTGCGTAAATCGGATTTCGTTTGCTCTAGATATGGTTGTTTTAATGAACATGTATTCACTGTTACGGGAACTGCGAATCTTAACGTAGTTAAGGAGTTAATTACTGTTTAGAGACGCCTCGAAATGCGTGCAAATCATAAAAGGTTCTGTTGTAAATCAAGTTAGCAAACTATGGAAACTTACTTTGCTTAATTTGGATTTAAATTGATTGAGATATGCTAATTTTAGTAAGTAGGGGTCACTGCTGAAATTACTTTCCTAATCAAGAACCATGTGATTGTCAATTAATGAAATTAATTGTTAATTTCGAGAAATAATTATGGAAAATATTTAAGAAATATTAGAAGATGATTATTTCCTTAATTGACTTGGCCTCAACCAATTAATTGATTAGATTTGATCTAAATCATAATTGGAAACACAATTATCAAACTCCTTGCTTGAATAGGATTGGGAATTTGTCTAGCAAATTTCCTTATAATCAAAATTGTTTTGATTACTATATGGTATAATTTCGGTTGAAGAACCGATGATCATCTCAAGTACAAATTAATCAATTTGGCATTATCCTTTCCCGAGGTGGATATGGTGTCTAGTCGGGGATCGCTGGGGTAGCGGGTTGCAACGTATGCAGTCCGTCCCACTCCCGCCGGTACTGGCCATGACAGCGGGTAGGGTCGGGATAATGTCCGAGGGATTAAGTTGTATTTTTCTAATTATTAAAATACGAATTAATACGTACTTTGAGAATAATACCATATATATTCAAGCATAACAATCAAGTTTGATTGATTGAATTGGATTGATAATTAATTTAATATGATTGAATTGATTATGTCCAATTATACTCTAATATGATTAGAGTTAATAATTCCCTTAGAAGAATTGATTATATGAATGTGATTCATAGTAATTAATTAAATTTGAATAAGAGATGGAGGATCACATAAGTGACATCCATGGTCTCCCGTCAAGGCGAAGGGTTTCGTCGCCAGATATTATATGTGGGAGACGCCTGTCCGAAGTGACAGCTCCTGCATATGATCCATTTGGATCGGGCTCGTCGCTTCTCGAAAGAGTAAGGACGTATGCGTAGTGACCCCAATATCGGGTCTTCATATTATTGGGGCGATATTGGATTGCGCATAGCGAGTTGTATTCTTGTTGGCGGTTGGTTCAATTAATGACGGGTCAACATCACCTTAGGGGTGGTGGGCCCGGGTGTTAAAGACCGAATTGGGAGATGCAAGTTGGACTTGCAAGGCGGAATGTGTTCCCGCTTCTTTTTATCCGAGTTGTAGGTTCTCATATTATTGGGATGCAACAAAGATAAGGAAGGAGATCCCAGATCTTGCTTGAGATATAATGGTAAGTATATCTCTTACATTGAAAGTGATTAAGGGAATGAACTTTCATTGTTGACATGGCAAGACAACTTTGATATAAAAATTCCTAAATCAAAGTAAAAACATATATATATATATAAATATATATCCTTATGCAAATTTCTTATTTCAGATAATCCTTCATTAAACCCACTCAATGTTATACTCAATAATAACCAGTAAAATATCATGGATTGGACTCATGATCCAGATATTGTACTTGCAATTGGACACATAATGTATGTGGTTGCAATGTGCAAGTTTCCTCATAATAATGAGGAATGATGATTAAATAAGACAATAGGACTAAAACCCTAGGGTTTGTATGTCTCTATAAGTCTTGATCTTATCGAATGTACTTTTTGAAGTGACATGTCGATAATGATCGTAATTATCAAATAATCCTTATAAAATTCTAAGAAGATGTTCTGGCATACATATGTGCTCTCGACATTTAATCATGAATGATGTGGTTCTCTGCATCATGCAGAATGATGGCTCTATAAGAGATGATGTATTCAAATTGTTTGAGTACCTACCTGAACCAATATTTTAAGAGTCTAGATGGATGTAGATACGATGAATGTCATCATTCTATTGTCTATACTCTAGTCATTCATGAAGCTTCATAATATTCATATTGTATGAACTTAAATGAAGCTTGTATAAATGTTGAAATCCTCTTATATTGAAATTTTTGATTTTAACATAAGAGATCCTTGGTCTTGAGCAATGGTTGCTTATAGAAAAAGGGAGCGCAGTGGAAGCATGGGTTGGACCCAAGCAAGAAGTATAATCAAATAGTTGACTGTACTTCTGTGACTTCCATATGACATCCAAAGAGTTGGATGAATGCCAATACTGCAATAAGTTGATGTGTTGATAGTATGACTATCATGTCTGTCTAGAATCCTAAGAGAAGGACTCGGATGGAGCATCAGTATAATCTACATACAATCATTGAAATTGACTAACTTATTTGATAAGATAAAGTCTAATAATTGTATCTCAATCTTCTAATGACACTTGCAATTGGTTGCATCTGTATTAGAATAATAGAAATTTGATCTTAAAGTTTAATGGTCATCCATGTTGTAATTGATGCAATTGTTGCAATAATTTCCTCCGGATGAATAGACTTCATATTTTCAGTGGGAGCCCTTAGTTTTAGAGAATGTCTCTATGACCTAGATATTAGAATGCACTCATTGTTTATTTCTATATGTTGGGAATAAACATGAAATCTGGAATAGACCTATCATAAAGAGTTATGATGGAGATATTTCATATAGTAATCTAGCATCTAGTGGACTCCACAAAATTAGAAATTAATGAATGGTTTATTAAGATTTCTAATACTGAAAATTAAACCTTTAAAGATCAATAGGAGGACACAGATCATTTGATAATGATCTGGCATCTTGTTTGGACATTTGTTTGTTGATGTGATCAATAGACTGATAAGAGATGAACCTTTAGATTGTCTAAATGTTCAAATCTTACATACTTGTGAATATTGTTTTCAAGAGTAAAAATGTCCAATATATCTTTCTTTGGGAAAGATGTAAGATGTCAAGGTATTCAGGATCTCATACATATTGATGTATGAGAATCATCTATATCATAGTAAACATTATGGATATGTGATATCTATTGATGATTATGTATGATATGAAATTTCTTCTCTTCACCTTAGAAAACTTTGAAATGTTCAAAGATTTCACAATTTTGGTTTAGAACCAAAGTTTGAAGGAAGATGAAATGAATTTGATCTAACCAAGGTAGCTTGTACCTATTAGATGAATTCAAGGAATACCTTATAGAGATATGAATATCATTTCTATCTCACCCCTCCTAATGAACCTTAACTCAATAGAGTTGTAGGGAGATGCAATTAATCATGCGTGGCATGATTTGATCAATGATTAATCTTAGCATAATTATCTCTTAGTTTCCAGGTATATGTATATGTGGTAGAGACTACATTATATATATATATTTAATAAGGTTCCAAGCTAGTAAGCTGGAATCTAGCACCAAAGAGTGCTACTTCATTAGGAAAATAAAGGATGGTATTGGATACCTACTTTATGACCTTGAAATTCTTAAAAGATCTCATCTTTAAGAATATGATTCTTATAGGATGACTCTCTTGAGAATCAAGATGAAAATGAAATAAAGGAACTCATTTAATCTTGAGAAGATAATGAGGCTCCTGGAATCGGAAACTAAAAGAATAATTGAAGATGAAACACTAATACTTCTTCGAATAAGTTTGAGGATGTATTCCATCTGAAAATGATCAGACTTCATGTGATGAAGCTCCTGAGGATCATGACATGGAAAGATGGATGTTAGCAATAAAAGTCTAATGTAGACTTCATATACAAGTGTTGTATGTGGACCCTCGAGGATCCACCTATATGGGTCAGACCCATTAAGGTGTAATGGATCTTCAAGAGAAAGAGGGAACCTGATGAGAAGGTAGAGACCTTTAAAGCACGGTTCGTAGTCATGAGCTACACACCGAAGAGAAGACATCACTCGCGATGAGACTTGCTCTCTAGTGACCTTGCTTTAACCCATCAGAATATTGCTAACTATAGCTACACAACTTGACTATGACATCTTCATGATGTGAGTCAAGATTGCATTCCTCTATGAATACCTCTCAGAGGATATTCATATGAAGTAGCCCCAGGGCTTCATAGTTGAGGAAAGCAAGGTGTGCTAGCTGAAGAACTCTATCTTTGGACTCCAATAAGTTTCTTGTAAATGGAACATAAGATGAAATTATAAATGTTATGATTTCAGATAAAATCTTGATGAACCATGTGAAGTTTAGTAGGAGTGCCATTGTGTTCATCATGCTAAATGTAGATATTATTCTAATCATTTAGAATGATATAAGAATAAATAATAAGTGTTTTATAATTTGGTTGTTCCATACCTTGAGATACGATCTCAAGGATACCTCTTAGATCTTAATTCTGAAGTCGTTCAGAAGCAAAGAGAAGAGGGTATTGGGACCGTCACATTAGTAATACGCCTTGGACTTATTCCATTTTCTGGAAAATTCCAAGAGAGGCTTCCTTCCCTTAAGATGTGGTAGTGACCTGTCTAAAGGGATAGCACCTCAAAGAGTTGAGGAAGTAAATGCTAGAACTGCTTGCACTTGTGCATCAGTTACGCGAAGCTGAAGTGTATGATAGATGTATACAAAAGCCATATGTCTGCCATGCAGTGGGAGTAGTAAACTGTTACTAATCCTACTCTGGAAATAAAACACTTGGTTGCAGTAATAACAATATCTTCAAAGATGATGAAACTTAGAGATAGTGATCTCAAAGTCTTATCTTCAAAAGTTTAAGACCTTGTAGATAGTGATCTGTAAGGGTCTTAACTGTAGATACCTTAGGAGATAGAGATCTCCAGGAATGAAGGTAATCTAATAAGGATTATGGGAATACTGGTTATGATAATTAATAAGATGTAGTGTCAAGGACACTATAACCGACAAAATTGAGTATTGGTTACATAAGATGCAACATTCGCATTGGATGCGAGCACTGTTACTAGGAGATATGCAAGTGCCGTAAAAGGACTTGGCATAGTCTCTTGGGAACGGAGTGACTGATCAACTTACCTAGCTATCTTCTAAATAGCCTATGATTGTCACATGAGTGTGGGTTTAAATGATTAGCCCATTAATGGCTCTTTGGGCTAGTGGGAGATTGTTGGACAAGCGAGCCCACGGCGAGCCATTATGCAATAAATGTTATTGCAATTCACTCCTTAATCTGAAATAAAGAGTACATAATTTGCATAATAGGTCCCTTAGTACAATTAGGGTTATGTACCATGGCCATCTTAATGATTATACAGCTGTTGATTCAATTATTGAATCATAGAGCTGGTGCTTGGATGAATATCTAATGAGTTAGATTGAGGACTCATCAAGCACCGTTGAAGATGATCTCCAGCCTGAGTAGGAGATGGCAATCCTATCTCATTTAGGTTGATATCTGACCGACCTCTTGATGCAGGTCCTCTGCATAGGAATAGAGATTCGGAGGTGTCGGATGAGTTAGGTCAAAGAGTTGACTTAACGAGATCGAGATAACCTAAGTCCTATATCATAAGCTGTCATGATATAGGCACACATCCTCTGACCGGAGACAGATGTGTTACTATATGTCTGAGTATGTACATTTGGCATACCAATAGGTTGATGACCTAATCAAGGTCTATACACCGGCGCGCTGGTGTGCATATAAGGGCATATGAGTAATACGATCTCTCAAAGGGATCATACAGGTTCAATTACTGAACCAGAAGACATGAGCTCACTCATGAGATATTGGGAAGAATCAAATTCCACGCGCATGGTCGTCTCGCTTTGTAAGCTTGACCGAATTTGTAGGTTTGATATATACTTTTGGAAAGTATATGATCAATACCTAGGTATGATATATGCTTTTGGAAAGTATATGATCGATACCAACTCCCAATGATCGAATGAGAAACTTACTGATAAAACCACGAAGTAGACAGTGTAAAGTTGACCTAATACTTCGGGTTTAATCTGTTTCTTCCAGTATGCAGGATGTACAGGTGTTAGGAATACCCGAGGGTGATGTGATCATAAACGATTGTATAACCATGACGCTTCCATTCCTAGGGAGTGATGAAACGGGTCTGGATTTTAGTGACTCCTCTCAGTAGATAAGTAATCTGATCTTAGTCCAATTATTGGACATTGATCTGAATGTGATTCAGATTCAATGAGAAGATTAGATTTGCGGTCTTGATTTAATCAAGTATCTATGGGAGGCCCGAGATCTGGATTTGAGATGTGATCTCAATATCCATGTCACTATACGTGGAATAATACAATCGCCCTGTCCTTATCTCCAAGTATTCGCGGAGAAAGCGCATTATCCTTAAAAGAGTTCATGGATAATTCTATTGTTGATATATGTATCCGAGCTTTGAGAAAATGGATAATTAAATGTGATTTAATTATCATGAATAATATGAATTTGATTCATATTATAAGGAGAGTTATCTTAGATAATTAAATGTGATTTGATTATCAAAGATGTAAATAATATGCATGTGATTCATATTATTTGAGAACATGCGAATAAGTTATCCAATATAATTAAATGTGATTTAATTATTGTGGATAAGAATAATGTGGATAGTAATATCCAATTATTCATAATATATTATAAATGTGATTTATAATGTATTAGAGAGAGTTAAATATAATTTATATTAGTAGATTAATTGTTAATGTGTATTGGATACACATTGTCTAATTAATTGAAAATGTAAATTACATATTGTTTTGGGATGTGAATATGATTCACAATATTCCAATATCAAGATTGCAATATTCCCAAATTTAATTGAGAATTATTTTGGTGAATAAAAATCCCAACAAATAGTTGTTGGAAAATAAGTAGAGAGAAAATCAAGGAGATGTGCAATCTCATGGGAATCCATGAGATTGCCCTCTAAAGGGGAAGGTTGATCTCCTTTGTATTTTCTCTCCTTATTTGATTGATTTAATTTGGTATTAATATTTATTTGATTTATCAAATATATTTTATCAAAATTAAATCACAAGTTGTTGGTTTTTACCAATAATAATTTTGACCATTGGATTGACATAAATCAATCTCATCCATTGATTTTATATGTCACATGGATTGAGATCCATGGATCCCAAAACCCTATAAATAGAGAGGCATACCATGCTCTCTATTTTACACATAATGCTTGAGAAGCATCTCTTTCTCTTTTCTCTCTACTCGACAGCCCTCTCTCTCCCTCTCATGTGGCCGTCCACCATGGATGACCTAGAGAGGTTCTCCATCGCCGTGGCATCGTCGTTATGCTGCCCGTTCGTCTGCTCCTGGATCTCCGTCTCCTTTGGTGCGCCTCGCCCGTGAAGAAGACGTCGGATCTCGTGTATCGAGATCAGGAGATCCGCCGCTTGGATCATCAACATGGATTGCGAGAAGAACGCGGTTCATCCCCGCGCTCGCAAGCGTCTCCTCCGTCGGATCGGACTTGAGACAGGAGGTCTCTTCGTTTAGAGACTTGATCGCAACCACGCTTCAAGAGGTAATCCTAATTACTTGTTTGTGGTTTAGACGAAAGGATCCGAGAAGTGTTCTTGGATCATGTGGTTTCGTCGTATAAATTTTTTTAAATTCCGCTGCATCGAGCAACTAGTGCGACTAGTCGCTCCTCGTCGTATTCGATACGACGCTCACGCTTCCGTGATGCGCTTGAGGATCTAACCATATCCTTCAATAGGTTGATATCTGACCAACCTCTTGATGCAGGTCCTCTACATAAGAGAAGAGATTCAGAGGTGTCAGCTTAGTTAGGTCAAAGAGTTGACTTAACGAGATCGAGATAACCAAAGTCCTATGTCGTATGCTGTCATGATATAGGCACACATGCTCTGACCAGAGACAGATGCGTTACTATATGTTTGAGTATGTACATTTGGCAGACCAATAGGTTGATGACCTAATCAAGGTCTATACACCGGCACGCTGGTGTGCATACAAGGGAATATGAGTAATACGATCTCTCAAAGGGATCATACAGGTTCATTACTGAACCAGAAGACATGAGCTCTCACATGAGATATTGGGAAGAATCAAATTCTGTGCACGGTCGTCTTGCTTTGGAAGCTTGACTGAATTTGTAGGTTTGATATATGCTTTTATATCAACACCTGGGTATGATATATGCTTTTGGAAAGTATATGATCGATACCAATTCCTAATAGTCAAATGAGAAACTTAATGATAAATCCCTGAAGTAGACAGTGTAAAATTGATCTTATACTTCGGGATTATTCTGGGTCTTCCAGTATGCAGGATGTACAGGTATTGGGAATACCTGAGGGTGATGTGATCATAAACGATTGTATAACCATGACGCTTCCATTCCTAGGGAGTGATGAAACGTGTTTGGATTTTAGTGACTCCTCTCAGTAGAGAAGTGATCTGATCTTGGTCCAAATGTTGGACATTGATCTGAATGTGATTCAGATGCAATGAGAAGATTAGATTTACGAACTTGATTTAATCAAGCATCTATGGGAGGCCTGAGATCTGGATTTGAAATGTAATCTCAATATCCAAGTCACTATATGTGGAACAATACAATCGCCCTTTCCTTATCTCCAAGTACTCGCGGAGAAAGCACATTATCCTTGAAAGAGTTCAGGATAATTTCATTGTTGATATGTGTATCCGAGCATTGAGAAAATGGATAATTAAATGTGATTTAATTATCATGAATAATAGGAATTTGATTCATATTATATGGAAAGTTATCTAAGATAATTAAATGTGATTTCATTATCAAAGATATAAATAATGTGAATGTGATTCATTTTATTTGATCACACGAGAATAGAGATCCAAGATGATTAAATGTGATTTATTTTATCATGGATATGAATAATGTGGATAGCACTATCCATATTAATCATATATATTACAATTGTGATTTATAATATATAAGAGATAGCTATTTGTAATTTACATTTGTTAATTAAATGTTGATGTGAATTGGATTCACAGTGGACAATTAATTGAAAATGTAATTCACTTTTTATTTTGGGTTGTGAATGAGATTCACAATTTTCCAATGGCAATAATGCAATATTCAAAAAATAATTATGAATTATTTTTGTTGAATAATTTACAACAAAGTGTTGTTGTAAATCTTGGAGATTTCCATGGAATAATGTAATCTCATGAGATATCATGAGATTACATGAGATTGCCACTAAATCCCATGTTATGGAAGGAAGCAATCTTCATTCCATAATCTCCATGCTTGATTGATTTAATTTGAGATTAAATCATGTTGATTTATCAATATATATTTAATCTAAATTAAATTAATTGCTGTTGGTTTTTACCAACACAAATCTTAGCCATTAAAAGAAATACAAATCAATGAGAGCCACTGGATTTGTGTTGCCCATGGATTGAGATCCATGGATCCCAAAATATTATAAATAGAAGGGCACCCCTTGCTCTTAATATGCTAATGAGAAACACAAGGCTCTCTCTCTCTTTCTCTCTACATGCCATCCCTCTCTCTCTCTCTCTCATATGGCCGTCCACCATGGATGCCCTAGAGAGAGTCTCCATTGCCGCAGCATCGTTGTTGTGCTGCCGATCGTTTGCTCGTGGACCTCTGTCTCCTTCGGTGCGCCTCGCTCGTGAAGAAAACGTCGAATCTCGTATGCCGAGATCAATAGACCCGTCTCTTAGATCATCAACATGGATTGTGAGAAGCACGTGTTTCATCAACACGCTCGCAAGCGTCTCCTTCGTCAGATCGGATTTGAGACAGGAGGTCTCTTCGTTTAGAGACTCGATCGCAACCGCGCTTCAAGAGGTAATCCTATTACTTATTTGTGGTTTAGACGAAGCGATCTGAGAAGTGTTCTTGGATCATGTGGTTTCGTCACATGAAAATTTTTAATTTCTGCTGCCTTGAGCAACTAGTGCGACTAGTCGCTCCCGATCGCATACGATGCGATCCTCACGCTTCCGTGATGCGCTTAAGGATCTCCCCATATACTTCACCCTCCATGTGCCACCTCGCCACAACGCAATGACCAACACCACCTCATGTCCTCTTGACATCACTCTCGTGGTCCTTCTCCCTCATGCAACTTATTGCGCCCACGCGCGCCGCTACAGCTTTTGCCAGCAACGCCTCACCGCTCTCTCCTTCTCGTAACCACCATCGCCCTCCTCATCGTGCCAGCACCGCCAAGGTTGCTCCCCACCACACGGACGCCCCTCCACACAGATGTCCCTCCGCCAGCAGCGACCCGCCTCCGTACATGGCCGCGCGACCCTCACCGTGGTAGTTCGCCCCTCCCAGCCCTAGCCGCCTGAAAAGAAGTAGGATGTTTATTCTTTTTAATTTTGTAAAAATTGCATATTTTTCCTGTTAGGTTTTGTAACTACAAAAACGTCCCTGTACATAGTTTGTTTGTGAGTTTTGTTTTCTGGAATTGCACAGATACCCTTATGTTTTCATGTTAAATTACCTTTTAGCATCATTCATTTTAATGAAAAATGTCATGTTGTTGATCGACTAATTCTCTATCATTTATTTATTTATTTGAGTTTTTGTGAGCTTTGGGTAATTAACTAAAATTATTTTAGTAAACATTGCATATTTTACCCACAATGAGATCTTAAATTCATATTTAATTCACGACTGCTCCAAAAATTCCTCAAAAATCACAAATGATGCCATGAAATATGATTTAATTACTCCCAAATCTCATCTACATTGGAATTATCCTGTGCCTTAAATAAATTGTAGAGTGATTTTAGTGAATGATTTTTAGTTAAATCCGCACACAATATTTTTGTGAAATCCAACTCTCCTGTATTGCATACTAAAATACCTTATTGAAATAGTTTGCTCTATGTCTAAATTGATAATGTGGTTTTATTAGGAATTAAATATTCACTTCACTCTGTTTTCATTAAACAATTCATAAAAAATTCATATGTTCTTGAAAAATTCCAAAAAAGTACTGTAGCCTCATTTCATCATGTTTTAGTTCCAGTAAAATTTTCATAACTTTTACATTCTATTTGTATGAAAAATTGCATGAAAACCCATAAAATGTGTGCATTATTCATTATTGCATTTTAACATTTAAAATTCCATAAAAATGTGCTTTGCATTCATCACTGGATTAGGGTTTTAGGAAAATATAATTTGGCTAAATCGGATTAATTTCACATTAAAATTTATTTGACTAAATTGTGTATTTTCTTATTATCTTAATTCAGCCGTATTTTGCATTACCATTTATTTTTGTGTAGAAAATAATAAAAATCCGCATTGGAAGCCTAGACCTAAGTATTCTGAATTATCCCAAAGTTGTTCCTTAGCCTCCCTTTGTTCGACCCTGGACTTGCCCGGGATATAAATTTAAGCGGAGACACTCCTCACGGAGATCTTTTCTCAGTTCTAATTAATTAGCTGAGTTCCGTGCTACAACGAGTATCTATTCAGATGGTGTTGTTGCCGGGAAGGCAAACGACTTAGGGTTTAATTTAGAAAATTAGATTTAGATTTTCTCTCACTCGGGTAGTCTGACCCACGAGCCACCTTGTAACTAATCCATTTGTTTTTTCTTCTTCCTCACAATTATTTTTCTACTCATTTTTGTATAAATTTTGTTGTTTGTCTCTCTAATATAAATTTCATTTTTCTTGCAAGTGCCCAGTGGACTTGGAGTGCATCGGAGGTCGACGGGCATGACTCACGCCGACTGCTGAAGATCAAGGATTTTATTTTATTTTTGAGAGCATTTTCATTTTGTAAATTTTCATAATTATTGTGTTGTAATAATTTAGGTAATTCATTCTTTACAACGACTCTTGTTTGAGAGCTCACGTTTGTACCAGGACTGGACATTTGACCCGTTCGTGGTTGTGTGGTTGATTGACGTATAATAGGACTTGCACTCACAGCTCTTAGAGCATTTTTATTAGAATATTTTTTGCTTGTGCTCGTGATCTTTAGGACCACACATCACATTTAACGAGACATGCTTAGATCGTAGATCTATTAGTTTAAATTAAATTGTTCATCACTCACTAATTGAACTGCCTGTCTAGGAACAATTTTCTCGTTTGCATCTCATACGACATAAAATTTCAATTCTGTGTTGCATCCCACATGTAGAGAGCGAGGATCACTATAAGTATTCTAAAATGGGCATGTATCATTGATTTCACTATTTGCATCGATTTTTCTCGACTCCCTTCCCCTTGGTTTTGAAACTTAGGTTAAAAGGAAATCAAGATTGATCGTTAGGTGTGCTGTGTTTGGTGAACTAATCAAGTGATAATCAATCTTAAAATTGGGAATTCTAATCAGAGTTGACCAAACAAATTGACTAAAATTAACATTTATTTTCGGGTGAGCAAAACTCTCATTGTATGCTTGTGCTATTGTGATTGTTGAGAGGTGAGGACGCATCCCTAGGATAGTGCCCAAGACCTACTTTTAAGCCTTGCGTAATTGGACGTATATCTTGATTTATCACCTAATTAAAGTTGAAAAGATAAACGGTCGAACTTTTGCAACCGTCACAGTGTTGAGTAGGTGAACTCAGGGTTTGCTCTTGTGTTTGTTTATTTTGTGTGTTATTCGATGCACTTGTATGCTTTCTTCCTCGATCCGCTTCATTCTCCCATTCCCTTCAAAGATGCCAGAATATTGGTCATCATATCATGGTCACTCTTCTTTGAACATATTCTGATCATACCCGTCCTCTTATTCCTTCTCATATCCACACCCCAACCATGAAGTCAGAATTCTGACTGACTTCCCCCACTTCTTCGTACTTCTCACATTCTTACACCCCGACCCACATCCTCCCTTAATTGATTCATCATATTCTCGTCTGCTTGCCAGAATCAAGTAACAAATCGAAGAGCAAGCCACTGCTGAGATGAATGATTGTCAGAATCAGTTGCCACCACTGACCTCATTCTCACCTTGAGTTGGGCCCGAACAACAATTGACCTATACACATCCCGACTTGACCTTAGGGTACAACATGGTCGACCAAATAGACCGAATGGAGATGCCTGCACTACATGACATTCCTGACTTGATTGACCTGAGTGATCAATCCCACAATGACCAACCTTCATATCACCCATTCAGAGAGCTGACATATACAGGGGATTGGATTCATGCTAGCAATTTACAGACCCCCTATCTATTGACTCCACCTTATGAGGCTCCGGCTAACATCTGCCATACATAGTCCATACTCAACCCAACATTACATGCATGAGTCAAGGTGTGTTGAGTATATGATCTCGAGTTCTCAGCAGTATCCTCCAACTGAGCAGACTTCTCTCATGATGTGTCATGAGAACTTATTGGAGGTTGACAGTTCTAGAATAATCAAAAGTCCATGTATGAAAGTGGATCATGGATTTTGTGGATTGGATTTTGAAACCCTGGAAGACACCGGATTGACCACACGTCATGTTCCCTTCTACCTCCCTCTTCTACTAACCACTTTCCCTCCAAACTAAAGTCTGTACATTCTCCTATTCCTTCTTCACCTATCAAAAAGACCTAAAAATTGAAAAATCCAAAAACACCATAAAAATTGAAAATGGAAAAGACTTAAAAAAGTTGGACCCTACAGTTAGGGAAGCGATTGATAGAGAGTTGATTTTTAAGCTCCCCTTAATAATGGCCATTGAACACTTTCCCGGTCTCAAAAGATTTGTGAGAAGTAAATTGATGCCTAAAAAGTCAGGCAATAAGAGGACAAGGACTGAGAGACACAGTGTCTATGACCACCTCTTTGGTGATAGGGAGAAAAACCAAGAGCTGCAGAGTAAAGCGCTTGCCTAGGGTCGTTTGTGAAATCAAAGATACTACATTCACCCATGCAAGAATCGATGATGACTCACCGATAAATATCCTCCCGACCTCCACGTTTTCCAAGCTCAAACTTTGATCAAACAGGAAGACGAGAGAGATCATTCAGCTGGCTGATAGATCTATAAAATGTTCGAGAGGAACCGTTTCAGTCATTATTACTTTCCAAGGTGCTCTATTCCAATTTACCTATGTGCCAGGGTTGGCTGAAAGATTTGTGTGCCATATTGCACGCTTATTCTCTACCTTAAGAATAAGACCAACACCTCACATATACGACTGCAGTTATGATGAGATGAGTTGAAATTTCACTTGAGAAACTGGGATGAGGGATTTTAGTTTGGACCTGATTTTATGATGCTCGAGGATGAGATAAATTCAATAAAGGCTTCATGAAACCTGAATGTCAGCACCTTTTAGCCAGTATAAGAACATGGTTCTTGTACTATCTCTTGACATTTATCTATGTGCCAGGGTGTGATGAAATCTAAAAAAATTATCGAACAGTGTACGCCAACATTTGGTAAAAGCAGTGGAGCTAGCCAAAATTTTAGAAAGAAAAGAAAGAAACGTTGAAAGAAAAGCTCTCACCATACAAAGTAAAATTACAAAGAGATTCCACCAAAGGCAAGCGCTCCCAATCATTTCAAAGTGTCCACTTGGACCAAATGCTATTAGGACCAAGGAGTCAAGCTAGTGCCCAAAAAGGCCTCTGCATGGTATAGTGATACAAGTCTAGGTGTCGAAGGTATCATAGATACTCAAAAGAGACACACCCTAGTGTACTCTCAGGAAAACAAGTACAAACTACTCTGAATTCTCTTGACGGACACATTGTCAACCAACCAAAAAAATACATCTATTAAGTTAGTAAGACACTCGAGAGGATCTTTGTTCCAATGAGAGGGAGAGAAGTTTTGACACAATTCTATGCCCTCCGTCAACTGGCCTTCCATCTACACTTTTAAGTCTGAAAACTAAAGAGATGGTGGTTTGAATGCAAGAAATGGTGTATTCCCTAGTGTTGAGGATCAGGTTCTTAGGAGAGTCTCTTGGGCTGGAATCTTGGATGAAGTTACGACTCTACTCTTGTAACTGTAGTTCACACTTAATTTCATATCCCTATTTATATATGTATATAGAGAGAGCCTGATGACTAAGGAAATTGGATACCTTTTGACTAGAGCTTGGTTCAGCTTAGAATTTTAGGATCACTAAAACCAAGAGTTCTTCAATGGATCAAATCTTGTATTCACATGCACAGTTAGGGGTTAATCCAACCTATTCATTCTTTATTTGCTCGAAGAACTACAAAGTTTAAGTATAGGGGGTGATGAATCCATGATTCATCATCTCAATATATTGATCTTAGTAAAATCCCTGAGTAAAACTTAGTAAAATCCCTGAGTAAAATCTCAAATAAATATCCATAAAAGCAATAAATTCATAAAATAACTCTTGTAAATAGAATACACTAATTATTATATATTATATTGTACAAAATAAATTAATAATAATAAGTTGTACAATAAAGGAGTTTTCACCTGTAAATAGCCCAAACTTCATGTATTTTAAATAATTTCATTTCAACTCCTTTTCAACTAATTCTTTCTCCGACTTGTTTATAAAAATGTATATAACAATACAAAAATATAAAATGAATTTTATCTCAAATAAATACTCCTAGATCTGAAAAAGAAAAAGTCATAAAGTCCAACTTCCCGACCAAATTCCCGCTCCGTATGAACTCCAAATTCACCAACTCTCTTTTAAAGTTTAAGTTAGAAAATTATTTATCTAATGAAAGTAGTTTCATGAAAATCAGAGCTCGTTTGCATTACATATTTTTCTTTTCTCGTTTTTATTTACTTTTCTTAGTTGCTAAAAAATCCAAAAAAATATTTTTTGTGTTTTATTTTATTTCTAGTATTTTATTTCTATTTTTCTTTTGTAAATATCTTTTATTAAAAATTCAAAAAAGTAAAATTAGAAAAGTCAAAAAATGTGTACATAATGTTTATTTATTGCATTTTACTTTGTTGATGTTTATGTAAAATTTTCATTTCTTTTCTTTTTTTATCTTCTCTTTTTTAGTAGCCTACTTTATTTTATTTTATTTTATTTATTTTCATTCTCTACAATAACTTCCATTCAACTCCATTTTCTTTTCTAACCTCCCATTCAACTCCTTAATCTCCACCATTCCACCATTTCTGTAACTCCCATTCTTTCTCTTTTTATTATTCTCTTCATCCTCATTTTCTCCATCTGCCATTCTTATAGAAAAAGGAGAGAGCTCATTGAGGTCGACTGGTGACAGCATTCCACCATGATGCGAAGCGATGACCTCCTTTCAGGCGAGATCCGCGGAGCTCCACTACGCATAGCAATTTCCTCTAGGTCGTTGCGTGGCCTTGCTTGCTCCGCCACATGCTCGAGGCCATGATAGGAGCCTAGCATAGCTGCTCCGCAAATCCGATGAACCTCAGGTAAGTATTGCCTCTCATTTTTCTTGTTATTTTATTTTATCTAGCAAATTTTCCCCTTATTTTTTACACCACATCCAAATCACCATCACCCCACTCCATCATCATCAGCATTCACCGCATCTCCTCCCCTTCATTTTCATCTTCATTTCTATTCCCTTCTTTTAAAAAAAATCAAAAAAATCAAAAAAATTGCAGCGCTGGTTGCCACCCCCTGCTCGTCGCTGACGCCTAATGCCCTTGGTCGCCGCTCCCCTCCTCTGTTAGCCTACTACCGGTGCCACCCCGCCTGCGACCAAGCTCCCTCCATGTGCCACCTCACCACATTGCCACAGCACAACGACCAGCACTGCCACAGGTCCTCTCGACAACACTCTCGCGATCCTCCTCCCTCATGCAGCTCGCCACGCCCACACATGCCGCAACAGCTTCCACCGCGGTGCCCCACAACTCCAACCTTCTTGTAACCGCCACCACCTTCCTCCTCGTGCCAACGCCGCCAAGGCCGCGCCGCACTGCACGGTTGTCCCTCCGCCATCGACGACTCATCTACGTACGTGCCTGCGTGACCCTCATCACAGTGGTTCGCCCCTCCCAGCCCTAGCCAGCTGCAAAGAAGAAGAAGGTTTATATTTTTTTAATTTTCTAAAATTTGCATGTTTTCCTGTTAGGTTTTTGTAAAAATACAAAAACGTCCATGTACATAGTTTGTTTGTGAGTTTTATTTTCAGGAATTGCACGGATACCCCAATGTTTGCATGTTAATTTGGACATATTTTAAGTATCATTTATTTTGATGAAAAATGTCATGTTATTGAGCAACTAATTCGCTATCATTTCATTATTTATTTGGGTTTTTGTGAGCTTTGGGTAATTAACTAAAGTTTAGTGAAATATTGCATATTTCACCCATTGTGAGATCTTAAATTCATATTTAATTCACAGTTGCTTAAATAATTCCTCAAAAAATCACAAATGATGCCATGAAATGTGTTTTAATTACCCAAATTTCATCTACATTGTAATTGTCTTGTGCATTAAATAAATTGTAGAGTGATTTTAGTAAATGATTTTTAGTTAAATCCACACATTATTTTTGTGAAATTCCAATTCTCTTAAGCATACTAAAATACATTGTTGAGATAATTCGCTCTATGGATAAATTGATAATGTGGATTTATTAGCAATTAAATACCCACTGTCACTCTGTTTTCATTAAGCAATTCATAAAAATTCTTATTCTCTTGAAAAATTCCAAAAAAGTACTGTAGCCTCATTTCTTCATGTTTTAGTTCCAGCAAAATTTTCATAATTTGTGCATTTTGTTTGTTTGAAAAATTACATGAAAATCCATAAAAAGTATGCATTTTTTATTGTTGCATTGTAACCCTTAAAATTCCAAAAAATGTGCTTTGCATTCATCACTGGATTAGGTTCCTAGAAAAAATATTATTTGACACATTAAAATTAATTAGGTTAAATTGTGTGTTTTCTTATTAAATTAATTCAACCGCATTTTGCATTCACATTTATTTTTGTTTAAAAAATACAAAAAAATCGCATTAGAAGCCTAGACCTAAGTATTCTGAATTAACCCAAAGTTGTTCCTTTGCCTCCATGTGTTCGATCTTGGAGTTGCCCGAAATATAAATTTAAGCTGAAACACTCCTCGTGGAGATCTTTTCTCGGTTCTGATTAATTGGTTGAGTACCGTGCTATAATGAGTACCTATTAATATACCCACTCAGGACGATTCATCAATGGGGTACACAGATCTGATGGGATTTGATTTGGAGATCGGGGAATGATCATGAGGGTGACATCGGCCAAGGATTGAAGGTGTGTGGCGGCAGTCTGGTGATCGGAAGGGGCAATGACGCGAAAATTGCATAGGCGGCACGACCAGAAGAGGAGGGGGAGGGGAATGAGCATGAGGAGGAAGATGGGTCTGGGACCGTTCAATCGATCGAGATCGGACGGCTCAGATCATGCCACATGTTTTTTATTATTTTTATAATTTTTAAAAAATGAAATAAATAAAGGCCAAAATGGAGGACACATGGCAACTCCAGAAGCTGCCATGTGTCAGCTCTAGAAAATTCAAAGATTAATATTCAAAGATAAATATGGAAGACATAGCAAACAGCCTCAGATAAAAAAAAATTCTTCATAAAAGTTGTTTGTATTGACGTGATCTACAACTTTTAAAAAAGATATAAAAACCAAGATAGATTGTTTGCACAAAGTGATGTATTTGGGGGTACTCTGTGTACATAGAATACTTGATTTTCAGGGTTTTTATTTTTTTGTGATTTTTAAATAAGATAAAAATTCAGAAAACGATAAAATTAAAGACAATTACTTACACATTAATCTTTTTTTTTGATTTTATTTACTAAAAAATCTTGAAATAAAATAAAGTACGAAAAAGACAACTTTTGTATAGATTGTTAGTTAACACTCAGACTTTATCAATTTCTTTGATTTCGATCTTTTTTATATTTGGATTTTTACACATTTTAATAAAACTTATATCATAAAGAATAAATGAAAAAGAAATAAAATGAAAAGAATTAATTATGCACATAAAGTAATTGGTAAAAAACAGGTAAAATACACAATGTAAGAAAGAGGCCTAAAACTCAACTTTCAGATATGAGTTCCGATTCACTTGAATTCATCTTATTTTGAAGATAATTGAATATACATTAGTTCAAAAGTGAGTAGGATCAAATTTGACACTGTAAGAGGAAGATATTAATATTTTAGTTTGATTGTCTCGAAATTAGGGTTTGGCTTTATGGACCGCTTATTTCTCTGTTAATGATTTTTTTGTATTTTTTCTTTATTCTTGTTAGTGACATGTACAAAATGGAGGTAGTTTCAGGTGATATGGAGTTAGCATGAGTTAGTTAATAATCGGTGAAGTTAGCTTATTTTATAGGTCAATTAGGCTGGGATTTTTGACTTCTTATTTTATGTAATTATATATGACAAATGCAATTATTATTTCATATGCATGAATGTTAATTATGCAAGATAATTTATAAAATGCAGATGAATTTTGGGGAACTGCGCTTAATTAATCACTTTTAGAGTGATAAATCTGAGATTCATCAGGGGGAGATGGTGGAGAGTGTGGAGAGGCTCTATAAGGATGGTGGATAGGAGTTGATCTCCAATGATTCGTTCACCGATGTTGAGGAGGTGTGAAGAGAAAGAATAATAAGTGAGGGAGGACGTGAAGGGGTTGGATATGGGTTGCAGAATAGATGAAAATAAAGAATATTAGGGGAAGAAGAAGGGAATGGCGGAATAGACAAGGTAGAGAAGAAGAGAGGAGAAGGGAAATGGGGAAGACATACCACCTGGAAGTTTTTCTTGAGTGAATGCTTGGTGAGAAGAAGTAGGAACCTATTTGATCTTCTCTTGAAGCTCCTACGTGAGCTGGGCTAAGCAAACACTCAGAGACAATCTGCAACATCGATTGGGTGTCATCGAATCTCACCTAGAAGGTGGAGATCGTTGCACAAAGGGACGAGTCCACTATTGTCACAAGGGAAGCACACCTGATCTCTCTCTATCCCTCTATGTAAAATGACAGATGATCGGTCGACAGAGACAGAGCTGGGATTTTATTGTTTAGTCGTTAGTGTTGAGCGAGAGGTGCGACGAGTGGGTGGCATTCGGTCAAGAATTTCGGGGAAGGTGGCGATATGGAGGAGTGATGAGGAAGGTGGAGTCATGGTCGACGACTCAATCAAGGAGGAGAGAGGAAGTGGAAGGCGACGGAGGAAGCGATGTGGTGGTGAAAGACAGAGGAAGGGGTCCTTGGCCGTTTGATCGATTGATATCGAATGGCCACAGATGTGCCACATGGTAGGAGTTATTAAACAAATTAAAGAAAATAATAAATAAATAAAAATAAAATAAAAGAGGTTTAATAGGGATCGTTGGATGAAGAACCCTTCATCCAACAATCCAAAAGATGGGTAGAAAAAGGAGGCTAAGAGGGTGATGCGTGGCGGCTCCAAGATCGACAACGTGTCGCTCCCAAAAAAAGAGAATAAAAATATAAGATAAATCAAAATACAATATTAAATAATGTCAAAAAAAGTTTCCTTCATGAAAAGTGTTCGTCTTGATGAGATCTACA
The DNA here is from genome assembly GCA_037367405.1 of Ottelia alismoides. NCBI lineage: Eukaryota > Viridiplantae > Streptophyta > Magnoliopsida > Alismatales > Hydrocharitaceae > Ottelia > Ottelia alismoides. The sequence goes on from JAZKJV010000219.1 coordinate 695,487, forward strand.
ACTTCATGAAAGAGAAAAAATCTAAATAAATCATCTATACAAAGCTTATTTTTGGCGTACATAGAACACCTCTTTTTTAAGTTTTGCAACTTCTTTATGTTATTTTAAATAAGATAAAATTTAAAATAAAATTAATAAAAATATAAAATAAATATTTACACATTAATCTATTTTGGTATTTTTAATAGTTTAGAAATTAAAGAAATAAAAGAAGAGGGACTTATATACAAACTATATATACAGTCTCAGGACGACTCATTTTCTTTGATTTTTAATTTAATTTTAATTTGGTTTTTGCACAATTTTTTAAAACATAAATAAAAGAAAATAAGTGAGTAAATTAAAAAGAGTTATTTTTACATAAAATAATTAGGTTGAATTAGTCAAAATATGTAATATAGAATGAGGTCCCAAAGTTCAAGTTTCATATAGGAACTCTGAATCTTCTGAAATAGTCCTTTTTATAGATAATTCAAGATACATTAATTCAAAAGTGAGTAGGAGTTCGTAAAGACTACATGTGAGATATATTTGACTTTGCGACTTTTTATCTTAAAACTAGGCTTTAGTTTTAATTGTAATATATATATATATATTAGTATTTTTCCTTTGTTAATGTTAGAAATATGTACACAACAAAGTTGATTTTACTTTATTTGGAGTTTATAATTAAAATAAGGGAAGTTGTGTAATATACATGTGATAATATACACAGAAATTCTGGCTTCTTATTTATGTAGTGATGAATACTAAAATATGGATATTATTTACACGTGCTTAAATGATAATAACGTAATATAAATGATTAAATACAATTAATCTTTTGAGAACTATTTTCTACTTTTAGAGTGATGCATCACATATTCATGAACCCCATATACTTAAATCTTGCTCGCCCCCGAGCAACTAAAATGAATGCATAAGTAAAATGATATTGTGTTCCATACCAAGGTCATGAACAAAAGGTGAAAATGGAGCTCGACTCGATCTTTGGATTAATAGGGTGGCGGAACTCCTCATGAGAATTTGGAATTTTAAAAAATAGTATGTAAGTTATACAAGTCATTGTCTAGAACCGACTCAAAAGTCATCTTAGATCAACCCCTTCCCGAAGTATCCCACATGAAAATTGAATAACCGTCTCTTGTGTGTGAGGGGTGTTAGCTCTTCTCATCCAAGATGTTGAATTACCATGCAATCTCCTCCTCCAATAACTCGTCCTCATGGAGTCATGTATTTTCCTTCTAAGTTCGGGTACATGTTAGTTCACAACGAGTAGAGGGAAAAGTCTAGAAGAAGGGGAAAAGAACTGGAGTGTAATCACTGTAGTCACATCTCATGTGAAGCTTAGCCAGTGTATCCAAGTCTCCACCAAGATTTACATGCTATATGAAGCTTGGACCATTGTGGTCAAATGATGTTCTTTTTGGAATTGGCTTCTTTTTGGTAGGAAGTAATGGCTGCTCTACATTAATCTTTTTGTGCCCTGACGGATATAGTATCTTTTGTTTCGTTCATGTTTGTGTCTTAGAAAAAATTGTGCTAGCAGTCCATCCCTCATCCAAAACTTTATTTCAACTTGTTACTCAAGTCTTTAGATGCCCATGCTACAAAAGAAAAAGATGCACAGTTTTCCAACACCTCATTTGTGTTGAGCTAAGTACACAATGCTAAGTACATATTAGTTCTCAATCCAAGAGTCTACTCAAAATGAGGTGACCAGATTAGACACTAAGAATCAAAGTCTAAATATTTTCTTGTGAAACTTTGAGAATTAAGTCTATAACACGAAGTTTCTAAAATCCTACTTCTCTGTGAAGTTCCTCTGAATTAAGTGGATTAAGGTCAGGTCAAGTCCACCCTCTGTTTTTACTCATGACTCTATTCAAAACATGCTAACTTTCCACTTTGCATATGCATGCTATGCTAATGAAACACAGAAATGTAAAAAAAATGCACATTTTTTTGTATACATAAATGAATGAGAAGCCATTTTTATTTGACAAATTGTTATTATACACCTAATTTTACAATAAATTACAAAACAACTATGACGTACAAAATATACACATTATACAATTTTACTTATATTTTACATATTGCATAAATTTTACAACTTTTTCAATTTTTATAAAGTGGTTACCCATCCTGTATTTATCAAATATTATATGCAAAAAATATGTAAAAGTACGTGAAATTATGGGTATGGGTAATGTATATATGTAATATATACACACATCCTATACTTAGCATGTTCTATATTCTCATAGCATAAAAAGCGAGGAAGAGACATAGCTCGTGCTAAGCGTAAGAGAGTGAAAAGAAAAGAAGTATAGAAGTCGACTAACCCCCTATACATAGCTTTTTGAAGGCCTATATATAGAAGAAGATAAAAATTGGGCGGTCGGGGGCAAGAGATAAGGAAGGAGTAGATGCAAAAATATATAGTGAGCATTATACTTAGGCTCTAGTCAGCCTAAATATGGAAATGCGAGAGTAAGGACTGATGAGATCTGAAGAATGTACAAAGAGGTAGTAATCATGAATCTTTTTTATGCTCTTGATGGCTATAGATCAATACTTCAAGGATCATACACGGTTGGGTGTGTCTTCTGAATCTATCCTATGCATGAAAACAATCTCCTCAACATGGACTAAGTGCTTATTCAGTTCGACACAGTTCTTAAGTAGTTGTCCATTCACCAGGAATGTCTATGCTCCATCTGTAAGATCTGAGATCTCAACACATCCACTGTCATGCATAACACAGACTAGATACAAGCCTGTCTACTTGGACTTGAGCTTCCCTTGGAAACTCTTCAGCTTACATTGAACAGCCATACCTTTTGTCAAGGAATGGAGATCATTCATCTGATAAATCTGTTATGCCAACGCTTAACCTTATCCTTGTACACCAAAACATTAACGTATGCTCGGTTTCTGATTTCCACAAGTTCATTCAGATCCATCTCTCTATGTTTCTATCCTAGGTGTGTGTTCTAGTTAACCTTGTTAATTTCACATTCTTATTTATGCATTAATTCTACGAGCAAGTGACAGGGTTTTCGAATATTGTCCTGAATGGGAAGGTTCCTAATGGTGTCTTGTAAGCTGTCCTGTAAGCCCAAAGGACTTGGTCCAAGAGCTGGGATCAACCCTTCTTGTATGGGCAGACAAGCTTTTGCAATTAGTCTTAACTTCCCTATTTGACACCTCTATCATGCCATTGGTTTATGGGTGGTAAGAACTTTTCCAAACAGTTGTAATTCATGGTCTAATCAGATAATATATTTCTTTGTATTGCTAAAAGGAGAAAAAACATGTTCAAAAAATTGGGTATGGAAAAGACTTCTTGAAGTTATGCAGGGGCATCCTGTATTGCTGAATATAGTACCCACCCAGTATAGATTAGGAATACAGGCTCCCGGAGGGACGCGCTATTTGTTTACACACATTAGTTTGTAAGGGATTTAATGCAGACTTTCACGGGGATCAAAAGGTCGTTCCTTCTTCTTCTTGAGAGATTTGGTAAAATATGAAATAACAAACTCATCCGCTTTTTCTATGCACCCCACACCTTTGATTAAATATAGAAATTATATATTACTAGTGAGACTCTCCCAAATAAGAGTATAGAAAATATATAGTACTGCTGCCTGGGGTTGATATGAAGAACCACTTATTCGGATTCTCTGCTGACGCTGACCTAGTGTGGGCTGGCTCTCTCCCCTTAGCCGATGCAACAAAGGGGTGGGTTCTTTTACAAAATGGCTACCCCCATATGATGTTAATACCTTGGGGACACTATACCTAGAAATAATATGCACTCTCACAAACTTATAAACAATCCTACTGTTTGCATCTCGAGTCGAGATATCCTCCACCTAACTTGACAAATAATCCACTGCTAGAAGAATGTACTTGAATCCGTGGCTAACTGGGAATGAGCCCATGAACTCAATGCCCCAAGCGTCGAAGACATCACAAATGATTACAAGCTTCATTAGCATCTCATCTTTGGAGCCAATAGTTCCTCCCATTTGCTGGCATACTGGGCATGACTTCACAAAGGTGAGAGAGTCGCGAAACAAAGTCGACCAGTATAAGCCACACTGTAGTACCTTCCCCACGGTCCTCTTCTCTGAGTGGCGTCCTCCTGACTCTAGGGTAAGTAGAAAGTATACAATAAGGATAATGGGACCACAATGAGCACTCAGGGACTGTATAAGGTTCCCCCATACTTAGGCTGAAGAGTAACCTAAGTATTTGGATGTGAAGAACTAAGAATGGGAAATCGGGGAATTGTTAAGGTTAGAGGGAGAGTGGATCTACTGAAATGAGTGAATCTACAGAGATGGAGAGTGGATACGGGAGGGTTGGGTAGAATACACAAATCATGCTCAACTAAGCAATAATAAACCCTTGATTCACCAACACACATGAGGGTCGTGAAGGTTCGCCCGTATTTATCTTGTCTATTTTTATTGATGATCATTTGAAATTAGAGTCCATTACGCAGGGTTTAATGACACTATCCTAGGGATACGTCCTCACCTCTCACATTCAATCGAAATCTACATACAATGAGGGTATTGCTCTCCCATAAACCATGGTTCATTTTATTCCTTTTATTTTTGTCGACTTGCTTTAACAATCCCAATTTTATGCTTAAGGTTATCACTGAATTAAAGATGAGAAAATATTAATCATCCATCTTCCAATGTCTTCCTTTAAAAATCCTAAGTGACAAATCAAGAGGAAGATTGGGAAAAGCTAACGTAGACAAGAAAATCATGATGAATGCTTCAGAGAAGAACTTACAATGCCTCAAACAATCTCCATGCACATGGAAAAAAAATTTTACGCTATATTCACGCAAGTCAAGGAAACTCACCCTAAACATTATACTATTAGCGGGAAGAATTGGATTTCAATTTGGCTAGATAGATCGATGTTTATGTGTGTCTCAGTGAATCAAGAAGAAGAAGTAAATTCTCCTCGATCTTTATTGTGCGTCCTAACCTATGAATCGAGCACATAAAATTTGAACAGAAAGCTAGTAGAGCCGCGTGCCAAACCCTAGGTTCGAACACTCAAGTGAATCCCCACCCAAACTGGGGAGCAACATACTCCACACAACATATGCAATGTTCACGTTTAATTTACACATGCGAGCCCTCGAATGAGGACCACTAGAAATGAAAATGACAATTCTTTACAAAACACATGCATGAACACAATGTCAACCAAATTCCTTGATTTCTCCCGAGTTTCTTCTACGTCTCCTCGCAATGGGAGCTCCCAACTCTATGCCTCCATGTAGATCGAGCGCTTTCCATCTCCATGGGTCCTGTCACAAAAGAAAATATCAGAAAAATATCAAGAAATTTAACCAAGAAACAACACACACAACATAAAGACTTAAAATTTTGATTTTAATCAACTCAAAATAATATAATAGAATCAAATAAATAAACATGGATGAGACGTCTCCCCAGTAACGGTGCCATCTGATGAACTACAAAATTGCCTCTTTAAAATGTTTTTATCTTCGTAGTATAGGAGATGATTTCAGATGTCATGCAGATAACCACACATTTGAATATGTGGAATATTTATAACTTGGCAAGTCTACCAAGGTTGAACATAGGGACATGATCCTCCTTGTCTATTAATCGGAAATTATTGATTAAAGTCGAGCGATTATAATCTTAGATCTAGGTATTCATTATGTAGATAAAATGGACATATCACAAGATGCACATACCATATACATAAAATTAAATGATTCAAATGATGCAAGACACATAGAATGAGCATGCATTTTTATGCATAATTAATGAAGTACATAATGCAAGAAAATATGATACATGGGAGGTATGAGCATCATGTCATTTTTATTTGGTTTTCAAACAATTAAAAAAGGCGCAAGAATGCAATAAGATGTTATGATGTATGATGATGATAGCACAAATGGACAAAGCATGCAAAAAGATGCCCTAAAATGGTTAAACATTGAGTATAAATAAATCGATCCAATTTCATTGTCAATTCAGGCTTGAAATGGCATAAAGACATTTAATTAAAGAGCACATGACACAAGAAACAACTATAATTTAGCATCTTAAATTTTTGTGCCAAATCATTGAATAAAATATGCCATCAGAAAAAGGATAAAATTAGCATTAAAATGGAATTGAAGTCATTCAATTCAGAGTCCATATGCTCAAAGTTATGCATAATAGAGTGTAATGGCATAAATGTGAGAAAAAGATGAAAATAAAGGATAAAATATGCAAAATGGTCCTTCGCAAGGGCATATTTTGTAATTAAGAAAAGCTGGTATGGTCCTTTGCAAATTTTCCCAAGCTTGCACATGAGGCGTGCACGCCTGGGAGGGACCTCTTTGAAATTTGGATGATTTAGTAGGCATGATATGTAATTTACCTAGCCTGCACGCATGTTGCACACACGCGGTCTAGGTTCGGGACAAGCGAGGGTCGGAGAAGGTGGCTCGGGCTGTGTGTTGGCCCAAGGCATCTCTGAGGTGGTTTGACTCCACTGAGCCTAGTAGCTTTGGCGAGGTCCACGTGGTTGCTTTTGGGCCATTAGATGCTCGTCTAGCTGCTTTTTCCTGGCCTGCGTGACCCGCCACGAAGGCGACGGGGATCATGGACCTCCAATGAGAGGCCCTCTCCAGCTCCGTGCTCCTCTGCAATGCCTAGGAGTTGCAGGAACTTCGTGGACGTAAGGAGAAGACATTGGAATGCTGAAGAGGAGCTTGCGGGTGTCGATGCGACGGAATGATGGACGCTCGACAGAGGAGGAGCTCTAGAACGAGGCTCCTCAGAGGCATCGTACCAATGAAGCTTGACCTACAAGGGGCTAGATGTGGATATAGCCAAAGCGAGTGGATAGTGAATGGTGGGTGAGGGTAGCATAGAAGCGGTGCCTGGAGTGGAATCTCCTCCACCTCTGGCGGAAGAGATAGACTTGAGTGATGAAGGTTGTGGAGTAAGAAGGGAGATGATTGGATGGTGGCACAAATATTGTAGGAGTGTGGCGAAGGTATGGAATTGATTAATTGGAGGTGAGGGCAGTGGAGTAACGTGGATTAAATCAAAGAAACACAACGAAAAGTAGAGAGGAGGCTTACCTGATTAGAGAAGAACCAATGGAAGAGGAATTGGTCTATGCTGAGCTCCAGGAGGAGCTCGGGTCTTCGCTCTACCTGGACGACCGCTCCAGGGGGCTCAACGATAGTTGGGCTACAATGACATGGTCGGAGAAGACCCTGGGTGGACACTTTGTTTGAATCCCATGATCGCTCGTCAACTCTGTCCTCCTCTGTTACAAGAGAAGGAGGACGTCAAGGGCAAAAGCTTGGAATGGTGGACGAGGAGAAATGGAGGTGGAGGAGGTGGCTTTATAGGGGTAGGTGACATCTTAATGGTGATGATGGGTGACGTTCGTAACTACCCCAGCTGTCTCTAGAAAGAAGGATCGTGGAGATTAATAGGTCCGCAAGGGTGAGGGATGACCGAGCTTTGTGGTGGAAGCATTATAATGTGGCGAGGCAATCGATGTGGTGGCTAAAATTGGAAAGGGGGTGAGATGATGGCGAGATGAAACGACTAACAAGTAGGAAGAGGGAGGTGGAAGATGAGGTTCGAGCCATTGGATGTTGTGATCCAACGGTTGCGATGAATGCGTAAGGCGAGGGTCGAGATCAGATTTTCTGATCTGATCCAAGGGTGGAGAGAAGAGCAGAGGGGAGTGGCCTAAACGGGCTGATCAAGAGAGATGAATGGCTAGGGGAGAGGCAGAAAGGAGCGGTGGAGATGGGGTTTGGGGGCGGAATCTGATGGTGGGAAAGAAGGAGGCGTGGCGGGCTCCAAGCCATTGGATGGGAAGCCATCCAATGGCTGGGATGGAGGCAGAAGGAGGCAATGGAGATCACATCAGGGGGAGAAGATCAGACGACTGATGGAGAGGCGGAGATGAATGGTGGAAATGGATATGAGAGGAGAAGATCCAATGGTAGAGGAAGGCGATGGGTGGCGGGTAAAGAGGCGGGATGTGTGGCGACTCCAGAGAGCGCCACGTAGCCCAATCAGATTAATCAGAAAAGAGAAAAATAAAGGAAAATACAAAAGAAATAGAAGGAGGCTGAATTACCAAAAAGTCAAAACATGAAAGTTGTATATCTAGAAGAGATCTACAAGTTTCATGTTGGATAAAAAGAAAAGAGGTCAAAAAAATGCTGAAGTTTTTGGAAGTATTTTTAATGGATTAAAAACATTGATTTAATTCTTTTGTGATTTTTCATCTTTTAACTTCTTGTAAAGCCCAAAATAAATATATCATTAATTATTTTTAGTTTCAATGGTTTTAATAAAAACAAAATAAAAAGGTGTTAGTTATACAAAATAATTAGGATTATATACAAGAAGAGGATTAATTGAATAATACAGAATTAATGAAGATTTGGATTAAGTTGTTTAATAAGGGAGGATAATAATTGATTGATAATATGATTAATCAAAAATTCATCCTCCCCTTATACTTAAACAATGCTCATCCTCAAGCATCTAAAGAATAAAGGAGTACGATTAATTCCTGACAGTGCATATGAATTTTCAAGGCTTAATTCATCAAGGACACTTAATTTGAGTGATCCTGAAATTCCAGGCTCAACCCTGCTCTAGTAAAAAGGAATCTAACTTCTCCAATTTTTAGACTCTCAATTTGTACATTTAATATAAGGATATGACATTTAGTGTATTACATTCATGAGAGTCAAGTCAAGATGTCACCCAAGGTCCCAGTCCAGGAGACTCTCCTTTAGACCTAATCTTCGACACTAGGGAATAAGTCTTTTCTTGCGTTCAATACACATTACATTAGTTTGTCGGACTTGAAAATGTAGATGGAAGATCATATTATGGAGGTCATAGGATTGTGTATTTTCTTCTCTCCCTCACATTGACATTGGAACAAGGATCCTCTCGAGTGCCTTATTACTCAACACATGTATTTTTTGGTTTGTTGATCAATGTGTCCGTCAAGTTTCCAAGTCATCAGTACTTGTTTTCCTGGGAGTACACTTGGGTTTGTCTTCCTTAAGTATCTAATATACTTACACCCAGACTTTTATCTCTTACGATGCATAGCCTTTTTTAAGGTATTATCCCAATTCATTGGTCCTAATTAGCTTTGGTCCAAGTGGACACTTTGAAATGGTTGGGAGCGCTCGCCTTTAATTGAAGCTCTTTGAAATTTTAACTTTGTATTTGAGAGATCTTTTCATTCATATTTCTTCTCTTTTCTTTTTGTAGGCTAGCTCCACTGCTTTTACCAAGAGTTAGCGCACACTGATCAACAATTATTTAGTTTCATCACACCCTGACACATAGGTTAATATCAAATGATAACATGAGAACTTGTTTTCATACTATTTAGGATTTGCCGACACTCAGGGTTCTTGAAGCCTTCATTAACTTTATCCCATCCTCGAGTATAATTAGATCGGGTCTAGACTTAAATCTTAAATCCCAGCCCCTCAAGTGATACCTCAACTTATCTCATCAATCATGCAGGTGTGAAAGTGTTATGCTGAGCATATTCTTTAGAAGGTAGAGACGACGAGTGCAATATAGTGTTCATATCTTTCAAACTAGAGAAGTGTGGATTATTAAGCCTTAAACCCTAATTACTAAGGCCGGTTAACTCAGACTCTCAAGATATCAAAAATCAAATGTCCTCGAATCCTTAAACCTTGAGTGATTGCGAATTTGTCAGGAATACACCATCTCTAAAGTTATGAATTTTTGTAATTATTTTTTTTGAATTTTGCATTTTTATGGATTTTTTCATTTCCCCTTTTTTGGTTTCTTAAGAGAAATTATTACTTGCTCAAGCTCATATGAATAGTTGCATCCACTTCCAGCCAGTATGGGTGTAAGTATGAACCGTTGGATGGCTACCTGTATTACTTCAAGACGGTGCCATTTGCATTGTTTTTTGACCACCCACTCTGCCAAGGGAGACGTAGTCCCCTCACTGAGAAGTAGCTACTCATTTTTAAGCTCAGTAGTCAGAATCGCTCAAGAAAAGTTTTTGACTTTTCAGATTTTTAAGAAAAATCATCATCATCATCATTATTTGAAAAATAATTGTATTTACAGATCAAGTTAGTTAATCCATCATTTTCGAAAAGATTTTTGAAAACACTTTTCAAACCATGTCACATAATATATATATATATATTCAAAACATTTTTCAAATGATTTTGAAAACGAGTCAAATCTCATTTTCAAATCATTATCATTTTTTTAAAAAAATAGTGTCACATAGGTCGAAAATTTTTTCAAAATGCTTACAAAGATTTTTACAAAAATCAGTTCAAAAATATTTATACCCTAACATAAAAAAGTTTCAAAAATTTCAAAATAAGAGCTATGGCTAAAGTATATATATATAAGATATATGGTAGACCCCCCATACTTAACATTTTTATGTACTCATAGCACAAAGTGATATGAAGCCATAGCTCAAGTTAAAATACAAGGCGACCCCCTCCATGAGTCATAACGTGTCTTCACTGCACCTCACCACTTCTTAGAGATTGACTAATGGACTAACCCTTCGCTCCCTGCTCCTGCTCACCATTGATTGATGGTCTCTCACCTATGTGTGCTCCTCGCACCCTCGGGCATATGTTTTCACCACTAGTCTGAATGCAACCTTACTTCGCTCCAGTTCTTCTTATGGTCCTCCATCCACGTTTTCCTCACTGCCTACTTGAAGAGCCACCTGCCTTAGTTGTGGCGACTGATAGCAGATTGGGCTTTCACTATAGCAGAACTGACTCAGATACCCCCTATACTTAGGTCAAAATAACCTAAGTATAAGAAGAAAAAGAAGAGGGGAGAATATAATTGTCTTGGGTCCCCCTATACTTAGCCTAAGAATAGCCTAAGTAGAAAGTATGCAATAAGGATTGTGGGACCCACAATGAGTACTCAGAGACTGTACAAGGTTCTCCCAATACTTAGGCTGAAGAGTAGCCTAAGTATTTGGATGTGAAGAATTAAGGATGGGGGATTTGGGGAACTGTTGGACTTAGATGGGAGTGGATCTATAGAAATGAGTGAATCTGCGGAGATGAAGAGCGGATACGGGAGAGTTGAGTAGAATACACAAATCAGGCTCAACCAAGCAAGCATAAACCCTTGATTCATCAACAGCTAGGGGTACGCCCTCACCCCTCACATACAATCAAAATATGCGTACAATGAGGGTATTGCTCTCCTATAAACCAAGGTTCATTTTATTCCTTTTATTTTTGTTGACTTGCATTAACAGTCTAAATTTTATGCTTAAGGTTATCACTGAATTAAAGGTGAGCACAGATCAATCATCCATCGTCTAACAACCATTCCAAATTTCCTTTAAAAATCCCAAGTGATAAATCAAAAGGAAGATTGGGAAAAGCCAATGCCGACAAGAAAATCATGATGAATGCTTCAAAGAAGAACTTACAGTGCCTCCAACAATCTCCATGCACGTGTAAAAAAGCTTTACTCTATATGCATGCAAGTCGAGGAAACCACACCTTAAACATGATACTATTAGCGGGAAGAATTGGATTAAAATTTGGCTAGATAAATTGATGTTTATGTGTGTCTCAGTAAATCAAGGAGAATAAGTGAATTCTTCTCGATTTTTTTATGTGTCCTAACCTACGAATCAAGCACATAAAATTTGAACAGGAAGCTCGGAGAGCCGTGTGTCTAACCCTAAGTTCGAACAATCAAGTGAAGCCCCACCCGAGTGGGTTGAGATATGCTCTACGCAACATATGCAATGTTCAAGTTTAATTTACACACGCGAGCCCTCGAACGAGGACAACTAAAAATGTAAATGATAATTATTTACAAAACACACGCATGAACACAATGTCAACTAAATTCCCTGATTTCTCCTGAGTTTCTTCTACAACTCCTCGCAGCAGGAGTTCCCAACTCTACGCCTCCATGTAGATCGAGTACCCTCCATCTCCATGGGCCCTGTCCCAAAAGAAAATGTCAGAAAAATATCAAGAAATTTAATCGAGAAAAAAATACACAACATGAAGACCTAAATTTTTGAAATTAATCAACCTAGAATAATATAATAAAATTAGATAAATAAACATGGACGAGTCGTGTCCTCGACAATGGTGCCATCTGATGAACCACAAAATCACCTCTTTAAAATATTGTTTTTATCTTCGTATTATAGGAGACGATTTCAGATGTCATGCATAATACCACACATTTGAATATGTGGAATATTTATAACTGGGCAAGTCTACTAAGTTGAACACAGGGACACGAGCCTCCTTGTCTAATAATTGGAAACAATTGATTAAAGTTGAGCAATTATAATCTAGGTATTCATTATGCAGATAAACTGGATATATCACAAGATGCACATACAATATGCATAAAATTAAATGATGCAAATGATGCAAGACACATAGAATGAGCATGCATTTTTATGCAAAATGAATGAAGTACGTAATGCAAGAAAATATGAAACATGGGATGTATGAGCATCATGCAATTTTTATTTGGTTTTGAAATAATTAAAAAAAGATGCAAGAATGGAATAAGATGTTTTGATGTATGATGATGATATCACAAAGGACAAGCATGCAAAAAGATGCCCTAAAATGATTCAACATTGAGCATATATAAAGCGATTCAATTTTATTGTCAATTCAGGCATGAAATGTCATAAAGGAATATAATTGAATAACACATGACACATGAAACACCTATAATTTCGCATCTTAAATTTTTGCATCAAAATTGAATAAAATATGGCATCAGAAAGAGAATAAAATTAGCATTAAAATGAAATTGAGATCATTGAATTTGGAGTCTATATGCTTAAGTTATGCATATAAGAGAGCAAGGGCATAAATGCTAGAAAAAGATGAAAATAAAAGGATAAAATGTGCAGAAAGGTCCTTTGTAGGGGTATATATTTGTTATTAAGAAAAGTTGGTGGTGATCGTATTCAATTTTTTCCAGGAGCGTATGTGAGGCACACATGCCTAGGAGGGACCTCTTTGCAATCTGGATGACTTATTAGGCATGATCTGCAATGTACCCAGCCTACATGTTCATTGCACGAGCGTGGGCTACGTTCAAGACAGAGCGATGGTCGGAGCAGGTGGCTCGGGCCACGTGTCGGCCTATGGTGCCTCGGAGATGGCTCGGCTCCACCGAGCCAAGTATCTTTGGCGAGGTCCACATGGCCACTTCTGGGCCATTGGATGGCTGTCGAGGAGGTGCCATCCAACAGTGGCTGCTTCTTCCTGGCCTGCGTGACCCACCGATAAGGTGGCATCGATCATGGACCTCCAGCGAGAGGCCCTCTCCAACTCTGTGCTCCTCTGCAAAGCCTGGGAGTCGTGGATCTTCTTGGACGTAGGGCGAAGACGTTGGTATGCTGAAGAGGATCTTGTGGGTATCGATGTGGCAGAACGATGGATGCTCTCCGAAGAAGGAGCTCTAGAATGAAGCTCCTCCGAGGCATCCGACCAATGAAGCTTGACATGCAAGGAGTTATATGGAGATAACCTAAGTGAGTGGGGAGTGAATGGCAGGCAAGGGGAGCGAAGAAGCATCACCCAGAGTGGAATCTCCTCTGCCTCCAGCGGAGGAGATATCCTGGAGCGATGGAGGTTGTGGAGAAAGAATGGAGATGATTGGATGGTAACAAGAAGATCGTAGGGGTGTGGGGAAAGTGCGGAGCTGATTAAATGGTGGTGAGGGCAGTGGAGTAACTTGAAATAAAATCGAAGAAACATGACGAAAAGTAGAGAGGAGGCTTACATGATCAGAGAAGAACCAACGATGTAGGAATTGGTCTATGCTGAGCTCCGAGAGGAGCTCGGGTCTTCGCTCTACTTGGGTGACCGTTCTAGGGGGCTCAATGGTATCTGGGATGTCGTGGCAGGTCGGAGAACACCACGGGTTGACATCTGCTTTGAATCCCATGATCGCTCGTCCATTCCATCCTCCTCTGTCATAGGAGGAAGAGGACGAATAGGGCTTAAAGCTCACAATGGTAGATGGGGAGAAACGGAGGCGAAGGAGGTGGTTTTATAGGGGTATGTGACGGCTTAATGGTGATAATGGGTGAGGTTCGTAACTGCCCTAGCTGGCACTAGAAATAAGGTCGTGGAGATTAATGGGTCCACGAGGGTGAGGGATGACCGGGCTTTGTGGAGGAAGTGTTAAAATATGGCAAGCCGATCGGTGGTGGTGGTTAAAATTGGAGGGGGGCAAGGTGAAACGACTAGCAAGTAGGATGCGGGAGGTGGAAGATGGATGAGGGTTGAGATCAATTCTTCTGATCTGATGTAAGGGTGGAGAGAAGAGCGGAGGCAAGCGAATGAGACGGGTTGATCAAGAGAGATGAACGACCAGGGGAGAGGCAGAAAGGAGCGATGGAAATGGGGTCTGGGAGCAGCATCTGATAGTGAGAAAGAAGAAGGAGATGTGGCAGGCTCCAAGCCATTGGATGGGCAGCCATCCAACGGCTGGGGTGGAGGTGAAGGGGGGCGGGGGAGATCACATTATGGGGAGAAGATAAGATGGTTGATGGAGAGGCGAAGATGAACAATGGAGATGGCGGCAGGAGGAGAAGATCCAAGGGCAGAGGAAGGTGATGGGTGACGGGTAAAGAGGTGTGCCGTGTGGCGGCTCCAGAGAGCACCACATGGCCCAATCGACCAGAAAAGAAAAAATAAAGGAAAATATTAAAGAAATAGAAGAAGGCTGAATTAGCAAAAAGTCAAAACATGGAAGTTGTATATATAAATGAGATATACAAGTTTCAAGTTGGACCAAAAGCCAAAAGAGATCAAATAAACACAACGAAATGTTTGTAAGTATTTTTAAAGGATTATAAACACTCGATTTAATTCTTTTTTGATTTTTTGTCTTTTTAATCTCTTTTAAAGTCCATAATTAATATATACAATAACTACTCTAATTTTTAGAGGTTTTTAATAAGACTAAAATAAAATAAAAGGTGTTAATTTATAGACAATAATTAAGGTTATTTATAGGAAGATGGTTAACTGTTAATAATGCTAAATTAATGAAGATCTGGATTAAGTTGTTTAATCAGGGAGGATAATATTTGATAGATAATATGATTAATCAGATATTCATCAGCATGTAATCTTAAGTCGAGTAATAGTCATTCCTCGCGGTCGTGGTTTTGGTCTAGTCACGAGTCCTATTTCCTTGACTCTGAATTTCAAGTGTGTGGTCAAGGAAAGTGGTTGTGTTCGAGATGAGAGTCATTTCGTGTAGGGGATGGTTCAAACAATGAATTGTATAATGTAACAAAGAATCATGCTTCTCTTTCAAGTTCGGTTACACTCCTTTTCATCCTCAAATTTGCTCACTACATTATATCCAAATAATTATTCATTTATGCTGAGGTTGTGAGTGGTTCATATCTCATGGTCTCAACCAAGGAAGAAGTGGGGTCGTGGAATGGAATGTATGAGTGTGAAGTGAATAACACATGGAATGACGGCTGGGAAAGAACTCTCTTGAAGAGAAGTTCTTTTGAGATGAAAATGATGATGAATATGGTCAGGATATGGTCATGTAAGCTCGACTCACGGAGTATGGTTATGAATACCAATAATCCAACATCTTCACAAATGAAGGTAGAGAATGTTCACGAACCATGATTGACTATTTTCAAGTGTAAGGTCTTTGCAACACACACAATACAATACACAATGCAAACCCCAAGTTCACCAACCTTAAAAAAATGAAGGTCGTAAAAGTCCGGAACCCTAAAGGAGATAATAGACTGACAAAAACCAAAATATTTACTATGGTTGGAAGCGAGCACTTGCAGCTCCCAAACTCGCAACAGTCAGATGTGGAGACATAAGGCACATGTACAGGGTTTTGGGTTCTAACCTTAAGTCTACATCCTCACCCACTCATAGTCTAGATGAGTATCTGAGTACAAGGATGGGGTTACTCCCCCACAGTAAATGATATTCAATTTTTATTCCATTTTTTCAATCACCTTGTGTAGCAGTCCTCTTGTTTTAATTTAGCTATCTCTTAATTTGAATGAAGATTAGAACACACCTACACGAGATTTCCAATTTTCTTTTAATCCTAAGTGATAGAAAACTGAGGGTGAATCGAAAAAGACGTGCAACGGGAAACACGATGATGAATACAGAGTTCAGAACTACTTATAATGCTTCCTCGCAATCTCCATGGGGATGCAAGATAGAATTTAAATTTCCCTATGCAGGTATTTCTAATGCATGCACGGGAAACCACACCTAGAACATGACTTTCTATTAGCGAGTGCAATAACAATTTAATTTGTCTAGATGAAATACGATCTAGTATGCACATTTAAAGTAAAGTGTGGTCCTAGTCCTACAAGCACAAGACTAGAACCTCTAATAGTTGTGGTGCAATCCAATAATTACATCAACCGCACAAAAACTAGGCCCGATAGGCTGAGTGTTCAATGTCAGAGTACACGTGTGAGTCTTCAAACGAAGAATGTTGGAAATAAGTAGTTATTATAGATTAGTTACAAAAATTATGTCTAAAAATAAAATAAACCTAATCTAACACTCTCACTCCAAAAATAAAAAATTATCTTTCATGCCTCCTCGGCGGGCTCGTCTATAGAATCGCCCATCTTCGATTTACGTCAATCTCCTAGAAAACCGCTTCAAGTCCACCATGTCCGTCATACAAAAAGGAGATCTATATTAGAAAGAGATACATAAAAATATATATAGAAAATAAAAACAAAAATAATGAAAAAATAAATAAAGAAAACCAGGGGTCAGCCTACCGAGCGTGGAAATCCTATGGTCTAAATTGTCTAAAAATTAGTCTTAAAACGTATACCCCCCCATACAATGGTGCCATTTTGACAACGCATTCTCTGTCACTCTTAGTTAGATAGAATTAGTCGGTTGTAGTAGGTGATAAAGAACACATAATCAAAACCAAATGAAAAATAATTATTCAATTAATTTAAATGTGGTAAATGTTTATTTTACTTGGGCAAGTCCTAAAGTCAAACTTAGGGAGGTAATATGAGAGTTTAGAATCAATTTTCAAACAACTTGGAGTTTTAGGTTTTCAAAGATGAATGTTTATGGATTTTTTATTTTTACAATTTTTATGGATTTTTAAATAAATGCAATCACTAAAATTAAATATGAGATGAATATTTTTTTATATTTTATATGCAATAAAACAAATGCAATAAAATAATGTAACGGAATCTGGGAAAAATGATAAATAATGTTATTTTTAAGGAGTTTTAATGAATGATGAATGTATTAATAACTTCCTTAACTTTATTGATGTTCATTAATGTTTTTAAATGAATGATTATATATTTTATATGGTAGATAATGAAATGAGCTTCAAAATGACATAGAGAACACCAAAATCGGTTCATAAATGCTCAAGATACAATTGAATTAAGTACATGGACATATACACAATAAAACTAAATAAAATATTCTCAAATTAGATCTTCACCGGGTCTCTTTTGTGATATCTAAAAGTCAGTATGGTGTGCACATAATTTTTGCAACAGCTGGGATATTAGAATGAATCCAGTAGATGCAAGGGGCATGGATGCAATTCTCCCACTCACGTGAGGGGCTTCTTGGAGATTCTAGAATGTTGTGGGGGATATGTTGCAAATTAGCCAGGTTACGCGGACAGAGCGCATGACTGGGCACTTTGATCAAGAGTTGGAGGGTGCGTCCTTTTGCTTTTGATCGAGCGACCGAGGGGAGGGTCATCTGGCAAGCTCTAAGTGCTTTATGTGAGGGCGATCAATGGTTGCCGATGAGGCACTCCATGGTTCACCAAATTCAAATCTGACGAGGACTGTGTGAGGCCCCTTCCACCTTTTCTTCATTGGATGATGGCGGTGGACACGATCGACGATTTCTAACGAAGTCCTCATGGATGCTCCCTTTCCTTCATGCTTAACTAAGTTTTTGGCTCGGGTCTATACCTATAAGGAAGAGGCGTAGATTGAGGTTTGAAGCATCATCTTGGTCATGATGCTCCACAGAAGGTGATGGTGATTCGGTTGTGAGCGATGGAATTGGAGTAAGGCGATGGAAGGTTGCTGATGAGCATAGATTTCAACTCTTTAAAAGTCGGAAATTGTAGTATATGAGATGAAAAATGATCTATCAAAAATCACAATTCTTGAATATTGTGGAAAATGTTTACTTGATAAGTCTACCAAGGTCGAGCACATGGATAAATGATTCTTAATTACACGATTCTAAATTGATTTCAATAATTAATTTAATGCTATATTAATTTCTGTGTCAGGAAATAAAATGGAAATGCAATGAAA
Source organism: Ottelia alismoides (assembly GCA_037367405.1). NCBI lineage: Eukaryota > Viridiplantae > Streptophyta > Magnoliopsida > Alismatales > Hydrocharitaceae > Ottelia > Ottelia alismoides. The sequence continues at coordinate 713,946 of JAZKJV010000219.1, forward strand.
GAGGTGCAATAAAAAAACAGAGAAGATAAAGGTGAAGCACATGATCTGTGATTTTATACGATTTAAATCCTCACAGTTAATCCTCAAATAAAACATAGATCGAAAATTTTTTTTATTGAAGTGAATCAAAGCTGCAGGCTAAATGATCAGTATATCCAAGGTTAATCATGCGATAAAAAGATCATTTATTGATTTGACTCCAAATATTTCTGTGATCTAATCCTCAAAGAATAATCACTAATAACATAGAATTAAATCATATAATCTGTCCTTGAATGCGCCTCGAAAATAATCAATAATGATCACAACGGAATTCATCAAATTAGATTACCTCGAATGAATTTTAATCTTATAAATTATGCATTATTGACCATATAAGGATTAATTTCTCAAATAAAATCAAAGATAATCACAAGATAATTAATCAGAGTCAATCTCCTCAAAAGATTCCATGTAGATAAAATCAAATCTTTCTCAAGAGCGCAAAAATGTCAATAATTCAACCTACATAGATCAATTTGAACCTCAATTAATATTCATCAACAAAGTGTTCCTGATAGGTCCGCATATATATCTATATAATGAAAGAGCAGAGAATAAACTTCAAAATGACATATTGTGCGTAAAAATCAGAGTCTAGATGAGTAAGTTGTGCTAGATTGAAGATTTAGGGACTAAAATCCAATAAAACTAATCATTTTTGTCTTAATGAGATCCGGTGAGGACTTATCTGCAATTACCACAAACCACCTGGGTTTCTGGTGCAATTTTCCAAGATAGCACGTGTCGTGCACATGCTGAAGACATCACCCAAGAGGCGGGGCTCTTTTTGCAATTCTGAAGGAGGATAAGGGCCCCTCGACAATATCACCTCCCACGATCGTGAGAAGCACGTGCACGCGAGGCTCAGGTGCACGAGGCTGAGGCTCGGGTGAAGGGCCTCCACGTGGCATCGGATGAGAGGCTTGGCGCATTCGAGCCTCAAGGAGTGGATGGAGGCTCAGGAGGGGCGATGTGGAGGCCTCGTAACTGTTGGATCTAGGGCTTGCCCTCTATCCAATGATGGCTTGAGGTCATGGAAGGTCGAGGCGGAGGCAGAGGACAACCGATGGCAAGGTCGGTCGGCAGAGGCAAAGGTGCAACGATGGTGAGGTCGAGGTGTGCGGCCGAGCACGAAGTTGATGCGGGATGGATGGTGGAGGTCCTATACTCCTCCTTCGATGGAGTCTAGGAAGGAGCTCGAGCCTTCTTCTATAGGTGAGGGCGTAGGTGTGCTCTTGAAGGAACTCCAATGTGTGATTAGACCTGTAAGGGGTCAACGAAGAAAGATGAAGAAAAAGGGGATGGGGCTCCTTCGGGGATGGCGAGGGATCAAGAGATGAGACTCCGGCCTGAGCAAGGTCAGAGGTGATGGGACCTGGGAAGTAGAAGGGAATTGAAGGGGGAGAAGGGAGAGGTGAAGTTGGTCAGATGGGTTTGGAATTCGAGTCAAAACACCTGGGAAGGAGAAGATTTCTCCTTGGTCTTTGCTTAAGGATCTGACAAGAAAGACATGAGCTCAACATCTCGATCGAGCCACTTCATGGCATGGAAAACGTCAAGGATCACACATGGGTCTTCTCCTTGTCCTCACTGGCGAGGCCCTCCTCCTGCTACTGTCACCTCAGGGGAGGTTCGGGCTGGGGAAGAAGGACCAGATGTTGGTGGATGGCCGTCGATGGTGGGGGTTACGGATGCTTTTATAGGAGTCGAGGGCTCGATGGAGGTTACATAGGGAGAGGGTTAGGAGTCGCAACAGTCGGAGATGGTGGAGATACGAGGGGGCCGGCAAGCGGAGGGTCGTTACAGGAGAGGGAGGAGGCGGGCGGTTGGGGAAGAGGTCATGTAGGGTTGAGGGGAGGGCGAGGTCACGTGCTCTATAGGTGACCTGGTGAGGTGGAGAGAGAGAGACAGAGAGAGAGAGAGAAAAGAGAAGGGAAAGAAGAGGGGAAAAAGGAAAATAAAAATATAAATAAAAGTTAATAAAATAAATAAAAATTAAAGTTAAAAGAAAATTTTAAAAAAATAAAATTAAGGATTAAAATAAAAGTAAAATAAAATATAAAAATTCAATAAGATAAAAATACATAAAAAATAAAAAATAAAAAAGAAATAGGAAATAAAGTCAAATAAAAAATCAGTCAACACAAAAATTATTCGTCTCGACGAGATATACAACTTTTGTGAAGGATCAAAATTAAAAGAGGCCGACTGTATAAAGAGTATTTTTAAAGGTACTCCATACATAATGAAACACCACATTTTTACACTTTTTGTTTTTTTATTTTTAATTTGATTTTAATTAGTGGATTAATTTATATATAATATATGCATAATTAATCTAATTTTTATGGATTTTTATTGGTTAGAAAAAGTTAAAATAAAAACAACAAAGAGAAAATATGTACAAAATATGAAAAGTCATATTTGTGTGTATTCTCTTAATTTTCTGGATTTTATGGTTTTAATTGTTTATGCCAAGTTAGTTAATTAATTAAAGAATAATTTAAAGAAATAATCATGTTAAAATACTTTATTTTTGTACATAAAATGATAAGCTCAATTCAGGTTAAAAACAAGGGTTATTTATTTACTGATTTTAACTCTAATTTTAACACAACTAGTAAATGTTAATAAATCAATTCTAAGGGGTTTAATTAATGAATTATTAAGAAGATTCTACTAAAACAATCATATAGAGTAGATGAATCATGGATTCATCACATCCTATACATAGCTCTTTGCTTGTCTCCAAGGAAATTTTAGTGAGTTCGAAGGTTGAATCCCTGACTGTGTAAATGCAAATTTGAAGACTCGTCTCATTAAGAATCTTTGATTTTAGTGGTCCTAAAATCCTAAGTTGAACCAATTTCTAGTCAAAAGGAATCAAACTTCTCTAATTATTAAACTCTCTATTCATACATATAGCATAAGAGATATGACATTTAATCTGTGCTACAATCATGAGAGTCGAATAGAAACGTCACTCAAAGTCCTAAACCAAGAGATAGGGTGGAGCATGGGTCGGGCTCGGGCCGGGCCCAACCTAGCCCAACCCAGACCCATTTAGGAAACTAGGCCCACGGGCCGGGCCCGCTCATTTTTTAGCAACTGGGCCCAAACTCGAGCCCAACCCGACTCATGATGGGTCGGACCTGAGTCGAGCCGGCCCGTGAATCCTTAAGTCTATCTTCCTACAGCCAACTAAGACAATCACCACTCATGTGATTAGCTAATTCTCATGCTTGACTCATCACTCCTCATTCAGGCTGACATCAAGTGGTCAGATGCATCATTAAATGTGGAACTCTGGAGTAGCTTTGGGAGCCCAACCTATCACTCCAAAGTGGAGCATTGCAGAGTTTTGGCCATATGCTGGTTTATTTGGCTAGATATGAATGTGATTTTAAAGATTCAAGGCATTACGTGGAAAACATTATAGCACATGTAAAGCATCTTTGTAATCAATGGAACACACGTAATTAATCTCTAAGCAATAAAATGAGTTTTTGCGGGTGGTCACCATTTAAGGGTGATGTATCCTATTCATGTTTCAAAATAATGGCTAATGGGTCGAGCTTGCAAGTGGGACATAAATCGGGCTGGCCCGTGGGCTTTGGGTTCGGGCCCGTGCAAACCCGAGCCCGACCCGAATTGCTAGATGGGCCAAATTTGCGCCCATTAAGACAGTGGGCTCGAGCTTGGGTCGGGCTTGAGTGGGTCGGGAAACGGGCTGGGTCGGGCCGGCCCTGACCCATGCTCCACCCTACCAAGAGACTCTCCTCAAGACCAATCCTCAACACTAGGGATTAAATCAGGTCTTGCATCCAATCTACCGTCTCAATAGTTTGTCAGACTTGAAAATGTAGATGTCATGCCAGATGATGGAGGGCATAGGTTTGTGTCTTTTCTTCTCTGCCTCATATTGGAGTAAGGATCCTCTCGAGTGCCTTATTCCTCAACACATGTATTTTTGGTTGTTAACCAGTGTGTCTGTTAAAAGAGTTCGAGTCGTCTGTACTTATTTTCCTGGGAGTACACCGGGGTGTGTCCTATTTAAGTATCTAATATACTTACACCCATACTTGTATCATTTAAGATGCAGAGCCCTTTTTGAGGTACTACCCTGACTCATTAGTCCTAATTAGCTTTGGTCCAAGTGGACACTTTGAAAAGGCTAGAAGTGCTCGCCTTTGATGTGTGCTCTTGATATTTGACTTTGTAATGAGAGAGCTTTTCTTTCAATATTTCTTTCTTTCTCTTTTGTTTAATAGGCTTGCTCCATTGCTTTTATCAAGTTGGTGCACACTCATCAACAATTTATTTAGTTTTATAACACCCTGGCACATAGGTCAATATCAAAAGATAGCACGAGAACTTATTCACATACTAGCTAGGGTTTGCTGACACTCAGGTTTCATGAAGCCTTCATAGATTTTATCCCATCCTCGAGCATCATTAAATTAGGTCTAGACTCATATCTCCAGTCCCAGTCCCTCAAGTGAAATCTCAACTCATCTCATCAATCATGTAGTTGTGTATGTGATGTGGTGATTATATTCTTAAAAGGTAGAGATTGAGAGTGCAATATAGCGCTCATATCTTTTGAACTAGGGAAGTGTGGATTATTAAATCTCAAACCCTAATGACTAAGGCTGATTAATGCTGAATCGAAGGACCTAAAAAACTTGAGTTTCTCAAATCCTCAAGCCATGAGTGATAGTGAAAATGCCATGCATAAAATCTTTAGTTAGTTTTTTAATGTTTCGAAAACATATATTATTTACACAAAGAATTTATGTAAAGCATACATAATACAACTTAAATCCAAACCTGTATTTTAATGAAAATAACTAAAGAACAAGTTATGGATAAAGTACATAGAATATATACATACACCCCTATACTTATTTTGTGATATGTCCTCATGGCACAAAGTGAAATGTAGACCTAGCTCGTACCAAGCATAGTTGAGTAAAAAGAAAAGTAAGTCGACTCGCCCCCCTACATTAAGGCTTTTGAGGGCCTAATCATAGCAGAAGAACAAAAATAAGGCAGTCGACGCGATGAAATGAAAATTTGTCACTTTAATAATCGATAGTTGTATTATAGGAGGCGTATTTTAATTAAGCAAAACCACACATTTGAATATGTGGAAAATTTAACTTGGTAAGTGTACCAAGGTTGAACACGGAGACACGAGCTTCCTCGTCTATTTATTGGAAATTAAATATTAAATCAGAGTAATTAAACTCATTGATACAGGTCTTCATATGCAAACACAATGCACAACACAAAATGCATAGATACACAATGTAATAATGCAAACAAAATGGCATAGAAATTATGCATGCAACTTTTTATTCGGTTTTATGTAATTAAACAAGATGCACGTGTAATGATATGCAACAAATAATCATGCAAGAAATAATGTACTAATATACCCTAAAAATATCCAAGTTAATGAGCGATAAAATCTAGGCCAATTTCAGAGGCATTTAATGCAACAATTCAAATCAATTGATTAGAAAAAAGGCATTAAGAGTCAAGGAGAAGGTGACACAATAGAATTAGAAATTACCAATTTATTGCATGGTGTCAAATCAGAAAATAAATGATGCCATCAGAAAGAGAATAAAAAAAGCAACAAAATGAAATTGAAATCAACCGAAACAGAGATAGTATGCTCAAGATATAATCAATAGAGTCTAGGGGCATAAATGCGATAAAACTATAGAAATAAAAATATAAATATGCATAAAAGGCCACTGGGAGGGACATTTATGCAATATCGAAAAGGCAGCAGGGCATCTTTACAAAATTCCCAAGCATGACACGTAAGGAACACACGCCTGGGGAAGACTTCTTTACAATTATGTGAAAACTGGGGGACAGGGTACAATTTACCCATCCCGCATGCGTTCTTCATACGCGCATGCTAGGCTCGGGAGCGGGCAGAGGTTCGGACAGGTGGCTCGGGTGGCGAAGCGACACATGGTGTGGTCATGGTGCTGCGGGTCCACCCAAGGTTGGGAGGTTTGTGTGGGTGGATTAACGACTGCAGGGCTTCCTTGATCTCAGAATCGAATAGCTTTGTCTCCTCTGATGCAGATACTTTTGGATCAAGATCCAAGGGCATCTGCTTCTCCTTCCTCTATCGTGGGCGGCGATGAGGAGCTTAGGCTCCAACAACCTTCCTCGAGCTCCACCGATGTTCTGCTCGATGGTGAAGAGTCGTGGAAGCTCGGGGGAACTCGAGAGAGGGTCTAGCTGGTGATGTAAAGCAGCTTCAGTAGCGGAGAAGGTGACGCAGGGTCTGCTTGTCGGAGGCGGCGAAGGAGATCAGAGCACAGTTGCATTATCCGATCATTGAGGGTGGAAGGGTCCTACATATGGATAGAATAACATAGGCATGTATGAATGTAATGGAGTGAGAGAAATGGGGTCCAGTTGAGGTGGAGGAGCGGGTGATCAGGGGCTCTTCTCCGGTGAGCCAAGGAAGAAGTGGGGAGGATGTGAACGGGTTCTAGAGAAGGGAAGGGATGAGTGGAGGGTGTCATGAGGATGGCGAGGATGAGGCGAAGCTCAGAGGGTGGTCAGGCGATGGTGGTATGTGTTGTGTGCGACAGAAAAAATAAAAGAAAAATCTAAGTAAAAAAGAGGGGAGGGGTACCAGATCAGAACAAAGAATTGGCGGATGAGGAGGCTTGTAATGAGGCTCCTTGGGAGCCTCCGATCGTCGCACATCGAGCGCAGCCAACCTCGATGCTAAAAAATGGTGCCTAGGGCGGCCTTAACACGACAATCAATGCCCTAGGTCGACACAGGGGCTACTGGCCATAATCACCTCCTCCATCTCTCCCCTATCACAGGAGAGAGAGGAGCTAGGGTTTCTCCCGTGGATTGGTTGACGGGGATGACGATGACAGAGAAGGCTTTAAATATGAGGAACTCCAGCGTTATGAGTGGTGGTGGGGTGGAGGGGGTGTTTTGTAACGGCCGACGAGAGGCGTTTGAGTGAGGGTATTGATGGGTGCATGACAGGTGGAGGAGTTAGAACTACATGAAGGGGACATTACAGAGCAAGAGGGTGACTGAGGTGGATGCTAAAAAAGGAAGGGGCGTGTCGCGACCCAAATTCCAGTCCATCGGATCCTCCCATAACCGGATCTGGTTACTCAGCAATAATTTATTCAGCAATCACAACTAACATTCAGAAACAGACTACAAATAAAGTATATACAGAAGAAAGTATTTCAACACTTTTCCATTCACAAAATAAAGTTCAGATGATACATTGTCCCACTATAACCATTTACATGTACATCAGCTTGAAAGGAAAATGTACAAAAGATTACTAACTACATTACAAAGTAAAGCTACTGTGGCTGGATGGATGTCTACTAAGGTCCTTGCATTGGCTCACCGATACATGTTGGGTTTTCCATAAATCATAGGATAAAAATTAGCGAATGTTAAGTAATAAAGAAGGGAAAAGCAAACAAATGGGTAATTTTTCAAAACTTGTTATCACAAAAAGTTTCATTCCTTCTCATTAATTTAAGTCCTATTCCTTTCTATTCCACGTCAGGGATTAATCCGGGGAATTACCTCACCACTATAAGGACTCCGAAGTTGTGGACACTTCAGGATTGGAGATTGCGTTGATCTTGGTAAGCTTATGCCGCCGCACGTCACCTCAACCAATCCTCCAATACTACCCTGACAATTTTCTTTTATTTTATTAAACAGGGTCTCAAACCCTCAGCTCGGAAAGCAAATGAACACACCGTCCTCGAGGACTCGGTTGCTTAAAACCTCAGGCTAATATTTAAACATATAACCTAGCGGCTCTAAATACATATTATCGTGACCCAGCCGCTATTGAACCACCCGTGCTTCCACATGGCACGACCACATCTTCCGTCGTTCAACCCGATGATATTGGCTCCCGGTACCACGCATTGCAAAACATTCATTTCATGCGCATTTATCATAACATGGCAACCGTGTACCACCTAGGTAGGGAAACGCCAATACGGGTTCCTTCCAACAAACCTACAGGTTGCATGCTGACTTGTAGTTCTACTCCCAGTCATCCTTAACGTTACACATGATCCTTTTAGGATCCAACTCAAACCACATCAATTCCCATGATGTAATTCTTTCGCTAAGTCTTCGATTTGCATAATCAGCAATACTTAGTATAGACTCACATTTATATTATTCATATGCATATATACTCGTATTTATGCCTATTTTAACTCCCAAACCCTACTTTCAAAGCCACCATATCGATTTGATGCTTAATCCTTATTTTAGTGGGAATCACAAAGCAATGGTTCAGACTTTATCAAAAATAGCTAAAATTATGGTTCTTTATAGCACAGAACATAAAATCAAGAATTTCAATAATCTCGTTTGAAAATCCAACAACAAAAGGAAAGATTTCGTTACTTTATCGAGCTCTCTCTCTCGTGTATGCAAGGCTTTATCATGTTTAATTTTTAGAAAGGATGTTTTAAGGCTCCTGAAAAGATCGAATTTCATTTTTGTATCAAAAACGCTAAGAACGTGTCAAGAATGCGAAGAACGAACGAAGAACACGAAGAACTTGAAGAAAACGAAGAACACGAAGAACGCCGAGAACATATTTTCTCTTGAAATTTCAGCAGAGCTTCCCTTTATACGGGGTGATATTTCTAGGAAAATTTCGGCAGAGTTTCCCCTTATATCGAGACATATTTCTCGAAAAATTTCGGCAGAATTTCCCCTTGTATCGGGACATATTTCTTGGAAAATTTCGGCAGAGTTTCCCCTTATATCGGGACATATTTCAAAATAAAAACGAAAAGAGTTTCCTCTATAAAATCAATCGTGAGGAAAACAATAGCAAAACTGAATGAATATACACAAACAACAAGAGATGAAGAATCGGTAGACACCACGCATCTTAGGTGAGTGAATGTGTGACGAATCGCAGGGTTCACTGACGTACATAGCCGCCCGCACCTAAGTAGGGTGTTACACAGATTTCTCCTCGAACCACAACATAAAATGAATCGGAAAGAAAGATGGATCAAGAACAAAGCTTGGAAGAAAAGAGGATGAATTGAAATCCTAGCTTATGAAACAAACTAAGAGAGGATCATACCTTTCTCCTCCTCGTTCTCCTGACAGCGCTTCGCTAGCTCTCCTCCCTCGCCTCCCACTCCTCCTCCTTACCTCTCGACCCTAGCCTTTAGGGTGGTGGTGGTAGTGGAAATTGTAGAGAATGAATGGGTAGGGGGTCTATTTATAGGCTCCAGAAAACCACTAACCATGGTTAGAAAACCATGGTTTAACCCTTAACCATGGTTTAGCAGCCCATGGTTTTGGCCCATGGTTTTGGCCAAAACCTATCCCAAACTTGGGGCTTAAGTTAGAACATTCCAGATGATTTTAGATTCGCTAATGACGCTTAATTAACACTAATCGTGATTAACTTTCACTAATCGCGATTTAACTATTGCTAACTATTGATTAGTATTGCTAATGATCATTAGCGGTTTTCAATCCATCATTAGTTTCTTTAATCACACTTAATTAGTCTTAATGACAGTCATTATGGGTTAATGACTTCTTAGCCCTCCTTCTCTTTCTTCCGAAAATCATAACAATCGAAACAAAGTCCGATTCACACGAAAACAAATTCCGTTGGTTTTCTCTTGACGACCTGGATCTTATTATATAGGATCCGAGATATGCCAAGTTCAAGGCTTTACAATTATAACAACCTTAAAGAAAGTCTCTTCCTTGAGACTAGAAATGCAGGCATAACAACCTTAAAGAGGATTGAAACCATAAAAACCTTAAAGAGAATGAACGCCATTTCATTTATAAAGAAGATATACAATACATAGTGTTATTACTCAAACAAGTAGGGGTATTTCTCTCTCATTTCCTCCTCAGGTTCCCATGTGGCTTCTTCAAACTCTTGGTTCTGCCATAATATTTTAACTAGAGGCACCCCTTTGTTTCTCAACTTCTTGATATCCCTGTCAAGTATTTGCGCAGGTAACTCTTGGTATGTCAAGTCTGGCTCAATATGTAAATCATCATAACTTATCTTATGCTCTGGATCCTTAACATACTTTCTCAGATTTGATACATGAAAAACATCATGTATTACTGAAAGATGTGGAGGAAGCGCAAGTCTATAGGCAACTTTTCCAATCCGCTGAATAATTTCAAAGGGACCCATGAACTTGGGTGCTAACTTCCCATGCACACCAAACCTTTGAATTCCCTTCATAGGTGATACTTTGAGAAATACAAAGTCACCTACCTCAAATCAAGGTCTCTTCGTCTAGTATCACTATAGCTTTTCTGGCGACTTTGAGCAGTCAATAGTCTTTTTCGAGCAAGCTCTACAGCTTCCCGTGTCTCTTGCAATGTATCTGAATCATAAAGGTTCTTTATCCTGACCTCTTGCCAATACATAGGAGTAGTACACCTACATCCATAAAGTACTTCAAAAGTTCAAATGGTGCCATGCCAATACTTGTATGGTAGTTGTTGTTGTATGTGAATTCTGCAAGAGGTAAATGTTTAATCCATGATCCCTTCCATTCTAAGGCACACGCTCGTAGCATATCCTCTAGTGTCTGAATCGTACGTTCTGACTGACCATCTGTTTGTGGATGATATGCTGTACTCAAGCATAGTTGTGTACCTAAGGCTTTCATGAAGTTCTCCCAATAGTGTGAGGTGAATCATGAATCTCGATCAGAAACTACTTCCTTCGGAATACCATGGAGGCGAATCACATGTGTAATATATAACTCAGCAAGCTGGTCTGGAGTGAAAGATAAGCTTATCGGAATAAAGTGGGCTACCTTTGTCAGACGATCTATTATAACCCAGATACTATCTTTACTACCAGTTGTCTGAGGTAGGCCAGTAACGAAGTCCATGGAAATGCTTTCCCATTTCCATTCAGGTATAGGGAGGGGTTGCAATAATCCTGGTGGCTTTTGGTGTGAAGCCTTTACCTGCTGGCAAGTGAAACATGATTTCACAAACTCAGCAACATCTTTCTTCATTCTCGACCACCAAAAGTATGAATGAAAATCCTTATACATATTTGTAATTCCTGGATGAATAGATAATCTTGAGCAGTGCGCTTCACGTAAGATGTCTTTCCTTAGTTCAGGTGTGTTTGGTACACAAACTCTATGATGGTTATACAATAACCCATCTTGTATCTGGAATCCCTCTATCTCATTATTCTCAAGTTGTTGTCTTAAGTCTTTAAGGACTGGATCATCCTCCTGTCCTTTTTTTATTCTATCCCAGATCTCTGGTTTGTATCGGTGAGGAATAGTTATAGTATCGGCACTACTATCAAATGGTTTCCATTCACTTAACGTTGATAGTAAACCCTAGAAGTGGATAGCACTCACCAACCCGGGTGAATAAGTTCTTCTGCTAAGGGCATCTGCTACGGCATTCCCCTTACCAGGGTGGTAGGAGATATTGCAATCATAGTCTTTCAACAACTCTAGCCACCGTCTCTGTCTCATATTGAGTTCCTTCTGATCAAATAGATATTTTAAGCTTTTATGATCAGTGAAGATTTCAAAAGTAATACCATATAGGTAATGTCTCCATATCTTTAAACCAAAAACTACAGCAGCTAATTCAAGGTCATGTGTTGGGTAGTTCTTTTCATGTGTCCTGAGCTGTCATGATGCATACGCAACTACCTTACCATGTTGCATAAGAACTGCCCCAAGTCCTTCTTTAGACGCATTGGTGTACACTGTAAACCCTTCACTCTAGAAGGTAGAGTAAGGATGGGTGTAGATGTTAGACATTCTTTCAGTGTTTGGAAACTAATTTCGCATGCATCTGACCATATGAATGGAACTTCCTTCTGGGTCAACCTAGTCAAGTGCAATGCTATTCCTGAAAAGTCCTTCACAAATCTTCTATAATATCCAGCTAATCCCAGAAAAGATCGTATTTCTGTGACAGTCTTCGGGCGTTCCCAACTCATCACCGCACTAACCTTTGTAGGATCAACTGATATACCTTCCCCAGAAATAACATGGACTAAGAAAGATACTTCAGATAGCCAGAAGTCACATTTGCTATATTTAGCATACAGTTTGTTCTTCCTTAGAGTTTCAAGTGCCTACCTGAGATGACATGCAGATACTTATCCTTGGAGTAAATAAGCACATCATCAATAAAGACTACTACAAAGTGATCTAAGAACTCCTTGAATACTCTATTCATGAGGTCCATGAAAGTTGCTGGGGCATTTGTCAGTCCAAAAGGCATAACTAAGAATTCATAATGTCCATATCTAGTTCGAAAGGCTGTCTTGGGGATATCCGCATCTTTTATCTTGAACCGATGGTATCCAGATCTTAAGTCAATCTTGGAATACACAGTCGAACCTTGTAACTGGTCAAAGAGATCATCTATCCTTGGCAGAGGATACTTTTTCTTTACGGTCTTCTTGTTTAGTTGTCTATAATCAATGCACAACTGCATTGACCCATCCTTTTTCCTGACAAATAAGACAGGTGTTCCCCATGGTGAAGTACTAGGACGAACGAATCCTTTATCTAATAGTTCTTGCAACTGTGCCTTTAACTCTCGTAACTCAGCCGGTGCCATACTATATGAAGGGATAGAGATAGGTTGAGTTTCAGGTATAAGAGAGATTTCAAATTCAATCTCTCGCTCAGGTGGTAATCCAGGTAGTTCCTTTGGAAATACATCAGGAAACTCGCACACTATAGGCACATCTTCTATCATTCTTTCTGACCTTGATGTAGTGGATACATAAGCTAAATAGCCTTGGCACCCTTGTTCTAACAATTGTTGAGCCTTTAAAGTAGATATGTACTTGACATCATCACTGGATGTCTTTCCAATAAATTAGAACTCTATCGAGTTAGGAATGTGAAAAGTTACTATCTTCCGGAAACAATCAAGGCATGCATGATGCCTTTCTAGCCAATCCATCCCAAGAATGAGATCAAAGTCATCCATTTCAATAAGTAATAAGGAAACATGTAACTGATGTCCTGCTATCAGTACTACACAATCATCCAGGATTTCTCGGATTATAAACACTTGTCCTCCTGGTCCCTTGATCAGATAGGATTTTTGTGCTTCTATTGGTACCTTACCCAAAGTGGGTACTAACCGCCGAGGAATAAATGAATGTGAAGCACCAGAAACAAATAAGGCATGTACTGAAAAGCAACGAATAGTAACAATACCTCATACGATCGTGCCTGAATTGTAGTCTTGTTCTTCAGTAATTGCATTGAGCTAGCCATTAAGAATAGAAAAGCTAGAACCCGCAACGCTTTGTGATGGTTGTTGTGTAGGAGATGTTCCTTGTGAGCCACGAACTCTACCATGTCTTCCTCCGCGTGTTGCTCCATTGCTCGGGGTGGATGTTATACTGTTAATCGAAGTTGGTTTAAACCCTGAACCTCTCAACTACGGACAGTCTTTCCTAATGTGACCTTCTTGATGACAATGATAACATGCACGTGTTCCTGTCTGAGCTGAAGACCCAACCACAGAGGTACTAGTTCGTGATGCTGAGTTACGGGGGGTATAGTGGAGGTCTAGAGAAACCCCCTCTTCTTGATAATTCCTGACCCAAGGTCTGTGGTGAGCTTATATTGGAACTGGCTGGATGATAGCGACAATCTCTACGGTTATAATGTGCCTTGCTTTTGGATGGTCCACCATTAAAGTGGAAACTTCTTCTTTGGCGGTTTTCATCCGTCTCCATCTCAATACGAGAGGCGATGTCCATTGCTTCATCTATGGTTGTAGCTCTAAAATCAGCAAGCTTTTCTCGTAGATCTCCCTGAAGACCACTAACGAATTTAGTAAGATACTCTTGTGGTGAAGCTTCTAGAGCTCGTGAGTAACGTAGTAGCTCAGTAAAGTGGATATGATAATCTCGTACGGTCTTAGAACCCTGATTCAGAGAAGCCAACTCTCTCATCTTTAATTCTTCCCAATGAGAGGGACAAAAGTGAGCTTGGAACCTCTCTTCAAAGATATCCCATGGAACATGACCCGCTAATTTCTTGGAAATTGCTCTCCACCATCGTCGTGCGTAATATGCTAGGGAGTAATCAGCAAAGTGTACCCACGTGTCAATCGGTGCATGGATTATCCTCAACATCCTAGTAACGTCATCGAGCCATAACTCAGCCTCGACAAGTGTCTCTACACCTTTGAATCGAGGAATTTTCCCTTTCGGTAATTATCTAGTAGTGTTTGGTGTCTAAGAAGGGCCTTCTCCATTGCTCCTTCAGTCGGGGTAGGAGCAGACTCAGTTGAAGGATGGTAACTAGATTCTTCCTCAGAAAGATGGACAGAACCTTCAATCCTAGCATCCACAGGCTTAGATGCCTCGGGTCTCTCAGTTTGTGCATTGAGCCTCTCCTTTAATGCTTGTTGCCTTTGCCCCATGTCTTGGAGCATTGCCATCATAGCATCTAATTGCCTAGACACGTCTTGGTCTGCCATGATCCTGGGATGAGTCAAGGTCAAAGGTCAGATCCTATATATCTTAGCGTGATGTACATAAGGGACAATGACTTGTGAATGGTACTGCAGTCATTTATTAAGATCAAAGGATCTTAATACAACCTTAGTTTTCTGAATACCGCTCATAATTGTTAATTACTAAATAAATTACTAGAGTAACCAAGCTCTGATACCAATCTGTCGCAACCCCAATTCCGAGCCATCGGATCCTTCCATAACTTGATCTGGTTACTCAGCAATAATTTATTCAACAATCACAACTAACATTCAGAAACAGACTGCAAATAAAGTATATTCAGAAGAAACTATTTCAATACTTTTCCGTTCACAAAATAAAGTTCAGATGATACATTGTCCCGCTATAATCATTTACATGTACATCAGCTTGAAAGGAAAATATACAAAAGATTACTAACTACCTTACAAAGTAAAGCTACTGTGGCTGGCTGGATGTCTACTAAGGTCCTTGCGTTGGCTCACCGATACCTGTTGGGTTTTCCATAAATCATAGGATAAAAATTAGCAAATGCTAAGTAACAAAGAAGGGAAAAGCAAACAAATGGGTAATTTTTCAAAACTTGTTATCACAAAAAGTTTCATTCCTTCTCATTAATTTAAGTCCTATTCATTTCTATCCACGTCAGGGATTAGTCTAGGGAATTACCTCACCACTATAAGGACTCCGAAGCTGTGGACACTTCGGGATTGGAGATTGCGTTGATCTTGGTAAGCTTATGTCGCCGCACGTCGCCTCAACCAATCCTCCAATACCACCCTGACAATTTTCTTTTATTTTATTAAACAGGGTCTCAAACCCTCAGCCCAGAAAACAAATGAGCACACCATCCTCGAGGACTCGGTTGCTTAAAACCTCAGGATAACATTTAATCATATAACCTAGCGGCTCTAAATACATATTATCGTGACCCAACCACTATTGAACCACCCGTGCCTCCACATGGCACGACCACATCTTTCGTCGTTCAACCTGAAGAAATTGGCTCCCGGTACCACACGTTGCAAAACATTCATTTCGTGCGCACTTACGCCGTGTACCACCTAGGTAGGGAAACACCAATACGGGTTCCTTCCAACAAACCTACAGGTTGCATGCCCGACCTGTAGTTCTACTCCGAGTCATCCTTAACGTGACACATGATCCTTTCAGGATCCAACTCAAACCACATCAATTCCCATGATGTAATTCTTTCGTTAAGTCTTCGATTTGCATAATCAACAATACTTAGTATAGACTCACATATATATTATTCATATGCATATATACTCGAATTTATGCCTATTTTAACTCCCAAACCCTAACTTTCAAAGCCACCGCATAGATTTGATGCTTAATCCTTATTTTAGTGGGAATCACAAAGTAACTGTTTAGACTTTATCAGAAATAGCCAAAATTAGGGTTCTTTATAGTACAGAACATAAAATCAAAAATTTCAATAATCTCTTTTAAAACCCAACAGTAAAAGGAATGATTTCGTAACTTAATCGAGCTCTCTCTCGTGTATGCAAGGCTTTATTGTGTTTCGTTTTTAGAAAGGATATTTTAAGGCTCCTGAAAAGATCGAATTTCATTTTTGTATCAAAAACGCTAAGAACGTGTCAAGAACGTGAAGAACGAACGAAGAACATGAAGAACACTAAGAATACGAAGAACACGAAGAACACCAAGAACATATTTTCTCTTGAAGTTTCAGCAGAGCTTCCCCTTATACGGGGTGATATTTCTAGGAAAATTTCGACAGTTTCTCCTTATATCAGGACATATTTTTCAGAAAATTTCGGCAGAGTTTCCCCTTGTATCGGGACATATTTCTTGGAAAATTTCGGCAAAGTTTTCCCTTATATCGGGACATAATTCAAAATAAAAACAAAAGAGTTTCCTCTATAAAATCAATCGTGAGGAAAACAACAACAAAACTGAAAGAATATACTCAAACAACAAGAGATGAAGAATCGGTAGACACCACACATCTTATGTGAGTGAATGTGTGACGAATCACAGGGTTCACTGACGTGCATAGCCGCCCACACCTAAGTAGGGTGTTACACAGATTTCTCCTCGAACCACAACATAAAACGAATCGGAAAGAAAGATGGATCAAGAACAAAGTTTGGAAGAAAAGAGGATGAATTGAAATCCTAGCTTATGAAACAAATTAAGAGAGGATCATACCTTTATCCTCCTCGTTCTCCTGGCAGCGCTTCGCTAGCGCTCCTCCCTCGCCTCCCACTCCTCCTCCCAACCTCTCGACCCTAGCCCTTGGGGTGGTGGTGGTAGTGGAAATTGTAGAGAATGAATGGGTAGGGGGGTCTATTTATAGGCTCCAGAAAACCACTAACTATTGTTAGAAAACCATGGTTTAGACCTTAACCATGGTTTAACAGCCCATGGTTTTGTCCCATGGTTTTGGCCAAAACCTATCCCAAACTTGGGGCTTAAGTTAGAACATTCCCGATGATTCTAGATTCGCTAATGACGCTTAATTAACCCTAACCGTGATTAACTTTCACTAATCACGATTTAACTTTCGCGGTTTACACATATTTTGCTAGCTATTGATTAGTGTTGCTAATGATCATTAGCAGTTTTCAATCCATCATTAGTTTCTTTAATCACACTTAATTAGTCTTAATAACAGTCATTATGGGTTAATGACTTCTTAACCCTCCTTACTTCTCTTTCTTATGAAAATCATAACAAATCGAAATGAAGTCCGATTCACACGAAACAAATTCTGTTGGTTTTCTCTTGATGAGCCAGATCTTATTATATAGGATCCGAGATATGCCAAGTTCAAGGATTTACAGGGCGAGGGAGGAGCGAGGTGTAACGCTCAAATGGGGGCTGAACTGGAGGTAGGAGACGGGGTCCTAACTGTTGGATATTGCGATCCAACAGTCAGGAATGAGGCACAAAGCTAAGATTGAGATCAGATATGGTGATCCGATCCAACGGTGGAAAGATGAGCGGGGTAGAGCAGCTTGGATGGGTTGTGGAGTGAGATCCAAGGGCTATGATAGAATGAATGACGTGGAGGAAGCAGAGCTGTGGGATGTTGGGTGATCTAGCGGGTGAGATGAGAGCGGAGGAGTGTGGCTTGGATCTCATCTAGAAGGAAGAGCCAAGAGCGGAGGATTGAGCAGGGATCAACGGATGAGATGGAGGCAGGAAAGGAGCATCATAAGGTTATGGAGAGAGACGAGTGGTGCGCGGAGAAGGGGCCACGTTGGCAGCCATGAGGGTGCCACATGGCCCAATCAGATTATTCTAAAATTGGGAAAAGAATAGAAAATAAGAAAGAAATAAAAGGAGGAAAAATCAGCAAAAAGTCAAAACATGAAAGTTTTATATATCTAGGAGATTCACAAGTTTCATGTTGGAAACAAAGTCAAAAGAGATTAAATATAGTAGGAAATATTTTTGAAGGCATTTTAATAGATAAAAATACCGCTTTTAATTGTTTTGAGATTTTTTTGTATTTTAAATTTCTTTTTATCACCAAAATAATTATCTACAATAATTACTCTAACTTTTAGTATTTTTTAATAGGAAATAAATTAAGAAAATAAAAGGATTAATTTTTGTATAAGAATTAGGGTTAATTATAGGATAAGGGTTTATTGATAAATATGTAGAATTATGGGTTCAACCATGATCTAGTCAAAAGGAATCCAATTTATTCAATTATAATAGTCTATGTTTTGTTCATATAATATAAGGATATGACATTTAGTATACTGCAATCATGAGAGTCGAGTCGAGATGTCACCCAAGGTCCCAGTCCAGGAGACTCCCCTCTAGACCTAATCCTCAACACTAGGGAATAAGCTTTTCTTGCATTCAATCCACCATCTCATTAGTTTGTCAGGGCCAGATAGGAGGGAATAAGATCGTTTATTTTCTTCTCTCCCTCACATTGGAATGAGGATCCTCTCAAGTGTCTTATTACTCAACACATGTATATTTTTGGTTGCTGACCATTGTGTCCGTCAAGAGTTTTTGGAGTCATCTACACTTGTTTTCCTAGAAATACACTGGGGTGTGCCTTTTTTTGAGTATCTAATACACATTCTATGCCCATACTTGTAGAATTTAAGATGCAAAGCCCTTTTTGGGGGCTAGCCTGACTCCTTGATCCTAATTAGTTTTGGTCCAATTGGAAACTTTGAACAGGTTGGGAGAGCTTGCCTTTGATGTAAGCCATTTGATTTTTGACTTCGAATTGAATTGAGAGAGCTTTTAAATATTTCTTCTTTTCTTTTCTTTGTAGCTAGCTCCACTGCTTTTACCAAGAGTTAGCGCATACAGATCAACAAATTATTAAGTTTCATCACACCCTGACACATAGGCCAGTATCAAACGATGGCATGAGAACTTGTTCACATCCTGGCTAGGGTTTGCTTACACTCATATTTCTTGAAGTCTTCATTGACTTTATCCCATCCTTAAGCATCATTATATCGGGTCTAAACTCAAATCTCCAGTCCCACTGATAACTCAACTCATCTCATCAATCATGCAATTGTGAAAGTAATGTGTTGATCATAATCTTTAGAAGGTAGAGATGAAGAGTGAAATATAGCACTCAAATCTTTCAAACTAGGGAAGTGTGGATTTTTAATTTTCAAACCCTAATGACTAAGGTTCGTTAACTCAGGTTCTCACGATCTCAAAAATCAGGTGTCCTTAAATCCTTAAGCCTTGAGTGACAGTGAAAGTATCAGGAATACACCAACTCGAATGTTAGTGATTTTTTGTGATTTTTGAATTATGAAATTTTTATGGGATTTTTTTAATCTTAAGAGAAATAATAACTGGCTCAAGCTCATATGAATAGTTGTATCCATTTCTAGCCAATATGGGTATAAGTACGGACCGTCAAACGACTACATGTATTACTTCAATATGGTGCCATTCACATTGTCTTTTAACCACTCACTCTACTAAGGGAGACCATAGTTCCCTTACTGAGAAATGGCTACTCATTTTTAAGCTCAGTAGTCAGAATCACTGCTCAAGAAAAGTTTTTATTTTTCAGTTTTTTATGGGATTTTTGAATAAGGTTATTTGTAATTACAAAATAAGAAGTTAGTCCCTCAATTTCTGAAAAGATTTTTGAATTTTTTGTCCAAACCATGTCACATAATATAGAGCTTTTTAAAATATTTTTCAAATGATTTTCAAAACGAGTCAAATCCCCATTTTTTAAACCATCGTCAAACATTTTTCAAAATAGTGTCACATAGTCAAAAAAAATTCAAAGTATTTACAAATATTTACGAAAATCAGTTCAAGAATACTTACATGCTATCGTAAAAAAATTCAAATTTTTTTAGTTTTCGAAATATGAGCTCTGGCTAAAGTATATATACAATATGTATGGTATACCCCTATACTTAACTTTTGTTATGTCCTCATAGCACAAAGTGATATGAAGCCATATCTCAGGTTAATTACAAGGTGATATATCATAACTGACTCAGATGCTCACCCTATACTTAGGTTAAAATACATTAGTATAAGAAGAACAAGAAGAGGGAAGGATGATCTTGAATCGGGTCCTCCTATACTTAGGCTAAGAATAGCCTAAGTATTGGATATGCAATAAGGATGGAAGGACCCACGGTAAGTAATCAGAGGTTGTATAAGGTTCCCCCTATACTTAGGCTGAAGAAGAGCCTAAGTATCTGGATGTTGAATTAAAGATGGGGAACCCTGGGTTAGTTGCAGTTAGAGGGGGGTATCTGTGGACATGGAGGGGGGATCATCTAGGGTTACGGTAGAGGTAAGCAGAATAGGCATTCAAGGTTCAATCACTCATGTAATACCATTGATTCACCAACACACACATGAGGTCCATGAAGGTTTGGTCGTATTTATCTAGTCTATTTTATTGATGATCACCCAAAATTGAAGTCCATTACACACGTTTAAAGATAGGTTTTGGGCACTATCTTAGGGATACATCCTCACCTCTCAACAATCAATCACAAGCTGCGTATAATGAGGGTATTATTCTCCCATAATCCAAGGTTGTTTTTATTCTATTTTATTTAATCAACTTGGATTACAGTCCCAATTTTATGCTTAGGTTATCACTATATTAATGTGAGCAGAAGTCAAGCATTCATCATCTAATTGGCTATTCCCAACTTCCTTTAATATCTTAAGTGATAAATCAGGGGAAGATAGAGAAAACCGATGCATTTCTAAAAATTATGATGCATGCTCGAGAGAGAACTTATGGTGCCTCCATCAATCTCCATGCGCATGCAAGACTGTATTTAAATTTTACATGACATACATGCAAGTCGAAGAAACCATACCCTGACATGCTTCTATTAGCGGGAAAGAATTCAATTAATTTGGCTAAGTGAAGCGATGTACATGCGTCTCATGAATTATGTGTGTCCTACCTATGAAATGGCACATAAAATATGAAAAATAAAGCGATCTCGGAGAGCCATGTGCCTATCCCTAGGATGACACTAAAGTGAAGCCCCACCCGGACTGGGGTGAAACAGGCTCCACACAACACACATGCAAGGTCCAAGTCCAAATTACATGTGTGAGACCTCAAACATGGACTGCTGGAAATGTAATTATGCAAGTATATACAAGATGACAATGAAATGGATTGTTAATTAAAATCCTTGAATTCTCCTGAGTTTCTTCTATGGTTCCTTACAGCGGGACCTCCCAACTCCACGCCTCCATGTAGATCGAGCATCCTCCATCACCATGGGCCCTGCCACAAAAGGTAGATGCCAGAAAAATATCAAGAAAATTAATAAATAAATAATGCAAAACAAACACAATGTGAAGACCTAAAGTTTTGAAAATAATCAACTCAGAAAAAATATGATAAAATTCAATAAATACATAAATAAGGGTGAGTCATGTCCCCGGTAACGATGCCATTTGATGAAATGAAAATCTATCTCTTTAATCGATAATTGTAGTATAGAAGGCATATTTCAATTAAGCAAAACCACACAGTTGAATATGTTGAAAATTTAACTTGCTTAGTATACCAAGGTCGAAGCACGTAGACACGAGCCTCCTCTTCTATTTACACAAAATGTATAGATACACAGTGTAATAATGCAAACAAAATGGCATAGAAATAATACATGCATTTTTTATTTGGTTTTATGTAGTTAAATAAGATGCATCTGTAAGATATGCAACAAATAATCATGCGAGAACAATGTACTATATACCTTAAAAATATCCAAGTTAATGAGCGATAAAACATAGGTCAATTCTAGACGAATTTGATGCAACAAGTCAAATCAATTAACTACAAAAAGGCATTGAGTCAAGGAGCATGTGACACAAAAGAATTAGGAATTATCAATGTATTGCAAGGTGTCAAGTAAGAAAATAAACAATGCCATCAGAAAGAGAATGAAAAGAGCAATAAAATGAAATTGAAATACCCTGAAATAGAGATAGTATGCTCAAGATATAATCAATAGAGTCCAGGGGCACAAAAGTGATAAAACTACATAAATAAAAAGATAAATATGCATAAAGGCCACTAGGAGGGACATTTATGCAATATCGAAAAGGCAGCGGGGCATCTTTGCAAAATTTCCAGGTGCAGCACGTGAGGCACACACACATGGAGAGGACTTCTGTGCAATTATGTAAAAACTATGGGGTAGGGTGCAATTTACCATCCCACATGTGCTCTGCATGCGCGCGAGCTAGACTCAGGAGCGGGCGGAGGTTCGGGCAGGTGGATCGTGTGGCGAAGCTACACATGGCGCAGTCATGGTGCTATAGGTCCACCCGAGGCTGGGAGTCTCGGGTGGGTGGATCCAACAATTGCAGGGCTTCCTCGATATCAGAATTGAACGATGCTGGCTCCTTTGATGTAGATGTCATCTGATGAAGATCCGAGGGCATCTGCTTCTCCTTCCTCGGTTCATGGGTGATGGCGAGGAGCCTGGGCCCTAGTGACCTCCCTTGAGCTCTACCGATGTTCTGCTCGACGGTGAAGGGTCGTGGAAGTTTGAGGGAACTCGGGCGAAGGTCTGACTGGTGATATGAAGCAGCTTCGATAGCGGAGAAGGCGAGGCAGGGTCTGTTCATCAAAGGCGATGAAGGAGATCGGAGCATGGTTGTATTGTCCGATCATTAAGGGTGGAAGGGTCCTACAGATGGTTAGAATAGCCGTGGCGTGTGTGCGTATGATGGAGTGAGCGAAATGGGGTCCAATTGAGGTGGAGGAGTGGGGGACTAGGGGTTCTTCTTTGATGAGCCAAGGAAGAAAGTGGGGCAGGTGTGAACGGGGTTTTGGAGAAGGGAAGGGATGAACTGAGGGTGTCACAAGGATGACAGAGATGAGAAGAAGCTCAGAGGATGGTCAGATGATGGTGGTATGCATTGTGTGTGGCGGAAAAAATAAAAGAAAAATCCAAGAAAAAGGGAAGAGGTACCTGATCGAAGCAAGGAATTGGCAGAGGAGGAGGCTTGTACTAAGGCTCCTTGGGAGCCTTTGGTTGTCGCACATCGAGGCAGTCAACCTCGGTGCTCAATGGAGTCTAGGGTGGTTGTAACACAACGGTCAATGTCGTGGGTCAACACTGGGGCTACTGGCCATGATCGCCTTCTCAATCTCCCATCCCCTGTCACAGGAAAGAGCGGAGGAGCTAGGGTTTCACTCGTGGATTGGTGGACGTGGATTGACGATGGCAGAGGAGGCTTTAAATAAGAGGAACTCTGGTGTTATGACTGGTGGTAGGGGGTTCTTTGTTATTGCTGGCGATAGGCACTTGAGAAAGGGACGAGGGTATTTATGGGTGCGCGAGAGACGGAGGAGTTAGGGCTACGTGAAGGGGCCGTTAGGGAGCGGAGAGGGTGATTGAGGTGGATGCTAAAAAAGGAAGGGGGCGAGGGCAGAGCAAGGTGTAACGCTCGGAGTGGAGCGACTTGGATGGGTTCTGGAGTGAGATCCAAGGGTTAGGATAGAATGAATGATGTGGAGGAAGCAGAGCTGTGGGATGTTGGGCAATCTAACAAGTGAGATGTGAGTAGAGGAGTGCAACTTGGATCTCATCTGGAAGGAAGATCCAAGGGCGGAGGATTAAGCGGGGATCAACAGATGATATGGAGGCAGACAAAGGAGCATCAGACGGCTATGGAGAGAGACCGGTGGCATGCGGAGAAGGGGCCACGTGGGCGGCCATGAGGGCACCACATGGCCCAATCAGATTATTAAGAAATAGGGAAAAGAATAAAAAATAAGAAAGAAATAAAAGGAAGAAGAATTAGCAAAAAGTCAAAACTAAAAGTTTTAGATCTCGAGGAGATCTATAAGTTTTATGTTGGACACAAAGTCAAAAGAGGTTGAATATACAAGGAAATATTTTTGGAAGAATTGTTAATAGATAAAAATACTGCTTTAATTGTTTTGAGATTTTTTATATTTTAAATTTCTTTTCAAAACTAAAACAAATATCTATAATAATCGCTCTAATTTTTAATGGTTTTTGTTAGGAAATAAATTAAGAAAATAAAAGGGGTAATTTTTGTACAAGAATTAAGGTTAATTATTGGAAAAGGGTTTATTGATAAAGATATAGAATTAATGAAGATTTGGAATGAAGTGCTCATGCTCCGAGGATAATAAGGGAGTATAGTAATGATAAATCATGGATTCATCACGAGGGTGAGAAAGGAAAGAAAAAATTTATGTATACACAATGGCATTGGTCCCCTATACTTAGGCTCAGATCAGCCTAAGTATGAAAGAGCAATCATAGGAGGAGGACCGAATAGATTAGGGATGGATATACAAGTGATCGGTGGAATCTCCTAGTTGCATTGAAGAGGATGGCTTCAATTATCAAGGTTTCACACAAGCCAAGGGAGTCTTTCATCTGATTCAGTTCCCTATGTGAAGGAGATATGCTCAACCTGTATCAACTGCTCATGTGATTCGATGAAGTGCTTAAGCGGTTGTCCATTGACTAGGGAAGTTTGTGTACAATCTGTTGTCTCAGAAATTGTGACGTTGCCATTATTGTGTACTTCCATAATGATGAAAGGTCCCATCCATTTTGATTTTAGCATGCCTTTAAAAAATCTACAACCTTGCATTAAACAATCACACTTTCTGCCCCGGGACGAATTTCTTCTAATGTGCTTGTCATGCCATTTCTGTACTCTGTCCTTACAAATTGTGTTGTTCTCATATGCATGGTTTCTGATCTCTGAAAGCTCATTTAAATCCATATCTCTATTCTTCTTGGTGACAATTCCAGTTGATCTTTTTGATTATCCATTCTGATTTGATCACTAATTCAGCGGGCAAGTGACATGGTTTTCCAAATACCATTCTAAACGGGAAGGTGCCCAATGTGGTCTTATAGGCCATCTTGTAAGACCATAGAACTTGATCCAGGAGTCGAGACCAGTTCTTCCTGTCAGGACAAACTAGCTTTTGTAAAATTCCTTTGACCTCCATGTTTGACACCTCTACCATGCTGTTAGATTGTGGGTGGTAAGGACTAGAGACACGGTGCTCGATGTCATATTCCTTAGTCAACTTCCTCACCTCACTGTTGACAAAGTGGCTACCCCTGTCAAATATCAGAACCTTGGGGATCCCGAACCTAATATGATCTTTTAGAAATTTATAAATGGTTCTGCTGTCTGTGGCTCAAGTAGGGTTAGATTCCACCCACCTTGATAAATGGTCTACCTTGAGAAGAATGTAGTCAAATCCATGATTGTTAGGAAATGAGCCCATAAAGTCAATGCCACATGTGGTGAATACATCACAAATGATCATCGGTTGCATAGGCATGGCATCTTTAGGATCAATGATCCCTCCCATTCTCTGACAGACCGGGCACAACCTGACAAAATTGTAGGCATCATTAAACAAGGTTGGCAAGTAAAATCCACATTGTAATATCTTCTCAGTGGTCCTCTTCTCGTAGTGGTGTCCCCCTGCCTCCAAGGTGTGGCATAGATTGAGGACACTTTGGTATTCCTCGTGAGGAATACACCTTCTCCATATATAATTTGGTCCTTCAAAGAAAAGGAACGAATCCTCCCATTGGTAGTGATTCCGACTTAAATCGGTCAATTCTATTCTTGGGCCAACCTTGATGAACTTTCTTAGAGACAAGATAGTTAACCATGTCTGCATACCATGGGAGGGAGTCAATAATAGAAATTGACTCGTTTGGTAAGGATTCACGGATCGATTATGAATCATGGATTTTATCTTGTTCGATATGGGATATATGGTCAGCTACTACATTCTTCACTCTAGGCTTATCTTTAATCTCCAAAATTAAATTTCTTAAGTAGAAGTATCCATCCGAGAAGACATTCCTTTATGTCTTTCTTCACCATTAAGTATCGAATGGTTGAATGATCTGTGTACACTGTCACCTTAGATCCTAGAAGTAGATATCTGAATTTTTCTAAGACAAAGACTACAACAAGCATTTCCTTTACTGTCACAAGTATAATTTTTCTAAGCAGGATCCAAAACTTTGCTTGTGTTGTGAATAGTATAAGGAACTCCATCTCTCCTCTGTCTGAGCACAACTCCTACTGCAAAATCAGAGGCATCGGTCATGATCTCGAAGGGAAGAGACCAGTCAGGAGCTTGTAGGATGGGAGACTCCATAATCTTCTTCTTGAGCAGCTCGAAGGCCTCAAGACACTTATGATCTATAATGAACTCAGTGTCTTTCCCTAAGAGCTCAGTCAATGGTCGAGCAATTTTTGAAAAATCCTTAATAAATCTTTGATAAAATTAGACATGCCCTAGAAAAGGGCATACTTGCTTTACATTGGTTGGTGGCTCGAGTTTCTTGATAACATCCACCTTGGTTAGGTCAACCTCCATTCCCTTATTGTAGATGACGTGCCCCAACACGATGCCTCCTTTACCATGAAATGAATTCTCTCCCAGGAGAGCACCAGACTAACCTCCCTACATTTCTCGAGGACTCAGTCCAAGTGCACGAGACAATCATTGAATGAATCAGAAGTCATCCATAAACACTTCCAGGAAATCTCCAACCATTTCGATAAAAATCTCAATCATGCACCGCTGAAAAGTGTTGGGGCATTACATAGCTTGAAAGGCATGCATTTGAAAGCTTAAGTACTGAAGGGACAAGTGAATGTTGTTTTTTCCTGGTCCTCAGGCGAGATCGCTACTTGATTGTAACCTGAGTACTCGTATAAAAAGCAGAAGTATTATCTTCCCACTAATCTCTCCAAAATTTGATCAATAAATGGCAATGGAAAGTTATCCTTTTTTGTCGCGGCATTCAAGCATTTGTAATCCACACAGACATGCCATGATGTGGGTACTCTTGTCATGATATCCTCTCCCTCCTCATTGGTGGTGATCTAGAGTCCTGACTTCTTCGGGACTACGTGTAATGGTGCCACCCATTTGGAGTCCGAGATGGGATAAATGAACTCTGCTCCACACCATTTTCTATCTCAGTCTTAACCACTTCTCGTAAATTGGGATTCAAACTATGCTGGAATTCTCGAGAGGGTTTGTCATTGTCCTCAAGGTATATATGGTGTCAGTAAAGAGTCGGATTAATGTTGAGGACAATTTTCCATGGGTCTAGAATAAACCACACAAGGCGAGATCACAATGTCACTGAGGCGACCTGCGAGAAATCAGATCTTTAGTCTACAATTATCCCACAACAAAGATCAAACAATGAAAAGCAGTGCAGAGTTAAAATTTCTTATAACTCTACAACAAAGATGTGTATAGGTGCAAGTATGTGTAGAGTGTCGAACATAGGAAGCAAACAGGTAGATCAAGGCAATCATGCACAAAAGTGAATGTGATCAATTGTCTATATGTGCTATTTTTTGTGGGCTTTGATTTTATTTTTTTAATTTTATATTTTTATATTTTAATTTTTAATTTCTGATTTTGTATTTTCTTTTTGTATTTTAGATTTTTATATTTTTTTCTTTTGAATTATAAAATAATATATATATAATAAGAAAAGGGAGATATAATGTATAAAAATAGGTAAAAATAAGCAAAATTCAGGAATTAAAATCTTTTTATGATTTTATGATTTTCTAATGATTTTGTGATTTTTCTATCTTTTTGCTAATTTTTTTGGTATTTTTAAAATCAGAAAAAGTCAAAACAAGGAATAAAATAAAGATCTGAAATTAAAATGGAGAAATAAAAATACAAAATAGAGACAAAAATTCTCCAAATTAATTTTAAAATAAAGATAAAAAAATAAAGAAAATTTTGGAAACAGAAATAATATTTTTAGGATTTTTTAGGAATTTTTTATATTTTTGTAGAGATTTTTAGTGTTTTCTTATTTTTTGATTTTTCTTTTATACTTTTTTATGATTTTTGGATTGAATATAAAACACACAAAAATACACACAATAAATTTTTTGGGAATTTTTAAAGAAGTTTTTATAATGTTTGTGGATTTTATAATACAAAAAGATGAAAAATACAAGTTTTTTATTTTTTTGAAAATATTAAATAATGAAAAAATGCAAAATAAAAATATGGCATGGAAGTAGAATGCAACATGAACTTATTCCCATTTTTAGAGATTTTTTTGAGATTTAGAGAAGCATGAAATAAATAAAAGAAACAAAAAGAAAAACCAACCTAGCAGGGGTATTTTCGTAAATAGGCAAAAGTCCAGGGGGCTGAATACAATTTGTCCTGAAATATATAATGCAATAAAAAACTTTGTGGACAGAAAATAAATAGCCAAACATCTAGGGATAAAAGTGCAAAATGGCCAACGTCACGTGCACGGGGCACGTGACCTGGCGAGGACCTATCCGTAATTATGAGAAACCTGGGGGCTAGATTGCAAATTCTCCAAAAATATTGTACTGAAATAAAATGTTTCTGGACTAATTATAAAGTACAAAATACACAAGGGTCCCGACGCAAAATTCCCCCACCCCACATGCACAACTCACGTGAGGTGACGTGGACAAGGGCCTCAATGCAAATACTCGAACTATAGGGGTGTTTTTGCAAAATGTACAAAATAAAAATAACAACAGATGAATGATTATACACTAATTATTAAATACAGAAACGAACGGGTGCAAAAGCACAAAATACCCACACCTGGGGATCTGACGGTAGATACTCTTTCACTTGCCACGTGTCGGAGATCCAACGGCTGATACCCCTTCACGATCGACGACCATGATTAGATCCGTCTGAAAGATTTGACGGTGTTGGGCAAACAGGATCCAACGACAGCTGCACAATCTGGGCTTCGGCCTTGATCCGACGACGGAGAGCCTAGAACGAAGAACAGGGAAGAGCCACCGGCAGAGCGACCTTCCCCGACCTCGATCTCAGCCCCGGCACAGTTTTGAGCTCCCAAAATGGCCGTGAAGTCTCCTGCAAAGGTCCTCTCAGTGCTGGCGTACCCAAAAGACCCCGACGATGACCAGAGAGCTCGTAAGAAGGCGGCGAAGCTCGCAGCTCCAGGATCCTCCGTCAAGCCACCAAAACTACTCCAGCTTCGTCTTTGTTGCTCAAATCTTCATAGGAAGCAGCTGGGGACGATAGAAAACTACCTCGTCCCGTAATAAGTGTGGAATGGATGTGGAGGGAGCGAGGTGAGGGCTCGCTAGCGTGAGCTCCGGTGAGGAGTGAATGAAGGTGGCGTATCGGGAAAAAGGCGAGAGGAAATGTAGTGGTCGAATCCTAAGACAAAGAGAAAGCAAAAAATACAAAAAAATGAAAGAAACGTAAACCTCAATGGCCATTGGCCAGAGATGGATCTCACGACCAAGGCGGCCGGAGATGGGTGGAACGGCCGCCTCAGCCTTCGTCTGGGGCTCCCTCGCCGGCTGGAGGAGGTCTGTCACACCTCCGATCCGGAGCACGACCAAAGGGATCCACATAAGGGTCGAAGAGGGTTCGAAGAATGAAGGGAAATTTGGGAGGTATTTTTGAATAGGTTGACGAAAGCAGTATGAAGAACTAGGTGAAGCAGACGAGTCGATGATCCAAAGATCAATGTAAGATAGTGGCGTGAATCATCGATTCAAGACAAAGAAAAGTCGTGAAGAGTCGAACACGAGATGGTGAAAGGGCTCACCTCGAAAAAATCACGAAGTTGGCCAAATACCAATGTTCTGACGAAGGCACAAGCAATGGGTCAGAGAGTTGACACGCGGGTCAACTCTTTGACCCTCCTGGTTGGTCCACGTGGACCAACTAGGAAAAAGCCTGGAGAAAATACTTATAAATTCATTTTAAAATAGCAAATGATTTAATTATTTTTAGGTTATTGAATAAAAAATGTTATTATTTTATAAATTATTTTATTATGATTTTTATTTATTTTTATAGGTATAAATTTACAAGTTACCTTTTAAGCCTATGTAGGTATATTTATCTATAAATTTTAACATTTTATTTTTTATTTTGTACTTTTAATTTTATTAGTTTGGTTTATTATTTTATATATTTATAACTTATTTTTATATACTTAAATATATTTTTATTTTATTTTTATGATGTATTTTATATAATTAAATAGATAGATGTATATATTGTATAGGTATTTTCATAGGCATTATACCTATGTGTTTTATTTACATATTTTATTTTTGTATTTCTTTATGTTTTTATTCATATTTTAATATACATATATATTATAAATAATGTTTACGGAATTATAAAAATATAAAATTATGAAAATAATGAATAATAAATAAAATGAATATTTTAATCGGTATAGCTATACAAGAGGGGTCCAAAACTCAACTTTCAAATCGTAGCTCCGAAAAATACGAATCCACCTTCATTAAATAGCTTATTGAAAATTATATAAGTGATTTTGATTTATTTTGAGAGATACAGGTTTGGGAAGTTGGAATTCTGGAAACTTATTCAGATCATAACTTTTTATCTGTACATTCTTTTTGTATGAAATAAATTTTGGATTTTTTTTATATTTAATTATCTACAAGTTTTATGTATAAAGTTTCTTTATTTGAAGTATAAAAAGTGAAACTAAAAATAGGTCCCAAAATGAATAAAGAATGAATTGAATAAAAGGGATTTTTATTGGTTTTTGGCCCTTATCTCCCCCTACTTTATTCCTTGTCGACCTAGTCATCGAGATGCTTAGGTTTCGGGGTTTCGAGTCATAAAATATTTACAATATTTTATTCTTTTTTCTTATCTTTATTCTATAATTTTGGCATTAAAAGAAGTATTTTATACAATATTTACACAAATATGCATGCATGCTAAAATGCCTAAATTAAGCCCATTTTCACGCATTTACTAGGGTTTTAAGGCCAAAATGATAGAATAAAGATGATGAAATGTAGATTCATCATCCCCCTATACTTGCCTTTGTTAGTCCCTAGCAGACACGTATGCAATACGTGCAGAAAAAGAAAAACAAAGAAAAGAAAAATAAGAAAATTGGATTTAATTTAATGATCAAAGTTGTCATCACAAAATCAAAGTTTGGAGCTTAAGTCGGACCTTTAGAATTTTAGTGCAGGTGGAACCTTAATGGGAATCAGATTTGAAATCCAATAGCCTTCGAGAATCCCAAAACTCTGCTCAAGTCTCCTCAATAGCCAGGTCAGAAATATTTCAACTCATATGCAAACCCTCACGACTATGAATCTGACTCGTACAGTGTAAGTGATAGTGGCTCTCCCCAACTAGAATGACAAAGAGATTGACTTCTCCAGTACGACAACTCAATGATTCCCCAATCCAATAACTCCTTCCTCGAGGAGCAGGGTATCCCCTTCTAAGTTCAAGTGGCAACCAACTCAAGAGGAGGGGTGAAGAGAAGAATGGACGGTAGCCAGTGTAGCTACCTATCCTAGGATGCAAGACCAGTGTAATCAAGTCATCCAGCTGCAGGCTCACATAATTTGACTTTGGAACTCGAGCTTGCTTATTTTCTATACAGCATATGTACATTCCGGCAGGCATTTTATTTTTGTACACGCCTGTCCACTTTTTTTGAGTTTTTTTTTGAAATACTATTTACAGTAGCATTTACATAGGGAGTTTTTCCTCTTGAGCCAGTAGACTATCCCTCTTTTGAAGCTTTATTGCAATCCACACTCTCCTGTCTTTAGAATTCCTCATTACTGGACGGATTGGGGTGCACTTCCCTCCTTAGAGGAGGACAAATATTTCCACTTGTGTGCGTCTCATACCGACAAATCCAACCCCCTTACCACTCCAACTGAGTTGAGCCATGTGAAAGGTGTAGGTGTCCAAGTTAGGTCATTATCAAAAGAATCGTGTGTGTGCTCCAAAATACTCTACTTAGGCAGTTAAGAATCCATTGAACCAAGTCTCCTAATCCTCAAAGAATTAAGTCAACTAGACCTGAAGTACCTCAATTTCAGTTCCTATAAGGTTCCTGTTATTAGGTAGATTTTAAGGTTCAACCAAGCTCCAATCTCTGGATTTTACTTAGACTTAGTCAACCATCAAACTCAATCCGAAAAAATGCAAATGCTATGCAAAATGCAGAAAATATTTTTGTGATGCAATTTTCAAAGATTTTGGACTTTTTATGGATTTTTGAAAAGGATGATGCATATGTATTTTTTTTGTATTTTCAAAAAGATTTTTCAAATGTTTTTGGTATTTTAGTTTTGCAAATGTTTTTGGGATTTTTGAAAAGAAAAGATTTTGGCTAAAATCTAGGCACAAAATATTTACTCAGAGATGTATCTTATATTTATAAGAAGTAGATTTTAAGAATTTACAAGGGCAAGTGGTCAATTTTATAGGTATATATAATGAATTTTGGTATGATGTATGTATTCCTCAAATTTATTTGAAAAAGTCTTTCAAACAATTTTTGAAAACTACAATCCAAAATAATTTTTACAAACATTTTTACAAACATGTACACACATTTGAAAATTATTTTGCAAGGTTTTTCAAATAGTATATATAGATTTTTCAACATATTTTTGCAACCATTTTCAAACCATTTGCAAATAATTTTTCAAACATTTTATTTCACATAAAGAAAATAAAATTTTCAAAATAAAATGTTTTTACAAAGGTTGAAAATATTGAAAAAAAATGTTTTCAAATAGTTTTCAAAATATTTTTCAAACGAGTTTTCAAACTATTTTTCAAACATTTTGCAAAAAATAGTTTCTCCTTATTTATTAATTAGTAAATACAAAAAGAATTTGGGGAATAATAACATCTTTTTATTGAGGTTTTTAATGAATTTAATTAGTGATTAGCTAAATTTATTAAATACGAAAGTACGAGTTATGTCTAAAGTATATACGTAGTATATAAGACCACCCTATATTTAGCTTGAGCTATGTCCTCATAGATCAGAGAGAAAAGAGAAGACATAACTCATACTGAGTATAGACAAGTCTAAAGAATAAAGAACGAATGAAATGAATGAATGAGAAGTTGACCGTCCCCCCATACTTAGGATCAAATAATCCTAAGTATAGTAGACTATACACAAAGCAGGGAGGGTCAAGGGTGGGAATGAATAAATCGTACTCAGACTGTCTCCCCCTATACTTAGGGTATGATATCCCTAAGTATAGACAAGAAGAGAAGATAATGGAGAGGATCAAAGAATAGAGAAACTCGAGGTGCACACCCCCTATACTTAGGACAAAGTACGCCCTAAGTATAGAAGACTAACAAAAAGGGGCGATACCTTTTTTGGTAGAAAAAGATAATAGAAAAGGAAAAGAAGAAAAAAAGAAAAGAGAAGTGAAGATGGTAGAAGAGATCAGAAGATGTACACACCACTCCCCCCTATACTTAGGGTGATAGAAGCCCTAAGTATAGGCAACAACAGGAGTAATGAAACGGAACGACGACTGAACACTCGGCTCATCCACCCCCTCTACTTAGGACAAAGCACGTCCTAAGCAAGGCACACACGAGAATGGGTGGATGAGCAATAGGGAGAGAGACAGAGGGAAACAAATGAGTATACAACAAAGATAGATGTACAGAGAGTCAAGAAGGTAGAAAGCGAACCTTCTTGCGGGACCGTTGAGGGATAGATCTGGTGTGGTGCAGGTCGACATCGGGGTCCACAGTGGACAAAAGACGATCATGGTTGACGGGGTGTAGGTCCTCAGTGGTCCTAGGGTGAAGGGTCAGGTCTGGGCTTAGGGGTCTCATCGATATCGAAATGAGAAGGGACGAACTCATCATCATCAGAAGAAGTAAGGTCAGTGTCGTCCTGCGAGGTGTCATCCAGGTTAAAACTAAAAGGCACGAACTCATCAGTGGAAGTGGTCAAACTCTATTCATCCTCTACAATCTCAACCGGATCATCTTTCAAAAGGCCTGAATTCTCGAATAGAAGCAACCAAATCAAATTCGGCCTTTGTCTTATCTGAATCTAAGTGAACAGGAGCGGACTCATCAGTGAAAGTAGTCGAGTCATGTCCGTCCTGTTTGGTCTCTAAATCTGCCCTCCGCTCAATGGTGTCAATCGTGTAAATCCTGCGGATGTCATCAACACATCGCCAATCACAGGAAGCAGAAACTCCAAGGTCTATGCTTTCCGACCTTTCCTTCTTGGAGAGGAATTCTCGGGTCTCATCATCGGTCATCAAGAAAGTCTCTCTGATATCTGCATATAGATCATAGGCCTCGGGGTCAACCAAGATAGGTGAGGTCACATCAGGTGTAGGTCTCTAGTCGGCAGGGGATGCAGTGATCAACACTTCGCTCTCATCAGCAGGACGGAAGCAAATCAATCAATAATGACCCTCGCAGAGGCGAGGAATGGCCATCTCAAGATGATTGGAGAATGCTCCCCTGTGGAGGTCTCCATGGGCCAAACAACAAAGTCAACATGGTAGCTCGTTCCCTAAATCGAAATGATGGCATTTTCAAGGATACCATTCGGCCTCTTTATTGATCCATCAGCAAACTGAACGATCATACTGGTCTTCTTGAGAGGCTCTAAGTGAAGAGACTGTACCAACGAGAAGGGTAATATGCTAATCGAAGCACCATCGTCTAGGAAAGTGTGATCACATGCGTGGTCAGAGATGGTGCATCTCATGAAAGGTGTGGCAGTGTTCCTCTTCCGAGGAATGGGACGATGTGTGATGGCGTAGGCAGTGGCCATGGTCAGAATGTGACGCTCAGATCTGCTCCTCTGCTTTCTCTTCTTATGATGAGGAGCAGGAGCAGATAGTTGGTTCATGGCCTGATAAAGTGGGGCATCAATGATTTCATGAATAGCGACCACCACTTCAGGTTCAGTCAACATTTTTTTTGAATTTTTGGACCTCCTCCATACAAGGAAGAAGGACAGAATCAACATCTACACAAGGCATGCCTTGAGCAGTCTGTACAGCGGCATCCTTGGGGTCAATGGTGGGACAGAGTGTGAATGGATGTGTGGCCAAGGGATCTGGCAAGTGGGCGCTCTCCTTACAGTCTGAATCAACCAAGCGTCTCCCAAAATCTTTTTGGATTTTTAAATTTTTCTCATTTATTTGTATTTTGGGCGATTGCAAGCTCTCATGGAAATCCTGAATCAATTCCAAATCATCAGACCATGAAGCATTGATATGGCTCTTATTTAGACAGGTGAGGTCGTCAATCCTCGAATTCATTTGCTCCTTGAACTGAGACAAGGTCTCAAGAGTGGAAATCATGAGAGGTGACTCCAACAGATCAGTCTTGGGTGGATGTGAAGGTGGAGAGTATGAAGGTGGTGGTGGATGTGGATAGAAGTCCGACACTTGATACTGTGGCTGAGGCAGGTATGTACAAAAATTAGAAAAAAATAAGAGGAGGATCCTCCTGATAAAAAGGAGGGGGACCGTCTGGGGTGAACGAAGGATCCGTGAAGTCCGGATAGAAAACGCTCCAGGGGTTCATCTCAAAACAAAAGGAGATGATAGTCGGGAGAGCACGAAGGTCAAATCAAGAGAAGTGAAGAAAAAGGCATAAATGCGTAGAGGCGATCTAGGATACACACAAAAAAATCACAAACAAAAATGAAAACAAGACAAACACTCAATTCACCTACTCAACTCAGTAGAGATTGCAAATGCTGTCTTTTTATCTTGTCTGTTTTAGAGTTAGGTGAGAAGTCCAAATGTTGTGCAAGCACTTAGGAGGCTGAAATGGGATTTTGGCGCTAGTCCTTAGGGTGTGCGCGAGCAATGTAAAATGAAGACAATGAGGAGATTACTCGCCCCAATACAAGGTTTTTCTTTTTGATCTTGTTTAGGGTCGAGTAATGTTAGCAGTCCTAATTTTATTTGTTATCACTTTTTTTGGTTTTTTAATGAGGAATGCACACACCTAACGAGGAATCAATTTTACTTAGCACCTAGGTTGGCAAAATCAGAGGTAGAGAAGCGGAAAAGCAATGCAAGCGGCAAACGATGATGAATGCTAAAGCGTAAATGCTCACCTTGCCTCCAGCACTCTACATGCAAGGATGCTCAGCAGAATTGAAACCTAATCTATATGCAGATGCAAGCCGATGAAATCGCCCTAGGGTGAGAAGCTGCTATTAGCGTGAAGCACAGTTTTCAAAATTTGACTAAGTCCAAACGTCACTATAGGAACACACAAATATATTAAGTGTTTGTACCTAATACTATCGAAAAGCAGATCCTACACTAAGGGCTCAATCACACAAAAGAAATAAAACAAAAATCAAAAAACAAAGGAAAAAAGAAAATGCGATGAAAACACGAAAACCGCGGTGAGCCCCCAAGTGTACAAACACTTGGAAATTGGGCCCGAGTGTCCAGAGTTCAGGGTACCTGCATTATTACAATAAATAAGGGTCTCTCACTCACTTCAATTACAAAAAGAAATACAAAAAATAAATGCTACGACAAAAGGTGGAGCTCGGTCTTTGAAAATCCCTCTTAGTTTCCTTGGTGCTAGGGTGGCAGATGAAGGCTTCACATGGGTGTACAGGCGCCTAGGGTAGAGCACCTCCCTCGATCCGCGGTACCTCGCACAAAGTCAACAAGAGAGGAGGTTAAAAAACTCAAACAATTATATCAAAATAAAGAAAATGAAATAGGAAGAAATAAAAGCCGTAAAAAATAGACAAATGATCACAATCAAGCAAAAAGCCGAATTAAGCGATGTTGCTCCCCGGCAATGGCGCCATTTGTTGAAGACGATTTTCCACGGGTCTAGAGTAATCCACACAAGGCGGGATCACAATGTTGCTGAGGCGAACCACGAGAAATCAGATCTTCAGTCAACAATTAACCCACAACAAAGATCAAACAATGAAAAGCAATACGGAGTTAAAATTTATTATAACTCTACAACAAAGATGTGTATAGGTGTAAGTATGTGTAGAGTGTCGAACAAAAGAAGCAAACAAGTAGATCATGGCAATCATGCACAAAAGTGAATGTGATCAATTGTCTATATGTGCTATTTTTTGTGAGTTTTTTATTTTTATATTTTATATTTTTTTTAATTTTATATTTTTATATTTTGATTTTTAATTTCTGATTTTGTATTTTCTTTTTGTATTTTAGATTTTTAGATTTTCTTTTTCTTTTGAATTATAAAATAAAATATATATACAATATAAGAAAATGGAGATATAAAATATATAAAAATAGGTAAAAATAAGAAAAATTCAGGAATTAAAATATTTTTATGCTTTTTATGATTTTCTAATGTTTTTGTGATTTTTCTATCTTTTTGCTAATTTTTGGTATTTTTAAATCAGAAAAACTCAAAACAGGGAATAAAATAAAGATCCGAAATTAAAATGGAGAAGTAAAATACAAAACAAAGACAAAAATTCTCCAAATTAATTTTAAAATAAAGATAAAAAAAGAAAATTTGGAAACAAAAATTATATTTTAAGGATTTTTGAAGATGTTTTAATATTTTTATAGATATTTTTAGTGTTTTCTTATTTTTTCTTTTATATTTTTAATGATTTTTGGATTGAATATAAAAAACACAAAAATACAGAAAATATATTTTTGGGGGAATTTTTCAAGAAGTTTTTATAATTTTTGTGGATTTTATAATGCAAACAGAGATGAAAATGCTAGTTTTTGATTTTTTATAAATACTAAAATGATGCAAAAATGTAAAAAATATGGCGTGGAAGTAGAATGCAATAGGAACTTATGCCTATTTTTGGAGATTTTTTTGAGATTTAGAGAGGCATGAAATAAATACAAGAAACGAAAAGAAAAACCAACCTGGCAAGGGTATTTTCATAAATAAGCAAAATTCCAAGGGGCTGAATACAATTTGTCCAGAAATATATTACACAATAAAAAACTTTGTGGACTAAAAATAAATAGCCAAACATCCAGAGATAAAAGTGCAAAATTACGCAACGTCACGTGCACGGGGCACGTGACCTAGCAAGGACCTATCCGTAATTATGAGAAACCTGGGGGCTAGATTGCAAATTCTCCAAAAATATTGTACTGAAATAAAATGTTTCTGGACTAATTATAAATTACAAATACGTAAGGTTCTCGGCGCAACATTCCCCCATCCCACGTGCGCAACTCACGTGAGGTGACGTGGACAGGGCCTCAATGCAAATACTCGAACTATAGGGGTGTTTTTGCAAAATGTACAAAATCAAAATAATGTAAGATGAATGATTATATGTTAATTATTAAATACAGAAATGAGCGTGGGCTGAAGCACAAAATACCCATGCCTGGGGATTATACGGTAGATACTCTTTCACTTGCCACATGTCGAAGATCCAGCGGCTGATACCGCTTTGCGATCAACGGTCGCGATTAGATCCGGCTAAAAGATCTGACGGTGTTGGGCAAACATGATCCAAAGGTAGCTGCGCGATCTGGGCTTTGGCCTTGATCCGACGGCGGAGAGCCTAGGACGAAGAATAGGGAAGAGCTGCCGGCAGAGTGACCTTCCCCGACCTTGATCTCGGCCCCCGGCGTTGTTTCGATCTCTCAAAATGGCCGTGACATCTCCTGCGAAGGTTCTCTCAATATTGGCATACCCAAAAGACCCCGGCGATGACCGAAGAGCTTGTACGAAGGTGGCGGAGCTTCGCAGCTCCAGGATCCTCCGTCAAGCTACCAAAACTACTCCAGCTTCGTTTTTGTCGCTCAAACCTGCACAGGAAGCAGCTGGGGACGAGAGAAAACTACCTCGTCCCGTTAGAGGTGTCGAATGGATGTGGAGGGAGCGAGGTGGGGGCTCGTCGGCGCGAGCTCCGGCGAGGAGTGAATGAAGGTGGCGTATCGGGAAAAAGGTGAGAGGAAATGTAGTGGTCGAATCCTAATACGAAGAGAAAGTTAAAATGAAAAAAAATGAAAAAAAACGTAAACCTCAATGGTCGTCGGCCAGAGATGGACCTCACAGCCAAGGCGGCCGAAGATGGGTGGAATGGCCGCCTCGGCCTTCGCCTGGGGCTCCCTCACCGACTGGAGGAGATCTGTCACACCTCCGATCCGGAGCATGGCCAAAGGGATCCACACAAGGGTCGAAGAGGGTTCGAAGAATGAAGGGAAATTTGGGAGGTAGTTTGAATAGGTTGACGGAAGCGGTGCGAAGAATGAGGTGAAGCAGACGAGACGATGATCCAAAGATCGATGTAAGATAGTGGCGTGAATCATCGATTCAAGATGAAGAAAAGTCGTGAAGAGTCGAACATGAGATGGTGAAAGGGCTCACCTCAAAAAAATCGTGAAGTTGGCCAAATACCAATGTTCAGACAAAGGCACAGGCAATGGGTCAACCAGGAAAAAACCTAGAGAAAATACTTATAAATTCATTTTAAAATAGCAAATGATTTAATTATTTTTAGGTTATTGAATAAAAATGTTTATTATTTTATAAATTATTTTATAATGATTTTTATTTATTTTTAGAGATATAAATTTACAAGTTACCTTTTAAGGCTAAGTAGGTATATTTATCTATAAATTTTAATATTTTATTTTTTATTTTGTATTTTTAATATTATTAGTTTGGTTTATTATTTTATATATTTATAACTTTTTATATACTTAAATATATTTTTAGTTTATTTTTATGATGTATTTTATACAATTAAATAAATAAATGTATAGACTGTATAGGTGTTTTCATAGGTATTATACCTATGTGTTTTATTTACGTATTTTATATTGTGTTTTCTTTATGTTTTATTCCTATTTTAATATACACATATATTATAAATAATATTTACGAAATTATAAAAATATAAAATTATGAAAATAATGAATAATAAATGAAACGAATGTTTTAATCGGTATAGCTATACAAGAGGGGTCCAAAACTCAACTTTCAAGCCATAGCTCCGAAAAATACAAAACCACCTTCTTTAAATAGCTTATTGAAAATTATATACAATTAAAGTGATTTTGATACATTTCGAGTTTTTATTTGAGGGATACAGGTATGGGAAGTTGGAATTCTGGAAACTTATTTAAATCATAACTTTTTATCTGTACATTCTTTTTGTATGAAATAATTTTTGGATTTTTCTATATTTAATTATCAAGTTGGGAAGGCAGCGGAGCGCTCCGGGATAGGACTTGCTTGTCCTATTCTACTAGGGTGAATGGAAGACTGTCTTTCCTTTCAGGGAAAGGTAGCCGTTGGCAATCAAACCGTCCTAAACAAACCCGACGCATCTTCTTTGTTCTCTGTACTCTGCCTTTTTTTGATTGGAGGACTGCGAGTCTTCTTTGCTGAGGGTTTGAGAGTATACTCTTCAGACTCACTTGAGTTCACGGACGAGTCTTAGCCAAGGCAGAGAGTCCTAGCTCTGACCGTCCTAGTGGGTGAGGATATGTTTTGTTTAGCCTCTGTATGAGAGGTAGCCCTGTGAGAAGAAGTGGAACTAAAAATAGGTCCCAAAATGAATAAAGAATGAATTGAATAAAAGTGATTTTTATTGGTTTTTGGCCCTTATCTCCCCCTACTTTATTCCTTGTCGACCTAGTCATCGAGATGCCTAGGTCTCGGGGTTTCGGGTCATAAAATATTTACATATTTTATTCTTTTTCTTTCCTTTTCTTTATTATATAATTTTGGCATTAAAAATAATATTTTATATAGTATTTACACAAATATGCGTGCATACTAAAATGCCTAAATTAAGCCTATTTTCACGCATTTACTAGGATTTTTAAGGTCAAAATGATAGAATAAAGATGATGAAATGTAGATTCATCAATTAATTTCTTGGAGATTCGACAATCTCCAATCTATTGCCTTGCGGTTTTTCTCTAATACTTCTAGCATACAGATTCCCTGCTCTTCGGTCAGATGTGAGCTGATGGTGACCAGAAACTTTCCCTTGGGCGTTACAAGGAAGGCATATTTGAGAGTAGGGGAATTGATTTGAGCTCGGGTATGTCATTATTGTCCAAGAAAATCTGGCTCTATCACTACTGAATCTGGTTGTGATGTGGGTGGATCTTGTGTTTCTTCATCTCCCACCAACTAAACGGATTCGGGGTCGGATCGCCAAATATGTGTCATATTTCGACAAAAGCC
The DNA here is from genome assembly GCA_037367405.1 of Ottelia alismoides. Classification (NCBI taxonomy): domain Eukaryota; kingdom Viridiplantae; phylum Streptophyta; class Magnoliopsida; order Alismatales; family Hydrocharitaceae; genus Ottelia; species Ottelia alismoides. Next base: position 755,117 of record JAZKJV010000219.1, read on the forward strand.
ATGTACAACCCATCTTCCTCACTCCGGGATTGTTCGAAAAGAGATGTGACTGATATGTCTAAATAGAACTCTGAGTCTATGGGAGTGTAGGATGATGCATGGAGATGTCTTATATAATGAGTTGGCAGACAAATGTTCGACAATGTCTTCTCTAGATGAGAGTAATTCTATGGTTGGGTTCTGTCTCCATGGCCCAATTATCATAATTGTGCTACAATCTGCCTATGACTCGAAAGTTCCTGACTTGGTACTGGATTTTGTATCCAGTCTCTAGAATCTAGCTTGTTTCATTTATAGTTCAACATCTCTGAATTGGATTTTTTTCTGGGGTATAGTCAAATCGGGCTCCTGTGGTCCTAAGGAAGGGCTACCCTAAGATCATCTGGGAATATTTCCAATTCCTAGGGACATCCATGTCAAGCATTGTAAAATTCACTAGATAATTGTGTCCCTCGATATTGATTATGACATTCCTAATCTTGCCCCTGGGTCTCTTAGTTGATGTATCGACAAATTGAAGTATGGCTCTTGACTTCCTAAGAGGTTCCAGATTCATATGTTCATAAAGTGTGATGGGCATGAGATTGACAGAGGAACCATTGTCTAGTAGAGTTCCGGCAAACTTGATCTCATTGATCTAGCTAGTCATGAAGTGTACACCCATGTCTCTCTTCTTCCTTGGAAGTTCATTTCTGATTAAATGAGATGTAGCGATGGAGAGGATATGCTTCTTTGTTTGGCTTGAGTTCTTTCTGTTGACCCTTGTCGGTGTGTGTCTTATCTTAAGGTATTTTCTAAAAGCCAGGTGTCTTTCTATCATCTCGTCTAAGGACAATGTGACCTTAATGTTTTCTCTACAGATGTGGTCCGTCTCTTCATCATTTTTTTTGGTTTTTTAAGTTTTTCTTCTTTCTAGCCATTAAAGCACGGGGAAAGGGATCGAGTGCCAGAATCAGGAACTAAAACATCTATTTTATTGAAAATAGAAGTCTATACATGACCTAGATTGAGACTGACACTAGGACTTTGACTCGACCTGGGAAAAGAAAATGACGACTGTAGCAGTGGGGTATGCTACTACTGTTGTGAGTCCTCTTTTGATTCAGACTCGCTCAACTCTGCGATGTTGTGATGCTCCAGTGTAGGGGTTAGTATTCTCTCATCCTCTTCTCCCCCATTTGTATGCTTAGTTATGGACACTAGGGCTATGCCATCGCATTCCGTTACTCGATCAGGCATGGATATGGTCTTTCCGCTCTCAAGTGAAATATGATTTGTAACATCATATGAAAAGATCTCGTACTCAGGTAAAGAACATTCTGAGATTAATACCTGATCATTATGTCCAAGGTTATTGGGATTATCTTGGACTTGAGTGGGAATTGTGATTTGTGGTGCGGTGGACTCATCTCTCCATTATGAGAGTCGATTGATATCAACTCTCATATCATAAAGTTCATCCAGCACTCACTGGAGTTCGGGAGAGATTGAAGAGGAAGATCCCTAGCCTTGCCTAGCCTAGGGTAGCTGGTTAGGACGGTACTGGCCTTACCGGCCCTGACGCTAGTACTGTTGTTGCTGTTGCGGGTTTTGGTAACCCGGACAGAACTACTGGTATTGTCGTTGCTACCTTTGGGGGTGATAGCCGAGACGAGACTGTGGTGGACGAGGGTTCATAGTTGAATTGGAGTCCTGTCGGTTAACGGGGTCAAGGTTGTACCAAACTCCATTGATCTCTATCACTTGCTAAGGTTTCTCATAAACTGTCTGAGTGGAGGTTTCTTCGATTTGTTGGGAGAAAACTTGGTCTCCACCCCAGTTGCTCTGTTGCCCTACCCCTTGCCCTTGAATATAGTGAATATGATGTATAGGATTAAGGGATGTAGTTAGGGCAGATATCTGCATCTTAGATACCCTTTTAGCTAGTTCCTCCATCTGCTTGAGAAACTTAGATAATTTCTCCATATCGGTAGATTTATGGAGTTTGTCCATCTTCTTATAAATCTGTTCAACCACAGTTAGCTTATCAACTATGATCCCCATGTCGTTACTTTTGTTGATGGACAAATTGTTCACAATCTTCTTTCCTCCTTCTTTTGATGAAAGTGAAAAAGGATTGGGCATGTAGGCTAGCTTGTGGTTTGCGCACAACTCGTGTCTACTAGCTTCTTGAACACCATATAGATAATGTCCTCGTGACATCCCATATAGCTTCATCCACAAGAAGAACTAACTAACCCTTGCATTTATGGGTTCAAAACACTGACAAGACTCTGGACCAACATCATCTTGCTTATGCCATGCCCTTGATATTTTGGAATTAAGTTCGTAAACCTCTCACAGCTTTCATGAAATGGTTCATTAGGATACTGGGTGAAGCTTGTGAGTTTGATCCTCATTTGGTTAATTCTACTCACTGAGTAGAATTTCTTTAAGAACATAGTCTTGAATGTAGCCCGTGTTGAGACTACCTCCCTAAGTTCTTTAGCCAGTATGTTGCCTTATTAGTCAAGGCGAAGGGTGCAACTCTCAACCTAATATAGTCTTGACTAACTCTAGGGTGAGAGAGGTTATCACAGACTAATTCGAAGTCTCAGACAAAAGAGTAGGACTCTTCATGATTTTTCCTCTAAACTTGGGAAGCAGTGCAAAAAATGTGATTTGTGTTCAAATGCATCCTCGGGAGGAACTGGTCTCATCCACTTGTAATCCTCATCAAGCCCTGGGAGGTACGTGTCTAACATAACAGCTTCTTCCTAATCTACATCTCATTGCAGTTCATCCAACGTAGCTCTGAGTAGTTTGTTCTGTTGTTCTACAATGGTTATTCAGGCCAGGATTGCTACCATTAGGTCATCGCTATTCTCCTCCTCACCGGGATTTTTCTTTGGAGGCATTTTGTTTTCCTATTCACCTTCATATGTAGATAAGTCTGAATTAGATACATATGTAGAAGATTTTAGAGATCTATCAAAGTTGGAAGTTTCTTTGATAGGAAGAGAATTAAAGAGAGGGTTAGTATGGGATTGACCAAACTCTGAGAGTGACTTATTAGTGTTGGTCTTGGAAAGAGGCTGATCCCATGACCAAGTGGGCTCGAGAAGAGAGTTATCTCGAACCTGAGGAGATAAGAAATCTAAGGGGTTCTGTGAAGTGTTCGTAAAGTTTGAACTAAATTCCCTAGAGAAATCCATCCCCGATGTCAAGAGAGTCGGAAAGAGCACGGTGATCGATTCAAGAGAGAGAGGGAGAATAAATACACGACATAAATCAAACCCGTAAATTCACCCACTCGACACTTGTGAAGGCACATTAGAGTTCGACCGCTTATCTTTTCAATTTTAGTTTAATGAAAAAGCAATCTTTGAGAAGATTAAGTGGAGCTTGAGATCTGGAGAGTGTCACAAAGACTGGCTTGAATTCATACATCTAGTTGTATCTATTTTTAGCTAGTATGGGTGTAAGTACAGACCATAGAACAACTACATGTATTACTTTGGGATGGTGCCATACATAGTGTCCTTTAACCACCCAATCTTCCAAAAGAGACCATAGTTCCCTCAGTAAGAAGTAGTTAGTCATTTTTAAAATCAGTAGTCAGAGTGCAGCTCCCATGTTTTGGCTCTACCCTAAGTGTAAGATTCTTTTCCTACAAACAATAAGTGTGTTTCTCTCCACCAGACACAAAGGTTAATTTTATGTCAATTTATTTACAGTTGCCTTGATTAGCAGTCTAGATTTTAATTTAGAGTTATCACAAGTCTTATATGAGCATGTAAAAATCATGCCTAACGAGCAGTCCCAATTCCTTTAAATCCTAAGTTGTAAAACTAACGTAGAGAGGATCAGAAAGATGATGCAAGCAAGAACTCAATGACGCATGCTAAGAAGAAGATTTATAGTGATTCCTCGCGTTCTTCATGCGAAATGCAATAGAAGGAATAAAAATTTACACCAAATGATATGCATGGATGAAAAATTCCCTAAGCAGATAGCTCTATTAGTGGAAAGAATTGATTTAAAATTTGGCTAATGTTGAACGATCTATAATGCGTATAGTTAGTGAAAAATGTGTGGCCTAAAAATTACGAGCACAATTAAAAATAAATAATTTAATGTACCATATGTGCACCTAATTTCTACGCCACTCAAGTCAGGTCCCAATTGCACAGAATGGGTTGAAACATACCTGACACCACAGAAAGTCCAGTCTAAATTATTATAAAAATTAGGATTTATAGAGACCCTATAAATGATATAGAAAATAAGCTAATCTAATCTCTCTCTCACAACAATAAAATAAGAGACTTCTTTGTATATCCTTGTTTTTTATCCAAAAAATTTTGCTTTGAGTTTTCTGCAAAGAGAGAAATCACGGTTAGTATCACAAGCGAGAGAAAGATGCAAATAAAATGCAGAAAATAATATGCAAAACAAAAAGAAAAATAAAAAATGACACAAAAATAAAATTCACACTAATCAATTACATAAATTAATCTACAATCCTAAAAATATGTCGTTCCCTGGCAATGACGCCATTTGATGAACACAGATATCACCTCTTTAAAAGTTGGATTGTAGTATATGAGATAAAAATGATCTATAAAAAACTACAATTCTTGAATATTATGGATTAATTTTTACTTGGTAAGTCTACCAAGGTTGAACATAGAGAAGGATGATTTTTAGTTGCGCAGTTCTAAATTGATTTCAATAATTAATTTAATGCTATGTTAATTTATGTGTTAGGAAATAAAATGGAACTGCAATGAAAAAGGTGCAATAAAAATAAACAGAGAAGATAAAGGGGAAACCCATGATCTATGATTTTATACGATTTAAATCCTTAATTAAAATAGTTAGTAAATCCTCAATTGAAATCACATATCGAAAGAGATTAAACTCCATAAAGATTTATCAAAGTGAATCCAAGCAGTAGGATAAATGATCAAAATATCCAAGGTTAATCCTACAATAAAAAGATCATTTGTTGGTTTAACTCCAAATATTTGTATGATTTTATTCTAAAGAATAATCACTAATAATACAGAATTAAATCGTATAATCTGTCCTTTAATGAGCCTCGAAAATAATCAGCAGTGATCACAACAAAATTCGTCAAATTAGATCACATCAAATGAATTTCAATCTTATAAAGTATGAATTAATTCCCCTGCAAAGATTTATTCACAAATATAATCAAAGATAATCACAAGATAATTAATCGGATTAAATCTCCTTAAAAGAGTCCCTACAGATAAAATCAAATCTTTCTCAAGATAAATAGTGCAAAAATGTCAATAATTGAGCTTGCATAGATCAAATTGAACCTCAATTAATATTCATCAATAAAGAGATCTTGACCAGTCCACATGTTAAAGAGTGATTGCTTTCTTGCAGGCGTTGTCGCACCACCTTTCAAACAACCTTCAAGGCAAAACCTAACACTGCTAATCGCGATAGAATTCTCCTGTGCTAGCACTATGAATTGGAAGCCAAATGACGATACTGATATATAATGAAAGATAACAGAATAAGCTTCAAAATGAAATATTATGCAACAAAATCAGAGTCTAGATGAGAAAGTTATGCTAGATTGAAGATTCACGGACTAAAATACAATAAAACTAATAGTTTTATCTCAAAGAGGTCCAACGAGGACTTATCTGTAATAACCCCAAACCACCTAGGTTTCTAATGTAAATTTTCCAAGATTGTTGGACATGCGTGCTCACGGCGAGCCATTATGCAATAAATGTTATTGCGAATATCATTCCCTCATCTGAAACGAAGAATAACCAATTTGCATAATAGGTCCCTTAGTATAATTAGGGTTATGTACCATGGCCATCTTGATAATCATAATCTGTTAATTCAGTTATTGAATCATAAAGGCTGGTGCTTGGATGAATATCTAAAGAGTTGGATTGAGGACTCATCAACCACCGTCAAATGATTGTTGAGAGATGATCTCCAGCCTGACAGGAGATGGAAATACTTTCTCATTTAGGTTGATATCTGACCGACCTCTTGATGCAGATCCTCTACATGGGGATATAGATTCGGAGGTGTCAGATTAGTTAGGTCAAAGAGTTGACTTAACGAGATCGAGATAACCAAAGTCCTATATCGTATGTTGTCATGATATAGGCACGCATCCTCTGACCAGAGACAGATGTATTACTATATGTCCGAGTATGTACATTTGGCAGACCAATAGGTTGATGACCTAATCAAGGTCTATACACCGGCGCACTGGTGTGCATATAAGGGCATATGAGTAATACGATCTATCAAAGGGGTCATACATGTTCATTACTGAACCGGAAGACATGAGCTCACTCATGAGATATTGGGAAGAATGAAATTCCGTGCACGGTCGTCTCACTTTGGAAGCTTGACTGAATTTGTAGGTTTGATATATGCTTTTAAAAAGTATATGATCAACACCTAGGAATGATATATGCTTTTGGAAAGTATATGATCGATACCAATTCCCAATAGTCAAATGATAAGCTTGATGATAAATCTCTGAAGTAGACAGTGTAAAATTGATCTTATACTTTGGGATTATTCTGGGTCTTCCAGTATGCAGGATGTACATGTATTGGGAATACCTGAGGGTGATGTGATCATAAACGATTGTATAACCATGACGCTTCCATTCCTAGGGAGTGATGAAACGGGTCTGGATTTTAGTGACTCCTCTCAGTAGAGAGTGATCTGATCTTGGTCCAAATGTTGGACATTGATCTGAATGTGGTTCAGATGTAATGAGAAGATTAGATTTACGGTCTTGACTTAACCAAGCATCTATGGGAGGCCCTAGATCTGGATTTGAGACGTAATCTCAATATCCAAGTCACTATATGTGGAACAATACAATCACCCTGTCCTTATCTCCAAGTATCCGCGGAGAAAGCAAATTATCCTTGAAAGAGTTCAGAATAATTTCATTGTTGATATATGTATCCAAGCATTGAGTAAATTGATAATTAAATATGATTTAATTATCATGAATAATATGAATTCGATTCATATTATAAAGAGAGTTATCTAAGACAATTAAATGTGATTTAATTATCAAAGATGTGAATAATGTGAATGTGATTCATATTATTTGGGAACATGATAATAGAGATACAAGATGATTAAATGTGATTTAATTATCATGGATATGAATAATGTGGGTAGCATTATCCATATTAATCATATATATTATAAATGTGATTTATAATATATAAGAGAGAGCTATTTGTAATTTACATTTGTTAATTAAATGTTGATGTGAATTGGATTCACATTGGACACTAAATTGAAAATGTAATTTACATTTTATTTTGGGCTGTTAATGTGATTCACAAATTTCCAATGTCATGATTGCAATGTTCACAAAATAAATTGGATTTATTTTTGTGAAATAATTTGCAACAAAAGTTGTTGCAAATATTGGAGAGAATCATCAGATAATGCAATCTCTTATAATAAGGAAAGGAGAGCCACCTTCCATAAAGGAAGAGTGGACGGTCACAATTCCTATAAGGAATGTGGTGGCCGTCCACCCTCCTTATGGAAGGAGGCTTGCCTCCTTCCTAGTTTCTCTAATGAAGATTGATTTGATATAAAGCAAATTATATTTAATATATATTTGATTTTATTAAATTAATTATTGTTTTAATTTTAACAACAAGATCATGACCATTAAAAGAAATACAAATCAATATGAGTCATTGGGTTTGTGTTGCCCATGGATTGAGATCCATGGATCCCAAAATATTATAAATAGAAGGGCACCCCTTGCTCTTCAAGTTACACAATAATGAGAACATAAGTATCTCTCTCTCTCTTTCTCTCTACACGCCCTCTCTCTCTCTCATATGGTCGTCCACCATGGATGACCTAGAGAGAATCTCCATCGCCGCAGCGTCGTAGTTATGCTACCCATTCGATTGCTCTTGAATCTCCTTCTCCTTCGGTGTGTCTCGCTCGTAAAGAAGATGTTGGATCTCGTATGTCGAGATCAGGAGATTCGTTTCTTGGATCATAAACATGGATTGCGAGGATCACGCGTTTCATCAACATGCTCGCAAGCGTTTCTTCCGTCGGATCGGACTTGAGACAGGAGGTCTCTTCATTTAGAGACTCGATCACAACCACGCTTCAAGTGGTAATCCTATTACGTGTTTGTGGTTTAGATGAAATGATCCGAGAAGTGTTCTTGGATCATGTGTTTTCGTCACATGAAATTTTTTAATTTCAACTGCCTCGAGCAACTAGTGCGATTAGTCGCTCTCGATCGCATACGATGCAATCCTCATGCTTTCGTGATGCACTTAAGGATCTTCCATATCCTTCAAGTGGTATCAGAGCCAGGTTGAAGGTTTTAGATACGATCCATAAACCTAAGCCAACTTGGGTTCGTTAGGGTTGCGAAAGTTTTATCACATTTCATTTTTGCATCTCTGTTTTGTGATTATTTTCAGCCCTGTTTAAATTGTTTAAACATGAAAATAAAACTTGGATTTTGTTCCCCAGTAAATAAGGAAATCGTAGGATCTGAGTTTGCGTGATTTCAAATCGGATTGCTCAAGTTATGATCAAATTAGTGAACATGTATCCACTGTTTCAGGGACTGCAAATCTTAATGTAATTAAGAAGCTAATTACTATTTAAAACACCTAAAAATACATGAAAATCACTTAGGTTCTGTTATAAATCAAGTTAGAAAACTTTAGAAACTTACTTTGCTTAATTTGGATTTAAATTGATTGAGATATGCTAATTTTAGTAAGTGAGGGTCACTGCTGGAAATTACTTTCCTAATCAAGAACCTTGTGATTGTCATTTAATTGATTAGTGAAATTAAATGACTTAATTTTCTAGAATAATTATGGATAAATATTTGTGAAATATTTGATGATAATTATTTCCTTAAATGACATTGCCTTAACCAATAAATGATTAGATATGATCTACATCACAATTGGTTACACAATCCACTTTCCAACAAACATGTTGCTTGAATAGGATTTGGGATTTCTGTAGCAAATCTCATTATAATGTTAATAAAAAATGTTTTGTTATTATTATATGGTATAATTTCGGTTGAAAAACCGATGATCATTTCAAGTACAAAGCGATCTATTTTGCAATATCCTTTCCCGAGGCAGATATGGTGTCTAGTCGGGGAGCGTTGGGGTAGCAGGTTGCACTGTGTGCGGTCTGTCCCACTACCGCCAGTACTGGACATGACAGCGGGTAGGGTTGGTATAATGCTTAAGAAATCATGATGTATTTCTAATTATTAAAATTCGAAATAATACGTTTTTGAGATAATACCAATTTAAGTAACAATAAAGAATGTTTGTTGGATATTAATTGGATCATTAATGATTAGATTAATTGGAATCCAATTAAAACTAAAATACTCTATTATTAATAGAGTTGTTATTTCCCTTGGAAGAATTAATTACATGAATATGATTTATAATAATTAATTAGAATTTGAACAAGATATGGAGGATCACAGAAGTGACATCCATGGTCTCACGTCAAGGTGAAGGGTTCTCTCGCCAGATATTGTATGTAGGAGACGCATGTCCGATGTGACAGCTCCCGCATACAATCCATTTGGATCGGGCTCTTCACTTCTCGAAAGAGTAAGGACGTATGCGTAGTGACCCCAGTATGAGGTCCTCATATTATTGGGGGGATATTGGATTGCGTACAGCGAGTTGTATTCCTGTTGACGGTTGGTTCAATTAGTACGGGTCAACATCACCTTAGGGGTTGTGGGCCCAAGTGTTAAAGATCGAATTGGAAGATGCAAGTTGGACTTGCAAGGCGGAATGCGTTCTCGCTTCTTTTTATCTGAGTTACAAGTTCTCATATTATTGAGATGTGACAAAGATAAGAAAGGAGATCCCAGATCTTGCTTGAGATATAATGAAAAGTATATCTATTACATTGAAAGTGTTTAAGGGAATGAACTTTCAGTGTTGACAAGGCAAGACAATTTTGATATAAAAATTCCTACATTAAAGTAAAATATGTATCTATATTTATATATATTTATGCAAATTTCTTATTTCAGATAATCCTTCACTAAACCCACTCAATAATATACTCAATAATAACCAGTAAAATATCATGGATTAGATCCATGATCAAGATATTGTATTTGCAGTTGAATACACATAATGTATGTGGTTGCAATGTGCAAGTATTCCTCATAATAATGAGGAATGACAATTAAATAGACAATAGGACTACAACCCTAAGGTTTGTATGTCTCTACAGTCTTGATCTCTCATCGAATGTACTTTGGAAGTGACATGTCGATGATGATCGTAATTGTCGAATAATCCTTATTAAATTATAAGAAGATATTCTGACATACATATGTGCTCTCGACATTTAATTATGAATGACATGGTTCTCTGCATCATGTAGAATGGTAGCTATATAAGAGATGATGTACTCAAAATATTTGAGTACCTACCTGAACCAATGTTTTTAAGAGTTTAGATGGATGTAGATACAATGAGTGTCATCATTCTACTGCCTATACTCTGGTCATTCATGAAGCTTCATAATACTCATATTGTATGAATTGAATGAAGCATGTATAAATGTTGAAATACTCTTATATTGAAATCTTTTGAATTCAACATAAGAAATCCTTCGTCTTAAGCAATGATTGTTTATAGAGAAAGGGAGCGCAGTGGAAGCATGGGTTGGACCCAAGTAAGAAGGAAAGTCAAAGAGTTGTCTGTACTTTTGTGACTTCCATACGACATCCAAATAGTTAGATGAATGCAAAAACTGCAAATAAACCGATGTACTGATAGTGTGACTATCTTGTCTATCTAGGATCCTTAGAGAAGGATCCAGATGTTGCATCAGAATAATCTACATCTACATATAATCATTGAATTTGACTTTCTTATTTGATAAAATCAAAGTCTAATAATTGTATCTCAATCTTTTAATAAAACTTGCAATTGGTTGCATATGTTTTATAAGACTAGAAATTTGATCTTAAGGTTTAATAGTCATCCATGGATATTGTTGCAATGGTTGCAACAATCTCTATTGGATACATAGACTTCATATTTTCAGTGGGAGAGTCCTTAGTTTTAGAGAATGTCTCTATGACCTGGATATTAGAATACACTCATAGTTTATTTCTAAATGTTGGAAATAAACATGAATTCTGGAATAAACCTATCATAGAGAGTTATGATGTATATATATTTCAGATAGTAGTCTAACATCTAGTGGACTTTACTAAATTAGAAAATTAATGAATGGTTCATTGACATTCCTAATACTGAAAATTAAACCTTTAAAGATCAATAGGAGGACGAAGATCATTTGATAATGATCTGGCATCAAGCTTTGGACATTTGTTTGTTGATGTGATCAATAAACTAATAAGAGATGAAACTTTAGATTGTCTAAAGGTTCAAATCTTACATACTTGTGAATATTGTATTCAAAAGTAAAAATGTCCAATATACCCTACCTTAGGAATGATGTAAGATGTCAAGGTATTCGAGATCTTATACATATTGATATATGTGGATCATCTATATCAGAATAAACATTATGGATATGTGATATCTATTGATGATTATTTGTGATATGAGATTTCTTCCCTTCACCTTAGAAACCTTTGAAATGCTCAAAGATTTCATAATTTTGGTTTAGAACCAAAGTTTAAAGGAAGATAAAATGAATTTAATCCAACCTAGATATCTTGTACCTATTAGATGAATTCAAGTAATTCCTTATGGAGAAAGGAATATCATTCCTATCTCACTCCTCCTAATGCACCTAAACTCAAGAGAGTTGTAGGGAGATACAATTGGATAATGTATAACATGATTTGATCAATGATGAATATTAGCATAATTACCTCTTAGTTTCCAGGTATATATGTAGTAGAGACTACAATATATATCCTTGATAAAGTTCCATGCAAGTAAGCTGGAATTTAGCACCTGAGAGTGCTACTTCATTAGGAAAATAAAGGATGGTATTGGATACCTACTTTATGACCTTGAGATTCTTAAAAAGATCTCATCTCTGAGAATGTGATTCTTAGAGGATGACTCTCTTGAGAATCAAGATGAAAATGAAGTGAAGAAACTCATTTAATCTTGAGAAGACAATGAGGCTCCTGAAATCGGAAACTAAAAGGATAATAAAAGATGAAACACTAACACCTCTTCAAATGAGTTTGAGGATGTATTCCATATGTTAGTTAAGTCTGAAAATAATCTTACTTCATGTGATGAAGCTTCTGAAGATCATGACATGGAAAGACGGATGTTAGCAATAAAGTCTAAAATAGACTTCATATAAGTGTTGTATAATGACCCTCGAGGATCCACTTATATGGGTAAGACATGTTAAGGTGTAAATGGATCTTCAAGAGAAAAAGGGAACCTGATGAGAAGGTACATACCTTCAAAGCCCGGCTCGTAGCCATGAGTTACACACTGAATAGAAGACATCGCTTGCGATGAGACTTTCTCTCTAGTGACCTTGCTTAAACCCATCAGAATATTGCTAACTATAGCTACACAACTTGACTTTGACATCTTTGAGATATGAGTCAAGATAGCATTCCTCTATGAATACCTCTACGAGTATATTCACATGAAGTAGCCCCAGGGCTTCATGGTTTAGGAAAGTAAGGTGTGTAAGCTAAATAACTCCATTTATGGACTCGAATAAGCTTCTTGTAGTTGGAACATCAGATTTGATGAAATCATAAATGTTATGATTCCAGATAGAATCTTGATGTGCCATGTGAAGCTTAGTGGGAGTGCCATTGTGTTCATCGTGCTAAATGTATATGATACCCTAATCATTTGGAATGATATAAGGATAATAATAAGTGTTTTATAGACTGACTATTCCATACCTTGAGATATGATCTTAAGGATACCTCTTAGATCTTAGTTCTAAAGATGTTCAGAAGCAAAGACAAGAGGGTATTGGGACCGTCACATTAGTAGTACACCTTAGACATGTTCCATTTTCTGGAAAATTCCAAGAATGGCTTCCTTTCCTTAAGATATGGTACTGACCTATCTAAAAGGATAGCACCTCAAAGAGTTGAGGAAGTGAATGCTATAAGTGCTTGCACTTGTGCATCAGTTACGAGAAGTTGAGTGTATGCTAGATGTATATAAAAGCAAGATGTCAGCCATGTAGTGGGAGTAGTAAACTGTTACTAATCCTACTATGGAGATAAAATGCATGATTGCAGTATAACAATATCTTCATAGAGGACACGACTTTTGAGATAGTGATCTCAAAGTCATCTTCAAGAAATGAAGACTTTATAGATAGTGATCTAAAAGGTCTTAACTGCGGATACCTTAGGAGATAGAGATCTCCAGGAATAAGAGTATTCTGATAAGGATAATGGAAAAATTGGTTATAATAATTATTAAGCTATAATGTTAAGGACACTATAACTGACAAAATTGAGTATTAGCTGCATATATGCAACCTTTACATTGGATGCGGGCACTATTACCTTGGGATATGCAAGTGCCATAAAAGGACTTGGCGTAGTCTCTTGGAATAGAGTGACTGATCAGCTTACCTAGCTATTTTCTAAATAGCCTATGATTGTCACATGAGTGCGGGTTTAAATGATTAGCCCATTAATGGCTCTTTGGACTAGTGGGAGATTGTTGGACATGCGAGCCCACGGAGAGCAATTATGCAATAAATGTTATTGTGAATATCATTCCCTGATCTAAAATGAAGAATAACCAATTTGCATAAAAGGTCCCTTAGTACAATTAGGGTTATGTACCATGGCCATCTTGATGATCATATAGCTGTTGATTCAGTTATTGAATCATAGAGGCTGGTGCTTGGATGGATATCTAAAGAGTTAGATTGAGGACTCATCAAGCACCGTCAAATGATTGTTGAGAGATGATCTCCAGCCCGAGTAGGAGATGGCAATCCTTTCTCATTTAGGTTGATATCTAACCGACCTCTTGATGCAGATCCTCTACACGGGAATAGAGATTCGAAGGTGTCAGAATAGTTAGGTCAAAGAGTTGACTTAACGAGATCGAGATAACCAAAGTCCTATGTCGTATGCTGTCATGATATAGGCACACATCCTCTGACCAGAGACAGATGTATTACTATATGTCTGAGTATGTACATTTGGCAGACCAATAGTTGATGACCTAATCAAGGTCTATACACCGACGCGCTGGTGTGCATACAAGGTCATATGAGTAATACGATCTCTCAAAGGGATTATACAGGTTCATTACTGAACCAGAAGACATGAGCTCACTCATGAGATATTGGGAAGAATCAAATTCCGTGCATGGTCGTCTCGCTTTGGAAGCTTGACCGAATTTGTAGGTTTGACATATGCTTTTAGAAAGTATATGATCAACACCTAGGTATGATATATGCTTTTGGAAAGTATATGATTGATACCAATTCCCAATAGTCAAATGAGAAACTTAATGATAAATCCCTGAAGTAGACAGTGTAAAATTGATCTTATACTTCGGGATTATTCTGGGTCTTCCATTATGCAGGATGTACAGGTATTGGGAATGCCTGAGGGTGATGTGATCATAAATGATCGTATAACAATGATGCTTCCATTCCTAGGGAGTGATGAAACGGGCCTGGATTTTAGTGACTCCTCTCAGTAGAGAAGTGATCTGATCTTGGTCCAAATGTTGGACTTTGATCTGAATGCGATTCAGATGCAATGAGAAGATTAGATTTACGGTCTTGGTTTAATCAAGCACCTACAGGAGGCCCGAGATCTGGATTTGAGATGTAATCTCAATATCCAAGTCACTATACGTGGAACAATACAATCGACATGTCCTTATCTCCAAGTATCCGCAGAGAAAGTGCATTATCCTTGAAAGAGTTCAGGATAATTTCATTGTTGATATATGTATCCAAGCATTGAGTAAAATGATAATTAAATGTGATTTAATTATCATGATTAATGTGAATTCGATTCAAATTATAAAGAGAGTTATCTAAGATAATTAAATGTGATTTAATTATCAAAGATGTGAATAATGTGAATGTGATTAATATTATTTGTGAACATGAGAATAGAGATCCAAGATGATTTAATGTGATTTAATTATCATGGATATGAATAATGTGGATAGCACTATCCATATTAGGCATATATATTATAAATGTGATTTATAATATATAAGAGAGAGCTATTTGTAGTTTACATTTCTTAATTAAACGTTGACGTGAATTGGATTCACATTGGACATTAAATTTTAAATGTAATTTACATTTTATTTTGGATTGTGAATGTGATTCACAAATTTCCAATGGCATGATTGCAATGGTCACAAAATATGGATTTATTTTTGTGAAATAATTTGCAACAAAAGTTGTTACAAATATTGGAGAGAATCATGAGATAATGCAATCTCATGTAATAAAGAAAGAAGAACCACCTTCCATAAAGGAAGAGTGGACGGCCACAATTCCTATAAGGAATGTGGTGGCCGTCCACCCTCCTTATGGAAGGAGGCTTGCCTCCTTCCTAATTTCTCCAATGAAGATTGATTTGATATAATCAAATTATATTCAATATATATTTGATTTTATTAAATTAATTATTGTTTTAATTTTAACAACAACATCATGGCCATTAAAAGAAACAAAAATCAATGTGAGTCATTGGATTTGTGTTGCCCATGGATTGAGATCCATGGATCCCAAAATATTATAAATAGAAGGGAACCCCTTTCTCTTGAAGTTACACAACAATGAGAACATACGTCTCTCTCTCTCTCTTTCTCTCTTCACACCCACTCTCTCTCTCTCTCTCATATGGCCGTCCACCATGGATGCCCTAGAGAGAGTCTCCATCACCGCAACGTCGTCATTATACTGCCTGTTGGATTGCTCGTGAATCTCATTCTCCTTCGATGCGCCTCGCTCGTGAAGAAGACGTTGGATCTCGTGTGTCAAGATCAGGAGATTCATCGCTTGGGTCATCAACATGGATTGCGAGGATCACGTGTTTCATCAACACGCTCACAAGCGTCTCCTCCATCAGATCGGACTTGAGACAGAAGGTCTCTTCATTTAGAGATTCAATCGCAACCATGCTTTAAGAGGTAATCCTATTACTTGTTTGTGGTTTAGACGAAATGATCCGAGAAGTGTTCTTGGATCATGTGGTTTTGTCACATGAAAATTTTTAACTTCCACTACCTCGAGCAACTAGTGTGACTAGTCTCTCCTGATCGCATACGATACGATCCTCACGCTTCCGTGATGCGCTTAAGGATCTTACCATATCCTTCAAAGATAGCACGTGTCGTGCATGTGCTGATGATGTCACCTAAGAGGCAGGGCTCTTTTTGCAATTCTAAAGGAGGGTAAGGTCCCCTCTACAATTTCACCTCCCAAGCACTTGCGAAGCACGTGCGTGCGAGGCTTTGGTGCACGAGGTCGAGGCTCATGTAAAGGGCCTCCATGTGGCATTGTATGAGAGGCTCGGTGGCCTCGAGCCTCGTGGCGTGGATGGAGGCTCGGGAGGGGCGATGTGGAGGCCTCGTAATCGTTGGATCAAGGGCTTTCCCTCTATCCAACAGTGGCTGGAGGTGACGACAGGTCAAGGCAGAGGATGGCATGTGGTGAGGGCAGTCGATAAAGGCAGAGGTGTAATGACGGCGGGGTCGAGGTGTGCAGCTGAGCACGAAGTCGGTGCGAGATGGATGGTGGAGGTCATATACTCCTCCTTCGGTGGAGTCCAAGAAGGAGCTCATGCCTTCTTCAACATGTGAGGGCATAGGTATGCTTTTGAAGGAGCTCCAAAGTGTGCTCAGACCTACAAGGAATTAAAGAGAGATGAAGAAAAAGGGGGTGGGGCTCCTTCGGAGATGGCGATGGATCATGAGCTGAGATTCCGGCTTGAGCAAGGTTGGAGGTGATGGGACCTAGGAGGTAGGAGGGGAACAGAGGGGGAGAAGGGCGAGGTGAATTTGGTAAGATGGGTTTGGGTTTCGAGTCGGAATGCCTGGGAAAGACAAGATTTCTCCTGGTCTTTGCTCATGGGTCCGACAAGGAAAACCTGAGCTCAACAACTCGATCGAGCCACTTCACTGTCTGGAAAACACTGAAGATTGCACTTGGATCTTCTCCTCATCCTCACCGACGAGGCCCTCCTCCTGCTATTGTCACCTCAGGGGAGGTTCTGGCTGGGGAATGAGGACCCGACGTTGGTGGATGGCCGTCAGTGGTGGAGGTTGAGTGCTTTTATAGGAGGTGAGAGCTCGCTAGCTATTATAGAGGGTGAGGGAGAGGAGTCACAACAACCAGAGGAGGTGGAAGATACGAGGGGTCGGCAGGTAGAGGGCTGTTACGTGAGAGGGAGGAGACAGATGGCTGGGGAAGAGGTCACGTGCGTAACACGTGTTCGAGTCCGAATGCCTAGGAAGGAGAAGATTTCTCCTTGGTCTTTTCTCAAGGGTCGGACGAGGAAGACCCGAGCTCAACAACTCAATCGAGCCACTTCACTACCTGGAAAACACTTAGGATTGCACCTAGGTCTTCTCCTCATCCTCACCGGCGAGGCCCTCCTCCTGCTACTGTCACCTCAGGGGAGGTTTGGGATGGGGAACAAGGACCCGACATTGGTATATGGCCGTCGGTGGTGGAGGTTGGGTGCTTTTACAGGAGGTGAGGGCTCGCTAGTTGTTACAGAGGGTGAGAGGGAGGAGTCGCAACGACCGGAGGAGGTGGAAGATATGAGGGGTCGACAGGTAGAGGGCCGTTACATGAGAGGGAGGAGGCAGGTGGCTGGGGAAGAGGTCACGTGCGTAACATGTGACCTGGTGAGAGGGTTGAGGGGAGGGCAATGAGAGAAGGGAAAGAAGAGAGAGGAAACAAGAAGGAAAAAATGAAAATGAAAATAAATAAAATTTAATAAAATAAATAAAATAAAATAAAAAATAAAATTAAGAATTGAAATAAAAGTAAAATAAAATATAAAAATTAAATAAAGATAAAAATAAAAAAAGGAAAGGAAAAAGTCAAAAAGAAATAGGAAATGAAGTCAAATCAAAAAGTGGTCATTGAAAGTTGTTCATCTCAACGAGCTCTACAACTTTCATGAAGGACCCAAAAATCAAAGAAGTAAACTGTAGAAAAAGTATTTTTAGAGGTACTCCATACATAATAAAATACCTCATTTTTGCATTTTTGTGATTTTTTGTAATTTCAGTTTGATTTTAATTATTGGATTAATTTATATACAATATATACATAATTAATCTATTTTTTATTTTTTATAGGTTAGAAGAATGTAAAATAAAAACTATAAAGAGAAAATATGTGCAATATATAAAATCTGATTTTTGTGTAATATCTTGATTTTCTAATTTTTATGGATTTTGATGGCCCAAGAAGTGTTGGAAAGAGACTATACGAATGGATCTTAGTATTTTGGATATAAGCCTGAGATTGACCCAAGATAGATCTGAATGGAGGCGAAGAATCCATATAGCCGACCCTACTTAGTTGTGGGAAAAGGCTTTGTTATTATTGTTATGGGTTTTAATTCTTTATGCTAAGTTAGTTAATTAATTAAAGAATAATTTAGAAAAAGAATTTGATTAAAATATTTTATTTTTGTACATAAAATAATAAGCTCAATTCAAATTAAAAATAAGGGTTATTTATTTATAGATTTTAACCCTAATTTTAGCACAATTAGTAACTATTAATAAATCGATTTTAAGGGTTTAATTAGCGAAATAATTAAGGGGGTTCTTTTAAAACAACCATACAGAGTGGATGAATCACGGATTCACCCGTTGCAAGGGGAGAAGACTAAGCGTAAGGGACAAGATGATGAGGTGGTACCATTGAGTTGAGTTGGTATTTCGAACGAAAGAAGGAGAATATGGGGATATTGGTAGAGGAATACATAGTAAACGAAGAAGAGGAGAACGAAGAAGAATAAGATGAAGAGGGGAAGAAGAAGAAGAAGAAGAGAAAGGGGGGTTACCTACAGATGTGGCGCATGATGGATGGATTCGTAGAGGCATATCTGATCTTCATCTCGAGCAGCAACATCACGACGAGACTCGACTGCCTCTCGAAGAGCAGCCACACTACGGTGGTTTGAAGCCCTCGCGAATCACACTCTTTGAGGAGGTTATGTGCCGGAACTTGCTCGATGATGCTGTCACTAAACGTGCTTCTCGACTCCCTCTCTCTCTCTCTTGATCTAGAAGGTGATGGCAGATAAAGGTTGATGATGGGTGGTTTATGGATTAAATAAGAATAGATTTAGGGAGAGGCGTAGAAGGTTTACAGAAATAGAAGAAGATGGTTACAAGTGATAAGGTTAGGGGTGGGTTCGTTCCAGGAGATAAAGGTGGTTGGAGAATTTTAGCGATGGAGATTTCAGTTGGATAGAGACATATGGGACTAGATTTCAAGGCTCAGCCATTGGGGATTGATCATGAAGAGGGATGGTGGTGGTTCGGGTGTTGGGTCCGATGGTTTGGGTCATTGGGGAAGAAAGGATATGATAGGGTGGTGTCTGATGAATCCGCGATTCATCATCTCAATATTTTGATCTTAGCAAGATACCCAAGTAAAATCCCCAATAAATGTCCATAAAATCAATAAATTAACAAAGTGACTCTTGTAAATAAAACATTAATTATTGTATATTAGATTGTACAAAATAAATTAACAATAAAAAGCCGCAAAATTAAAGGAGTTTTTCACCTGTAAATAGCTTAAAACTTCATGTATTTTTAATAATATTATTTCAACTTCTTTTTGTCTAATTCTTTCTCTATCTTTTTCATAAAAATGTATATAAAAATAGAAATATATAAAATAAATTTTACCTCAAATAAGTGCTCCTAGATCCCAAAGACAAAAAGTTGTAAAGTCCAACTTCCAAGCCAAATTCTCGCTCCGTATGAACTCCGAATTCACCAAACTCACTTTTAAAGTTCAAGTTAGAAAATTATCTATCCAACGGAATGATTTTATTAAAATCGGAGCTCATTTGCAAGAATTGGGTTTTAGGACCTAGATGTACATTATATTATGTATATATTCATTCTTTCTTCTTTTTTTATTTTATCTTTCTCAATTACTTAAAAATACAAAAAAATCATTGTTATGTTGTATTTTAATTATAGTATTTTATAGTATTTTTTCCATTGTAAATATCTCTTATTAAAAAGATGAAAAAATTACATATTAGAAAAGCAAACAAAAAAATGTACATGTTGTATGTATTACTTTGTAAATTCTCCACTATTTTTTCTTCTTTATATTTTTGTTGTATTTAAAGTAGCCTACTTTATTTATTCATTCATTTATTATTTAATCTTCATTCTCTACAATAACCACCAATTCAACTCCATTATTCCACCATTTCTAATAACTTCCCATTCTACTCCATTAATAATACAACCTCCCATTCAATTCCACCACTTTAATAACTTCTCATTTTTTCCTCTTTATATACATCTCATTCTCCTCGTTTTTTCCTTTGATCTATCTTTATGTGAGGAGAGCCTACTTTCTAGAGTTGAATCGGTGACAGCGACACAACTGCGGTTGAGCGACGACATCCTCTCTCAGGTGAGATCCGTTGGCTTTTTGGCCAACATCACAACCGCATACGTGCGCTGCTCGAGCTCATCGCTTGCCGGCGATTCGAGCGAAGACCATGCTCACGTGAGCACTTCATAGGCGCCCGCGTTCATCGTAGGTAATTTTTGTTCTCATTTTATCATCTTGTTATTTGTGCATTTTTTATCACGTCATATTGCATCACCATCTTCATCATTTCATCACCATAATGTACCCTCATTCTTATTTTTATTTGCATTCCCTACTTTAAAAAAAGTCAAAAAAATTATTTACAACAAATCAGTAAAAATCATTAAAAAATAATAAAATTAAATAAAAAAAGAACACGGAGGGAGCAGCAGCGGCACCGCCACCGCCCCCTCCTCCTTCTTCCTCGCGACACCGCATGCCATCACAACCGCAACCCTTCTCCACCCCCTCGTCGTTGCTAGCAGCCACCCGTGCCTCCGCGTCCCCGCCACGCCGCCCAGCGACTCGCTGCCCACGCTAGGAGCAGCCACCGCGACTCACTGTCCCCAGCCACCCCCCTCCGCACCACCGCCTGCAGCTCCAGACGCGCGCCGCCTACGCCCGGTGTGCCGCCTGCACGCCATGCGCCACCCTCCTCCATCGCTGTGCGCGGCTGCGTGCGGCGGCACCGCTGCCGATCCAAGCACCCCCCCCCCCCCTCATCGAGATCTGCTGGAGAAGAAGGTGAAATAAAAAAATATTTTTTTATTGTAAAAATTGAATAAATTCCGTGCATAGTTTTTGTAATTGCAAAAAAGTCCATGTACATGTTTTATTGTAAATATTGTTTTCTGAATTTGCAAAGACAACCCTTTATTCGCATTTTAATTTGGACTTCAATATTACATCTTTTTATTCAAGGAAAAATAACATTATGTTGAGCAACTCATTTTTTACATTTGAATATTTATTTGTATTTTTATGAGTTTTGGATAATTAAATAAAATTGTTTAATTGAAATTCTTTATATTTTACCCAATCTGGACTCTTAAATTGATATCTAACTTACAATTGCTCTAAATATTCCACAAAAATTAGACAAGATGCCTTGATATGTGATTGAATGACTGTCCAAATTTCATCCAAAATAGAGTTTGTTATGTACCTGAAATAAATTGTAGAGTGATTTTTATATTTGATTTTTAATTAAATCCACATACATCATTTTCACAAAATTTCAAGTCTTCTAGATTCCATATCTAAATACCTTCTTGAGATAATTCGCATTCTGATTAATTTGATAACATGGATTTATTAGGAATTAATTACTCACAGTCACTCTGTTTTCACTAAAAAGTCATAAAAAAATTATATTTTGTCAAAAAATTCCAAAAATATTACTTAGCTTCCTTGCATGATGTTTTCATTCTAGTAATTTTTTCATAATTTTTGCTTACTGTTGTGGGAGAAATTACGAAAAAATCCATAAAAAGTGTGCATTTTTATATGTTGCATTTTATTTCCTAAAAATACAAAAAATATGTTTTGTGTTCCTCACTGGATTAGGATTCTAGAAAAAATACGATTTGGCTAAATTGGACTTATTTTCTATTAAATTTAATTCAACCTAATTGTGTGCTTTCTTAGTGTCTTAACTCAGCCGTATCGTGTATTTGCCATTCATTTTGCATTAAAATATATTAAAAAAATCCACTTTCAAATCTAGTTCTTAATCTTCAAATTAACCCCAAAGTTGTTCCTTTTCCTCCCTGTGTTTGACCCCGGACTTGCCCGGGATATAAATTAAAGCCGAGACACTCTTCACAGAGATCTTCTCTCGGTTCTGACCAACTCGCTAAAATATGACCGACTCCCTAGACAAAAGGTATGGTTGTTCAATGCCAGGTTGAAGATGTTCCATGGGAAGCTCAAATATAAATGGACGGGTGATGAATCCACATTTCATCATCTTTATTCTATCATTTTGGCACCAAAAACCCTAGCAAATGCCTGTAAATACCCTTAAATAGAGCATCTTAGCATTCATGCATGTGCATTTATATAGTGTATAAAATACTGTAATTAAAGCCAAAATTATAGAATAAATAAAGAAAAGAAAAATAATAAAATATTGTAAATATTTTATGACCCAAAACCCTCGAGACCTAGGCATCTTGATGAATAGGTCGACCGGGAATTAAGTAGGGGGAGATAAGGTCAGAAATACAGAGAAGATACCTTTATATTCTATTCATTCTTTAGTCATTTTGGGACCTATTTTTGGTTCCACTTTTTAGACATCAAATGAAGAAACTTTGTACATGAAAGTTGTAGATAATTTTATAAAGAAAAATACAAAATTAATTTCATAGAAAAATAATGTACACATAAAAAGTTATAGTCTGAATAAGAATCCAGAATCCCAACTTCCCAGACCCGTATCTCACAACTGACAACTCCGAATGCAGCATACTTACCTTTAATTGTATATAGAATAAAATAATCTATTTAATGGCAGTGGTTTCGCATTTGGCGGAGCTACGGTTTGAAAGTTGAGTTTTGGACCCCTATTGTATACCTGTACTGAATAAAATATTCGATTTATTCTTTATTCATTATTTATTCATTTTTATATTTTTATAATTATGTAAATATTACTTATAATATATATGTGCATAAAAATTAAAATAAAAATACAAAAGAAATCCAAATAAAAATACTTGTATATACCCAATACATAGGTATCTTACCTATATGTATACCTATACTCTTTATACTTATATTTTATTTAACATACATAATAAATCAGAAAAATAAAATTATATTTGTGTATGTAAAAGTGTTTTATAATTTTAGAAAATAAGAAATGAAATTAATAAAAATAAAATACATAAAATAAAAATTAAATACTTAAATACATAGGCATCATACCTATATAGGGTTAAAAAGGTAACTTGTAAAAATATACCTCATAAAATTAATTAAAAATCAAAATAAAATACTACATAAAATTTTAAGCATTTTTCATTTTATAACTTTTATTAAATTCGGCCTTGTTCTATTTTTTATTGAATTTATAAAACATTTATCCGGGATTTTTCCTGATTGGTCCACGTGGACCAATCAGGAGACGGCCCCAGTTGACCCAGGTCAACTGGTCGTCCTCCCCACTTACCCCTGTCAGACGACCTAGTTTTTTGGCATTTTTGGCGATTTTTTCTAGGACGAATCTTTCACTATTTCATCTCGATTCCTTCTGTGAACTTCTTCATCGATCATCCCTCTTGCCCGCCAGGTGTTTACATCGGGCCATGGATCACTGAGGCGCTCCAGATCTCTTGGTCTTTGGACCCCTGCAACTCAGGGTCAAATAAAATATAACGAACCCCCATCTTCCCTTTTGAATTTGAACACCTTCGGTCCACCTTTCCTCGCTCTTCTCGTGCTCCAAGCACTCGTGGAGGTGACAGCTCTCACGCCGTGCGTTCAGCCAGGGCAGAGAAAGTCGGAGGCGCTTCCACCACCTCCCGCAAAGTCGCCGGTCGAGGTATCTTCTTCCTCTGGCTCTGGCCATCGAGGACCATCCCCCCTTGCATTTCTTTTCATCATTTTATTCCTGTTAGTTTAGGGATCGAAAACCTACAAAAAAATCTAAGTTCCATCAAGTTCCTCGACCAATCAAGCACGTTGGCCGGAGCGCACCTCCGGCCGTGCACCCCTAGTTCGATTCGCACCTCTCCCCGACCATCCAAGGGCCCAGGCAGTTTGCCCTGGACCCTTTGACCATTTTTGCAGGTCAAAGCCAAACGTGAAAGTGCCTGGAGGCGAATTTTGGAGCTCGCCGGAGCAGACGCAGCCCCCCAGCTCCGCCCGCTGCCCGAGAGTACCACGGGCATCCCCGTGGCTTTTTGACGCCCCCAGGAGATAGAAGACGATCCCAGGACGCTCCTTGTCTATTTTGAGGACCTATCGTCGCCGGAGGAAGGAGATCGAGGATGGAGAAGCTCGCCTTCGCCGGCGCTCTTCCCTGTTCTTGCAACCAACCTCTCAACCGTTGGATCGAGGAGGAGTCCCAGATCGAGCAGCTACCGTTGGATCTCCACCAGCTTCGACCGTCGATCATTGCTGGAGATCTGATCGTCGCCGCTCATCCGCGAAGCGTCATCGGCCGTCCACAACGAGCCACGTGTCTAAGTGACCCATCATCCGCCGTTGGATCGCGCACAAGAGGGTATTTTGCAACTCACCCCTCGTGCTTTTTTGTATTTAAGTTTCAATATTTAAACTTTCGTCTGAAGTGTTAAAATTTGTAATATTTGTATGTGAACCCTTGCCTTTATTTTATCCGCACTTAGGTCCTTCGCCACGTCACCTCACGTGCCTGTGCGCGTGAGGGGGTGGGCATTTTGCAAGGACACCCCTTGAGGTCTGGGTATTTCATTTCAGTCCAAAAATATTGTATCACAGTGTAAAACTTTGGGCTATTTTGCGTCGACCCCCTGACAGTTTTAAATATTGCACTCATGCCCCTGCCAGGCGCATTGTTGCGTACGTGTTGGGCTTGGGGATTTTGTACTGAGGCCCTTCCGGGTTTTGTAATTGCTGTCTGACCCTAGAAATTGAATGTTTAGTTTAAAAACTTTGTGGAAAATTGCATGTGACCCCCTGGATGTTTGAGAATTTGCACATATACCCCTGTCAGGCATGTTTATTGTTGGATGCTTGTCCTAAATATTTTAAATCATCATTCTAACTCCAAAAATTCTCAAATTTTGAACTCAAGCTCATGTGCATGTGTTCTTCCACGCCCTAAATTTAGTATTTGATTTTATTTTATTTTCGTATTTATTAAAAATAAAAAACATGCTTTTTCTCTACTGTCTAGCTTAGAAAATGCCAAAAAAAATATTAAAACCCCTCTAAAAATTCTACAAAAATTCCCTAGTGTCTATTATATCCCATTTTAGTGTCAGTCCAAAAATCACTAAAAATCTCAAAAGAAAAACACTAAAAATTTAAAAATACTCTAAAACTTCAAAAAAATCTATAAAATCAAGGAAAACTCCAAAAAATACAAACTCAGTTCCTGTTTGTTCTACATTGTATTCTCTTTATTTGAAAAATAGTGTGAAAATTTTTGGTTGCTGCTTGCTATTTTTAATTCTTATTTTATTCACAGCCAGCACTAATTTCTCAGTTTTGCTTTATTTCAGTCTTTAAAAATACCAAAAACACCTTGAAAAATCCCCAAAAATCACAAAAACAGTAAAGAATCCTAAAAATATCAAAAACATTTTATTTCTGAATTTCTGGTTATTTTTGCATATTTTTATAAATAGTTTGTTACCCTTTTTATTCCATTATTTTTATATTCCAATATTGAAAAAGAAATAAAAAAATATAAAAATATAAAATATAAAAATTCAGAAAATTAAAAAATCAAAATACAAAATTAAAAATTAAATTAAAATAAAAAAATTAAAATTAAAAATTAAAAACCCACAAAATTTTGTTTGCTTGCTTGCTTAGTGTAGACAACACTCACAGACACTTCACTTGTGCACACTTTTGTGAATTACCCTGCTTGCTCCCTGTGTTCGAACTCTCTGCATACTTGTCACTATACACCATTTGTGCAGAGTTAAAAATAAATTTTAACTCCACATTATTTCTAATTTATTGATTTTTAGTGTGGGTTAATTGTTGATTTTAGTTCAGAGTTCATCGTGAGTCGTCACAGCGACGGTTGTCTCCGCCTTGTGTGAGACACCACTTTTAGTCTCCGTGAATTCTCACTAAATCAAATGGCGCCGTTGCCGGGGAGCAACAGCGAGTAGCTCATTTTTGTTTGCTTGTGATTGTTGTCCACTATTGCTTTATTTTCCATCTCTCTTACATTTTTGATATATTTTGATTAAGATATTCTGACCACTCTTCTTTATCTTCTTGCGAGGGACCGCTGAGCAAGGCGGATCGCCTAGGTGACCCGAAGCAACCTTGGGAAGCGGAGCCGGCCTTCTAGGTCAAGCCGGCAGGAGAGAGTAGGAAGATTGAGAGGGAGTGATTAGTTTAGCTCTTATTTTATCTTTGTGAGAGAGTGATTCATTAATTTGTAATAATACAGGCACTTGGACACTTGGACACTACCGGGCCTAATTTCCGGGTGTTTGTTCACCCGGGGGCTCACCGCAGTTTTGATCGCGTTTTATCGTTGTCATTTTCCGGTTTTGTTTTCCTTTTTCCTTTCTTTTGTGGATTGAGCCCTTAGATTATAGGTCCTGCTTGATTCGATTAGAATAGGTCCAAACACCCTAATTATCTTTGCATGCTCCTATAGTTCGTTGTTGGACTTAGACTAATTAAATACTTAGCTATTAGCTTTCGATCCACGCGCCGCGAGCTCATTCCCGAACAAGCGCTTTCTCCTAACTCAAATGTGTTGAGCAGAGGAGGGGTGAGCCTAGACCGGACACTCGGATTGAGAGTTAGTGGCTAGCTTGTGGTTCTTCACGCTAGCAGTTGCCTATTCTAGGACGATTTCCGCTTTGCATATCGCCATATAGATTAGGTTTATAAATTCTGCTTTGCATCCCGCATGGAGAGAGCTGGGATTCGCTGTAAGTCTTCTTACTTTGCATGCATCATTTAGGCACAAAGGTGAGATTTCCACCTTGGTGTCGACTTGCACGGCTTTTCCGACTCTATTCTCCCTCTGTTTTTGGAACAAAGTAGGATCAAGAAAATACGAAAACCGTTAGGCGCTTGTTTGAATCTACTCAAAAGAAGCGATAACACCAAAAAAATTAAAAAAAGGGACTGCTAAGAAAACTTGACCAAAAATTAAATCGGTAATTGGATTCATTGCTTGGGGAGAGTAACACCCTCACTTGTATTCAGGTTGCATGGGAAGGTCTCCTTCCAAGTGAGGTGAGCGCTTCGTAAGGATTAGAGCCAAAAACCCAACTTGTGGCTGCCTTGTGTATCGCCTAGATTTCCGAAGTATTGGCGCTACTATCGTACGTAGTCAAGTAGGGCTTGGTCGCCATTGGTGACTCACTATTGTGTGAGCACCGACCTTGTCCGAAGTACCGAGCTTAGGCCACGCCTTCACGGGTGTGTCTGTCTCACCGGCTGCGTCCGAGTAGGATCTTGCACGCTTACGGTTGATTCCGTTGCGAGCGAGGTCCGAAGTATCGGTTTCGCCTATCGGCTTCCTCCCTCTATTTCTTTGGCTGAGTAGGGATCCAGGAAGGGTTACAAGGACCTCAAAAAGCGCAAGTTACAGGTTACACAGGAGGAGGACAAGTACGGGGACACTTTCCCGGCAGTACTCTCTCTCCTTTAGGCGTAGCGCTCTAAGGACTCGTGACAAGATAAATTCCTGAAAACAAGCTAAAACTGACAAGATAAAAGCCGAACCTTCACGGCTTCACGTGTTGAGTTGGTGAACTTACCCCTGCTTTGTGTTTGATTGTTAGATTTATTTAGGTCAAGATCAAAAACACAGCACAATTGTGCGCAATTTTGTTGCATCTCATATCATTCCTTTCTTCTTCTCTTGCATTTTCCCTGCTCTTCCCAAATAATCAAGATGATGGGACGGAGATCTCTTAGGCTGACTTTGTTGGCACCGCTATCCAGCACTCCTCCTCATTCGTCTAGGAATACCTCGGAGAGTCCTCTCTCCGAGCCCGAGTTTACATCCACCCTGTTCCCCCTCGACCACCCTTCCCATTCTCCTTCTCTCAGTCCAATTGTTTCAGAATTCAGTGCATCACAGAGTTCGGCTCATTCGACAGCACCTGAGATGACCTCTTTTGCTTTTTCAGAAAATCCAGCAATGGGAGACAGAGGCGAGCACCCAGATGACCATGATCACCCTCCATTCATAATTGATCAGGTGGCCATCAACAACTCTTTGTTAGCGTCCCTGGAGACCATGCAGAGACAAATCCGTGACCAAGGTACCTTCATGGGTGATCTGATGAGAGATATTGCACAGATGAGAGAGAACTGACCTGGGGGCGGTGGCGGTGGAGGAGGAGGTGCAGGAGGAGGCGATCCAGACGCTGAGCGACCGCCACAGACCATCATGAGGGAGTTGCACAACCCAGCTGCATCCCTCACTCACCGTTGGTCAGACTTCCGCCCATTCACGGAGATTTCGAGCTTCGGCCCCACACTATCCAGCTTCTACCCAAGTTCCATGGGTTGCCGACCGAAGAGCCGCACCTCCACCTCCAGGAATTTGAGATGATTTGCAGCACTATCCATGATCGGTTGATGACCGAGGACACAATAAAGATGATCGCCTTTCCGTTCTCTTTGGTTGATTGAGCCGCATATTGGCTCAAACACCTTGGGCGATTCGTCGACACATGGGCAGATCTCCGGACCGCGTACCTGAAGAAGTACTACCCTCTCGGCCGGACCAACGCAGCTAGAGCCATGATCAGTAACTTTGTCATGATCCCAAAAGAACAATTCCATGAAGCCTGGGATCGATTCAGAGAGCTCATCGACCGGTGTCCACATCAATGACATTTCCAAGCCCAATCTCGTGCAGAGTTTCTTTTGTGGGCTGACGCCGGAGCTGCAGGGGCTAGTGAACGCCTCTTGCGGTGGGTCTTATTTCTCCAAGGGAGAAGACGACGTCTGGGCCATTTACGAAGGCATGGCAGAAAACTCTACTGTGATGACCCAGGCCCGAGTCTACACACAACAGAAGCCCCCGCAAGGAGCGAGATCATTTCAGAGGATCGCCCGCATCGATGCCGGTCCCAATACAACGTCGGTAGCCGCAGCCCAAGCCGAATCAGCCGCAGCCGACATGGGCATTATTAGTGAGAAGTTGGACCGTATGGAGATCCTCGAGAAGAAGCAGAACCAAGGTCTTGGTCAGATGGACCTTCTCACCAAAACCATGAGTGACCTGAAAACTCAAATCCTATGCATTCAGGAGGCACAAGCTCACTCCCAACAGCCTCCCAGGTCACGGGCAGACTCCAGCAGTAGCAGCTCCAACCAACCCTCTACCTCATACCGACAGGTGAATCATATCCAGGCAGAGCCGGTTCCACTGCTACAGTACCATCCAGAGCAACCGTCGTCTCAGGAGACTCAGATGGTGGTCTATCAGCCAGAGCAGCCACTGGCAGTTCTTCCTCCACCCTCCTTTGAGCAGGAACCATTGATGGAAGTCAATGGGATTTGGTACGACCGGTACCCTCAGCCCGGGATTCGTCGGGATCACCCCGGATTCCGTTGGGGCAATGGTGGATCTTCCTCCCAGCAGCAGAATCCTGCCCAAGGACATCAGAACAGCCAGCCACAGCAGCAACACCAGCAGCCCCAGTATGCCCAGCCGCAGCAATATCACAGTGGTCCTCGTCACACCTATCAGGGACAGTCATGGAGGCAGCGCCAGCCGCCTCAGCAGTCTTATCACCAGCCTTCCCCCTAGTATCAGCAGCAGCAACAGCAGCAGCCCCATTTCCAGCAGGGACAGACATCCGGTTCTCAGGGTCCTGCCTTTGAGAACCCAGCCCTTGATGATCTTGCCTGCTTGCTATCTGAACAGCGAGCCTCTTTCAGGCATAAAATGGATGAATTCCGGCAGGAGATGAGGGACATCATAAAAGGCAATGCCGCCATACCCGCTCAGATTGAACCTAACCCGAACAATATGAAAAGGAAGTCTGAGCAGGTAGAGTTTACAGAGGATACCTCCCCTAGTGACGATCTGAATGATATGTCTTATTCTTTGAATGATGCTGATTTTGTGACTACTAGGAGCGGTAGGATGCCAGCCGGCGGCGCCTCTTCTGAGCGACAACCAGATGCTGAACCAGGAGCGCCAGAGGAGCAGAATGGCGGTGCCCATGCCGCTAATGACGATGTTGAAGACGGTGGTGCTGATTCCACCAATGATGGAGTCCAGGACGACGGTGCTGATGCCGTCGTGAGACCAGATGCAGACGGTGGTGCTGAAGCCACCATTTTGGATGATGAACCAGAGCGTGGTGCTGATGCCGCGAAGACCGGTGCTAGTGGTGGCGCTGAGGCCACCACATTTACTTTTGTTGAGCCACCATCTGTGATGTTGCCACATTTTGTACCTAGAGACTGTGGGAACAAAAAGAAAAACAAAAATATGAATAAAGGAAAGGTTTCTGTTCAAATTGCGGATCCATATGTGGTGAATGATGATTATTGTATGGGTTCCCCTTCTTCACAGACACAGGGACCGATTCCTAGTCCTTCATCTGAGGAGGCCCCTACCATACCCTTCCCTGAGGCGCTCCGCCATGCGAAGGGGAATAAAAAAGAAAATCCTAAAAAAGATCAGCAGGTAGAGTTCGGCAATCAGATGATAGACAGATTCCACATTCAGCTGACTCTACAAGAGGCACTCGAGCACATCCCCCTCTTCAAGAAGAACCTGAAAGAGAAAACCACTATCCGCAGGAAGAGGAGGAATCACAGAGATCAAATCCATGTGCTCACTCAGTCCACTTGCTGCACCATCCAGAACAAGCTGCCAGCTAAGCGACCAGATGCAGGAGCTCCCTATGTCAGATGCGAGATTCAGGAGCAGCAGTTTGATCGTACTCTATTAGACAGCGGTTCTTCAATTAACCTTCTTCCGGCAGCCTTACTCGACCGATTCGAGTTTGGTCCTCTTCTTAGGAGCAGGACAGCCCTTCAGTTTGCTGATAGGTCGACTAAGAGGCCGAAGGGGTTATTGAAAGACGTGGTCGTTACTATTCAGGGCCTGAAATTCCCCGTGGACTTCGTTGTGTTGGACATGGAGATCCCTGAGTCGGTAACCGATGCCCCCATCATTCTCGGACGCCCATTCTTGGCCACAACCAAGGCAGTGACCGATCATGATAGTGGGAAGGTATGTTTTCGCGTAGAGGGCGAAACCATACAAATAGAGACGATCGAGGAAACTAGAGCTAAAGAGTTGGCATGCTCAGAGCAATCCAGCGAAGCCGAGCAGATGACAGAGGAAGAGCTAGACATCCACCAGGTTTGTGATTTTGAGATGACTGATGATGAATCCAACTGGAAAGACCCCGTAGCACCGACTCTCGCCTTGCCTACAGATTCACTATATCTCAAGCTCTTGGCAGTCGAGAGTCGGGAGAGCACATCCCTGGATGAGGATATATCTGAAGCTGATAGTGTTGTGATGAGTGGTGCTGAGGAATTTCAATCATGTTCATCTTCTTCGGATCCCTCGGATTCAGACATTGACTGGGATGACTTTGATGATTATTTGCCTTGTCTGATTCCTTCTGAGCCAACAGCCATGACAGAGTGCGAGCCAATGCAGTTTATTGATGATTCAGCAGACCGCCCTTCGTCAGAAATTCATGCAGAGCGAGAGTTCTCCCATGCAGACCTGGTAGCATTTACACAGACATATCAGAAGCCAGATCTGCCACCTCCCAGTTGTCCAGAACGAAAACCTCTGCCGCAGTCGATGACATACAGATTCCTTGCGGGTGAGCCAGAAATGTACCCAGTCATTATCTCAGCAGATTTGACTGGAGAGCAAGAATCTCGTCTAATGGAGGTTCTTGAAAGAAATCGCAAGGCAATCGGTTGGAGTATAGCTGATCTCCAGGGGCTGAGCCCAAATCTTTGCTCTCACCACATCTATCTTGAGGATAACGCTAAGCCGTCGCGTGAGTTCCAATGATGGCTGAACCCGAATCTTCGAGACGTAGTCATGAAAGAAATTTCCAAGTGGTGGAGCGCCGATTTTATCTATCCCATCTCCGACTCCAAATGGGTAAGTCTGCTACATGTGGTACCTAAGAAGACGGGTATCACTACAGTTGTCAACGAGTCTGGAGAGGAGATCGCTACCAGAGTACCAACTTCTTGGAGGGTCTGTGTGGACTACAGACGATTGAATGAGGCCACCAAGAAGGATCACTTCCCGCTACCATTCATTGATCAGATTATCGAGCGGCTAGCCGGGAAGAGTCATTATTGTTTTCTTGATGGGTACTCTGGATACAATCAGGTGGCCATTGCGCCCGAAGACCAGGAGAAAACGACATTCACCTGTCCGTTTGGGACTTATGCTTTCAGACGAATGCCCTTTGGTCTATGTAACGCTCCGGCGACATTCCAAAGGTGCATGTTGTCCATCTTCTCGGACATGGTGGGTGACTGTTTAGAGGTCTTCATGGACGACTTTTCGGTCTATGGCGACGGGTTCGACGCTTGTCTTGACTGCCTAGACCGTGTGCTCAAGCGTTGCATTGAGGTCAACCTTGTTTTATCCTGGGAGAAGAGTCATTTCATGATGATTCAGGGGACGGTCCTTGGTCACATCGTCTCCAACAGGGGCATGGAGGTCGATCCGGCCAAGGTGGATATCATCAGAAAACTCAATCCGCCATCCAACCTGCGTCAGTTACGGTCTTTTCTGGGGCATGTCGGTTTCTACCGACGGTTCATTCAGGACTTCAGTCGAATTGCCCGACCGCTGACTGACTTGCTGACGAAAGACACCGAGTTTATTGTCAATGATAAGTGTCTTGAATCTTTTGAAACTCTCAAAAATATGGTTATTTCAGCTCCTGTCCTTCAGCCACCCGGTTGGTCTCTCCCATTCGAGATCATGACGGATGCTTCAGCTTTTGCTGTTGGGGCTGTGCTTGGACAGAGGAGGGATGGTTTACCTTTTGCCATTCACTACGCCAGCCGGACTTTGGATGCCGCGCAGCGGAATTACACTGTGACTGAGAAAGAAATGCTGGCCGTAGTCTTCGCTCTTGATAAGTATCGATCTTACATTCTCGGATCTAGAGTAACCATCTACACTGATCACACCGCCATCCGGTACCTAATGTCTTAGAAGGATGCCAAAGCACGTCTCACCAGATGGATCCTTCTACTCCAGGAATTTGATATTGAGATTAAGGACAAGCCTGGAGTCAAGAATGTGGTGGCGGATCATCTCTCCAGATTGGAGAATCTTGAGGAATCTGAGCCCAGCGCACCTATCACAGAGACATTCCCAGATGAGGCGATCTTGGCTGTCACCTCGCTCCCGTGGTATGCTGACATTGTGAACTATCTTGTAGCTAAGACAGTTCCACAAGGTTGGCCCAGGCAGAAACTTGAGACCTTCCTGGCGAAGGCCAAGTTTTACCATTGGGAGGATCCCGTCCTTTATCATGAAGGAGGGGACAGTATCTGGAGGAGGTGCATTCCTCAAGAAGAGCATCATAGCGTCCTCACATACTGCCACAAGCTTGAGGCAGGAGGACATCATTCTGGAAAAAGAACAGCACAGAAGGTGCTTCAATCCGGCCTATGGTGGCCTACTCTCTTCAAGGATTCTGATGAGTTCGTGAAGAGATGTACTGATTGTCAGAAAATGGGAACCTGCGGACAGAGAGACATGATGCCCATGCAACCCATTCACTTCTGTGAGGTTTTTGATGCATGGGGGATTGATTTCATGGGCCCATTTCCTAAGAGTCAGGGATTCGAGCATATTTTGCTCGCTGTGGATTATGTCAGCCGATGGGTTGAGGCCATCCCCGCCCGAGCCGCAGATGCTAAAACCGTATGCAAATTTTTGAGGAAAAATATCATTTCACGGTTCGGGGTACTGATGAATCCACATTTCATCATCTTTATTCTATCATTTTGGCACCAAAAACCCTAGCAAATGCCTGTAAATACCCTTAAATAGAGCATCTTAGCATTCATGCATGTGCATTCAGATAGTGTTTAAAATACTGTAATTAAGGCCAAAATTATAGAATAAATGAAGAAAAGAAAAAGAATAAAATATTGTAATATTTTATGACCCAAAACCCCCGAGACCTAGGCATCTTGATGAATAGGTCGACAAGGAATAAAGTAGGGGGAGATAAGGTCAGAAACACAGATAAAATACCTATACATTGTATTCATTCTTTATTCATTTTGGGACCTATTTTTGGTTCCACTTTTTGTACATCAAATAAAGAAACTTTGTACATAAAAGTTGTAGATAATATAATAAAGAAAAATAAAAAATTGATTTCACAGAAAAATAATACACAGATAAAAAGTTATGATCTGAATAAAAATCCAGAAGCCCAACTTCCCAGACCCGTATCTCACAAATAAAAACTCCAAATACAGCGTACTCACCTTTAATTGTATATAGAATAAAATAATCTATCTAATGGCAGTGGTTTCGCATTTGGCGGAGCTGCGGTTTGAAAGTTGAGTTTTGGACCCCTATTGTATACTTGTACTGAATAAAATATTCAATTTATTCTTTATTCATTCTTTATTCATTTTTATATTTTTATAATTTTGTAAATATTACTTATAATATATATGTGCATTAGAATTAAAATAAAATGCAAAGAAAAATAAAAATAAAAATACTTGTATAAAGACTACATAGGTATATTGCCTATATCTATACTTGTACAAAATACTCTTAGATTTTATTAAATATACAAAATACATCAATAAAATAAAATAAAAATATATTTATGTGTATAAAAGTATTTCATAATTTTATAAAATTATGAACAAAATTAAAGAAATTAAAACACACAAAATAAAAATAAATACTAAAATACATAGGTATTATACCTATATAGGGTTAAAAAGGTAACTTGTAAAAATATAACTCATAAAAATAATTAAAAATCATAATAAAATACTACATAAAATAACGAATATTTTTTGTTTTATAATCATTATTTAATTCAACTTATTTCTATTTTTAAATGAATTAACAAAATAATATTTCAGGGTTTTTCCTGGTTGGTCCACGTGGACCAACCAGGAGGCGTCAACAGTTGACCCCAGTCAACTGGTCGCCCTACCCCCTGTATCCCGTGTCAGGCTTGGTTTTTGAGCCATCTTTTTGGTTTTTTCCCAGCCCATTCTTTCATGTTTTCGTGTTGCATCCTTCTGCAACATTGTTCACCAACCATCTATCTAACTCGCCCGAGCTTAATCTTGGTCTTTGGACCCAAGATTTGCAAGATATTCATTGATATTTGGATCCCTGTCACCTTAGGTCAAACCGCATAAAACCAACCCCCCAACTTTGAATTCAAATCGAGTCCCCTTGGTCCACCCCTCTCCGCCTCTCCAGAGCTCCGAGCACTGCTGGAGGTGACAGCTCCACCGCGCGCTCTTCAGCCAAGGCGAACGAGGTCGAGGGAGCCTCCACCACCTCCGCCAACAGCCGGCGTCGAGGTACCTTTCTTCCTCTGGCTCCGGCCATCGAGGACCTTCCCCCGCTCATTTCTTTGCACCATTTTATTCCTGTTAGCTTAAGGATCAAAAACCCCAAAAAGATTCGAAGTTCCATCAACCAAATCGCCCAATCAAGCACCTTGGCCGGAGCGCAACTCCGGCCGTGCATCCACCTATCGAGTCGCACCCCCTCCCGACCATCCAAGGGTCCAGGCAGTTTTCCCTGGACCCTTTGACCATTTTTGCAGGTCCAAACCGAAGTGGAAAGACCTGGAGGCGAGTTTTGGAGCTCGCCGGAGCAGACGAAGCCCACCAGCTCCGCCCGCTGCCTGAGAGCACCACGGTCACTGCCGTGGCTTTCTGACGCCACCAGGAGATAGAGGAGGACCAGAGGAAGCTCCAGCCCGATTTTGAGACCCAGACGACATCGGAGTCGGCCGGAGGAGCTCGAGGAACCTCGCCAACCCGGAGCTCCGACGTGTTCTTCCAACCGCCTCCGCCACCGTTCGATCAGGGCGCTTCCTCCAGATCAAGCAGCAGCCGTTGGATGGCGGATCACCAGCACCGTCAGATCAAGGGCTGAGATCTAATCTCAACCCTCCGCCCGCGAACCGTCATCGGCGCGCCAGGACCCGCCACGTGGATAAGTGGGATTCATCCCACCGTCCGATCTTCCGCCGTCGAGGGTATTTTGTAGTCAACCCCCGCCATTTTTGAAATTTCTATTCAGTCCAAAAACGTTGTTGTGTAGTTTAAATATTTTGTAATATTTGCATAGAGACCCCCAAACTTTGTTTATTTGCATCCAGGTCCTTTGCCACATCACCTCACGTGACCTGTACACGTGAGGTGTGGCCATTTTGCAGAGGGACCCTCGGTCATTTATGTATTTCATTTTAGTCCTAAAACTATCGCAGCACGTGTAAACTTTTTGGGTATTTTGCAAGTAGGCCCCCGGGGTTTTGAGATATTACATTTTAGTCCTCGCCAGGCGCGTGCAAGTCACGCGCCCTGGTGGGAAAATTGCTAGCGTGCCCAGGCGGCTTTTGTAATTGCATTTTGGTGCTAGAAATTAAATGTTCCGTTCAATATTTTGTGGAAAATTGCGTGTATGCCCCTGGATGTTTTGTAAATTGCATTAATACCCCTGCCAGGCTTATTTATTAATTGGATGCTTGTTGTATTTATTTGAATGATCATTTCAAGCCCAAAAATTCCACAAAATTAGGGTTAGGCTCCTGGACACTTGAACTTTCACGCCATCATTTTAGTTTTTGATTTTATTTTATTTTTATATTTATTAAAAATCAAAAACATGTTATTTGTGCACTGTCTAGCTTAGAAAATACCAAAAAATAGTAAAACCCCTCCAAAAATTCCAAAAAAATCACCTAGTGTCTATTTTATCCTATTTTAGTGTCAGTCCAAAAATCATTAAAAATCTCAAACGAAAACACTAAAAATTTAAAAACACTCAAAAACTTCAAAAAATTATATAAAATAGTAGAAAAATCCAAAAATAGCAAACCCAGTTCCTGTTTGTTCTTTATTTTGTCCTTTTTATTTGAAAAATAGTGTGAAAAATTTTGGTTGCTGTCTGTTAATTTTAACTTGCATTTTATTCACAGCCAGCATTATTTCCACTTTTTCCTTTATTTCAGTATTTGAAAATATCAAAAACACCTTGAAAAACTCCCAAAAATCACAAAAACAGTAAAAAATCATAAAAATGCTAAAAACATTTAATTTCTGAATTTTTGGTTATTTTTGCACCTTTTTATAAATATTTTACCTTGCCTTTTATTACATTGTTTTCATATTCCAATATTGAAAAAGAAAAAAAATATAAAATAGAAAATTATAAAAATCAGAAAACTAAAATCAAAATACAAAATTAGAAATTAAAATTAAATAAAAAAATTAAAAATTAAAAACCCACAAACATTGTATTTGCTTGCTTGCTTAGTGTAGACACATCACACACACACACACTTGAGCACAATTTTTGTGAATTACCCTGCTTGCTCCCTGTGTTCGAACTCTCTGCATACTTGCACCTATACACCATTTGTGCAGAGTTAAAAATAAATTTTAACTCTACATTAGTTCTAATTTGTTGATCTTTAGTGTGGGTTAATTGTTGACTTTAGTCCGAATTTAGTGTGGTCACCACACCGACTGAGTTCACGCTTTGTGTTGAACTTAAGACCACCTGTTTTTGGCTAAATCAAATGGCGCCGTTGCCGGGGAGCAACAGCGAATAGTTCACATTTTGTTTGATTGTGTGATTGTTTACCAAAGCATTATTTTCCATCTCTTACATTTTTGATATATCTTGTTGAGCTATCTGACCGTCTCTTTTCTTGTCTTCTTGCGAGGGACCGCGGAGCGAGGCGGATTGCTTAGGTGATTCGGAGCATCCTTGGGAAGCGGAGCCGGCCTTCTTAGGTCACACCGGCAGGAGAGAGCAGGAGGAGTGAGGGAGAGTGATTAGATTACCTTACATTTATTTTCGTGAGAGATAGACTATTAATTTGTAATAATACAGGTACACTTGGACTTGGGCACTCAGACTATCGGGCCTAATTTCCGGGTGTTTGTTCACCCGGGGGCTCACCGCAGTTTTTGACGAGTTTTTATCGCCGTCATTTTCCGGTTTTGTTTTCATTTTTCACTTTCTTTTGTGGATTGAGCTCTTAGTTCTAGGTCCTGCTTGATTCGATTAGAATAGGTCCAAACACCTAATTATCTTTGCATGCTCCTATAGATTCGTATTTGGACTTATACTAATTAAACAGTTAGCTAGTAGCTTCCGATCCACGCGCCGCGAGCTCACACCCGAACAAGCGCTTTCTCCTAACTCAAATGTGTTGAGCAGAGGAGGGGTGAGCCTAGACCGGACACTCGGATTAGGAGTTAATAGCTAACTTGTGGTTCTTCACGCTAGCAGTTGCCTCTTCCGCTTGCACATCGCCATATAGCTTAGGTTTAAAAATTCTGCTTTGCATCCCGCATGGAGAGAGCTGGGATTCGTTGTAAGTCCTCTTACTTTGCACGCATCATCCAGGCACAAAGGTGAGATTTCCACCTTGGTGTCGACTTGCACGGCTTTTCCGACTCTATTCTCCCTCTGTTTTTGGAACAAAGTAGGATAAAGGAAAAATACAAAAAACCGTTAGGCGCTTGTTTGAATCTACTCAAAAGAAGCGATAACACCAAAAAAATTAAAAAAGGGACTGCTAAAGAAAACTTGACCAAAATAAAATTGGTAATTGGATTCATTGCTTGGGGAGAGTAATACCCTCACTTGTCTTCAGGTTGCATGGGAAGGTCTCCTTCCAAGTGAGGTGAGCGCTTCGTAAGGATTAGAGCCCAAAACCCAACTTGTGGCTGCCTTGTGTATCGCCTGGATTTCCGAAGTATTGGCGCTACTATCGTACGTAGTCGAGTAGGACTTGGTCGCCATTGGTGACTCGCTATTGTGTGAGCACCAACCTTGTCCGAAGTACCGAGCCTAGGCCACACCTTCACGGGTGTGTCTGTCTCACCGGCTGCGTCCGAGTAGGATCTTGCACGCTCACAGGTGATTCCGTTGCGAGCGAGGTCCGAAGTATCGGTTTCGCCTATCGGCTTCCTCTCTCTTTTCTTTGGCTGAGTAGGGATCCAGGAAGGGTTACAAGGACCTCAAAAAGCGCAAGTTACAGGTTACACAGGAGGAGGACAAGTACGGGGACACTTTCCTGGCAGTACTCTCGCTCCTATAGGCGTAGCGTTCTAAGGACTCGTGATAAGATAAATACCTGAAAACAAGCTAAAAATTGACAAGATAAAAGCCGAACCTTCACGGCTTCACGAGTTGAGTTGGTGAATTCACCCTTGCTTTGCGTTTGATTGCTAGAATTATTTAGGTCAAGACCAAAAACACCGCACAATTGTGCACAATTTTGTTGCATATCATCTTCTTCTTCTCTTGCATTATCCCCACTCTTCTCGAATAATCAAGATGATGGGACGGAGATCTCTTAGGCCGACTTTGTCAGCACCGCTATCTAGCACTCCTCCTTACTCATCTAGGAATGCCTCGGAGAGTCCGCTCTCCGAGCCCGAGTTCACATCCACCCTGTTCCCCCTCGACCACCCTTCCCATTCTCCTTCTCTCAGTCCAATTGTGTCAGAATACAGTGCATCACAGAGTTCCGCTCATTCGACAACACCTGAGATGGCCTCTTTTGCTTTTTCAGAAAATCCAGCAATGGCAGACAGAGGCGAGCACCCAGATAACCACGATCACCCTCCATTCATAATTGATCAGGTGGCCATCAACAATTCCTTGCTAGCGTCCCTGGAGAATATGCAGAGACAGATCCGTGATCAGGGAACATTCATGGGTGATCTAATGAGAGAAATAGCGCATATGAGA
Organism: Ottelia alismoides; assembly: GCA_037367405.1. Taxonomy (NCBI): domain Eukaryota; kingdom Viridiplantae; phylum Streptophyta; class Magnoliopsida; order Alismatales; family Hydrocharitaceae; genus Ottelia; species Ottelia alismoides. The sequence continues at coordinate 795,411 of JAZKJV010000219.1, forward strand.
GAGAACCGACCTGGGGGCGGTGGCAGAGGTGGAGGAGGAGGACCTGATGCAGGAGGAGGCGATCCAGACGCTGAGCGACCGCCACAGACTATCATGAGGGAACTGCACAACCCAGCTTCGTCCCTCAGTCACCGGTGGATCAGACTCCCGCCAATCCACGGAGACTTCGAGCTTCGGCACCACACGATTCAGTTGCTACCCAAGTTTCACGGGCTGCCGACCGAAGAGCCGCACCTCCACCTCCAGGAATTTGAGATGATTTGCAGTACCATCCATGATCGGTTGATGACCGAGGACACCATTAAGATGATCGCCTTTCCATTCTCATTGGTTGATAGAGCCGCATATTGGCTCAAACATCTTGGGCGATTCGTTGATACTTGGGCAGATCTCCGGACCGCATATTTGAAGAAATACTATCCTCTCGGCCGGACCAATGCAGCTAGAGCTATGATTAGCAATTTTGTCATGATCCCAAATGAACAATTCCATGAAGCCTGGGATCGATTCAGAGAGCTCATAGACCGGTGTCCACATCACGATATCTCCAAGCCCAACCTGGTGCAGAGTTTCTTCTGTGGGCTGACACCGGAGCTGCAGGGGCTTGTGAACGCCTCTTGCGGTGGGTCCTATTTCTCCAAGGGAGAAGACGAAGTCTGGGCCATCTACGAAGGCATGGCAGAAAACTCCACAGTGATGGCCCAGGCCCGTGTCTATACACAGCAGAAGCCCCCGCAAGGAGCGGGATCATTTCAGAGGATCGCCCGCATCGATGCCGATCCCAACACAACGTCGGCAGCCGCAGCTCAAGCCGAATCAGCCGCAGCCGACATGGGCATCATTAGTGAAAAGTTGGACCGCATGGAGATCCTGGAAAAGAAGCAGAACCAAGGTCTAGCCCAGATGGACCTTCTCACCAAGACCATGAGTGACCTGAAGACTCAAATTCTATGTATCCAGGAGGCACAAGCCCATTCCCAACAGCTTCCCAGGTCACAGGTTGCTTCCAGCAACAGCAATCCCAACCAGGCCTCTACCTCATACCGCCAGGTGAACCATATCCAGGCGGAGCCGGTTCCATTGCTGCAATACCATTCAGAGCAACCGCCATCTTCGGACACGTAGATGGTGGTCTATCAGCCGGAGCAGCCACTGGCAGTTCTTCCTCCACCTTCCTTTGAGCAGGAGCCATTGATGGAAGTCAATGGGATTTGGTACGACCGGTACCCTCAGCCCGCAATTCGTAGGGACCACCCCAGATTCCGTTGGGGCAATGGTGGATCCTCATCCCAGCAACATCCTCCTGCCCAAGGACAGCAGAACAGCCAGCCGACACAGCAGCAACAGCCCCATTATGCCCATCAGCAACAATACCAAAGTGGTCCTCGTCCCTCCTATGAGGGACAGCAGTGGAGGCAGCGACAGCCGCCTCAGCAGTCTTATCACCAGCCTTCCCCCCAGTATCAGCAACAACACCAGCAGCAGCAACCCCATTTCCAGCAGGGACAGACATCCGGTTCTCAGGGCCCAACCTATGAGAACCCAGCCCTCGATGATCTTGCCCGCTTGCTATCTGAACAGCGAGCATCTTTCAGGAAAGAAATGGATGAGTTCCGGCAGGAGATGCGGGATTTCATCAAAGGCAAGGCCGCCATACCCGCTCAGATCGAACCTAATCCTAATAACCTAAAAAGAAAATCTGAGCAGGTAGAGTTCACAGAGGATACCTCTCCTAGTGACGATTTGAATGATATGTCTTATTCTTTGAATGATGCTGATTTTGTGACTACTAGGAGCGGTAGGATGCCAGCCGGCGGCGCCTCTTCTGAGCGACAACCAGATGCTGAACCAGGAGCGTCAGAGGAGCAGACTAGCGGTGCTGATGCCGCTAATGATGATGTTGAAGACGGTGGTGCTGATGCCACCAACGATGGAGTCCAGGACGACGGTACTGATGCCGTCGTGATATCAGATGCAGACGGTGGTGCTGAAGCCACCATTTTGGATGATGAACCAGAGCGCGGTGCTGATGCCGCAGAGACAGGTGCTAGTGGTGGTACTGAAGCCACCACATCTACTTTTGTCGAGCCATCAACTGTGATGTTACCACATTTTGTACCTAGAGACTGTGGGAACAAAAACAAAAACAAAAATATGAATAAAGGAAAGGTTTCTGTTCAAATTGCGGATCCATATGTGGTGAATGATGATTATTGTATGGATTCTCCGTCTTCACAGGCACAGGGACCGATTCCTAGTCCTCCATCTGAGGAGGCCCCTACCATCCCCTTCCCTGAGGCACTCCGCCGAGCGAAGGGGAACAAAAAAGAAAATCCAAAAAAGAATCAGCCGGTAGAGTTCGGCGACCAAATGATTGATAGATTTCACATTCAGCTGACTCTATGGGAAGCATTTGAGCATATCCCCTTCTTCAAAAAGAACTTGAAAGAGACAACTACTGTTCGAAGGAAGAAGAGGCACAGAGATCAAATCCATATGCTCACTCATGACACATGTTGCATCATCCAGAACAAGCTGCCAGCCAAGCGACCAGACGCAGGAGCTCCCTATGTCAGATGCGAGATCCAGGAGCAACAGTTTGATCGTACTCTGTTAGACAGCGGCTCTTCAATTAACCTCCTTCCGGCAGCCTTACTCAAGCAATTCGAGTTTGGCCCTCTTCTTCGAAGCAGAACGGTCCTTCAGTTTGCTGATAGGTCGATTAAGAGGCCGAAGGGGTTATTGAAAGACGTGGTCGTTACCATTCAGGGCTTGAAATTCCCCGTGGACTTCGTTGTGTTGGACATGGAGATCCCTGAGGCGGTAACTGATGCCCCCATCATTCTCGGACGTCCATTATTGGCCACAGCCAAGGCGGTGACCGACCATGATAGCGGGAAGGTATGCTTTCGCATAGAGGGCGAAACCATACAAATAGAGACGATCGAAGAAATCAAAGCTAGAGAGTTAGAGTGCTCCGAGCAGTCCAGTGAAGCAGCGCAGATGACAGAGGAAGTGCTAGACATCCACCAGGTTTGTGACTTTGAGATGACTGATGATGAATCCAACTGGACAGATCCCGTAGCACCGACCCTCGCCTTGCCTACAGATTCACTGTATCTCAAGCTCATGGCAGTCGAGAGCCGGGAGAGCACATCCCTGGATGAGGACATCTCTGAGGCTGACAGTGTTGTGATGAGTGGTGCTGAGGAATTTCAATCATGCTCATCTTCTTCAGATCCCTCGGATTCAGATATTGATTGGGATGACTTTGATGACTATTTACCTTGTCTGATTCCTACTAAGCCAACAACCATGACAGAGTGCGAGCCGGTGCAGTTTATAGTTGATTCAGAAGGCCGCCCTTCGTCAGCAATTCATGCAGAGTGAGAGTTCTCCCATGCAGACCTGATAGCATTTACACAGACATATCAGAAGCCAGATCTGCCACCTCCCAGTTGCCCAGAACGGAAACCTCTGCCGCAGTCGATGACATACAGATTCCTTGCGGGTGAGCCAGAAATGTACCCAGTCATTATCTCAGCAGATTTGACTGGAGAACAAGAATCTCATCTGATGGAGGTTCTTGAAAGAAACCGCAAGGCAATCGGTTGGAGTATAGCTGATCTCCAGGGGCTGAGCCCAAATCTTTGCTCTCACCACATTTATCTTGAGGATAACGCTAAGCCGTCGCGTGAGTTCCAACGACGGCTGAATCCGAATCTTCGGGACGTCGTCATGAAAGAAATTTCCAAGTGGTGGAGCGCCGATTTCATTTACCCCATCTCCGACTCTAAATGGGTTAGTCCACTCCATGTGGTACCCAAGAAAACGGGTATCACTACAGTTGTTAATGAGTCTGGAGAGGAGATCGCTACCAGAGTACCAACTTCTTGGAGGGTTTGTGTGGACTACAGACGATTGAATGAGGCCACCAAGAAGGATCACTTCCCGCTACCATTCATTGATCAGATTATCGAGCGGCTAGCTGGGAAGAGTCATTATTGTTTTCTTGATGGGTACTCTGGATACAATCAAGTGGCCATTGCGCCCGAAGACCAGGAGAAAATGACATTCACCTGTCCGTTTGGGACTTATGCTTTCAGACGGATGCCCTTTGGTCTATGTAACGCTCCGGCGACATTCCAAAGGTGCATGTTGTCCATATTCACGGACATGGTGGGTGGATGTTTAGAGGTCTTCATGAATGACTTCTCGGTCTATGGCGACGGGTTCGACGCTTGTCTTGACTGCCTAGACCGTGTGCTCAAGCGCTGCATTGAGGTTAATCTTGTCTTATCCTGGGAGAAGAGTCATTTCATGATGACTCAGGGGACGGTCCTTGGTCATATCGTCTCCAACAGGGGCATGGAGGTCGATCCGGCTAAGGTGGATATCATCAGAAAGCTCAATCCACCATCCAATTTGTGTCAGTTACGGTCTTTTCTGGGGCATGTCGGTTTCTACCGACGGTTCATTCAGGACTTCAGTCGAATTGCCCGACCGCTTACTGACTTGCTGACCAAAGACACCGAGTTTATTGTTAATGATAAGTGTCTAGAATCATTTGAGACTCTCAAGAATATGGTTGTTTCTGCTCCTGTCCTTCAGCCACCCGATTGGTCTCTCCCATTTGAGATCATGACAGATGCCTCAGATTTTGCCGTTGGGGCTGTGCTCGGACAGAGGAGGGATGGATTACCTTTTGCCATTCACTACACCAGCCGGACGTTGGATGCCGCGCAGCAGAATTACACTGTGACTGAGAAAGAGATGTTGGCCGTAGTTTTCGCTCTTGATAAGTATCGATCATATATTCTCGGATCTAGAGTGACCATTTACACTGATCATACCGCCATCCGGTATTTAATGGCCAAGAAGGATGCCAAAGCACGTCTCACCAGATGGATCCTTCTACTCCAGGAATTTGATATTGAAATTAAGGATAAGCCTGGAGTCAAGAATGTGGTGGCGGATCATCTCTCCAGATTGGAGAATCTTGAGGAATCTGAGCCCAGCGCACCTATCACAGAGACATTTCCAGATGAGGCGATCTTGGTTGTCACCTCACTCCCGTGGTATGCTGACTTTGTAAACTATCTTGTTGCCAAGACAGTCCCTCAGGGTTGGCCCAGGCAGAAACTTGAGACCTTCCTAGCTAAGGCCAAGTTTTACCATTGGGAGGATCCCGTCCTTTATCATGAAGGAGGGGATAGTATCTGGAGGAGGTGCATTCCTCAAGAAGAGCAGCACAGCGTCCTCACATACTGCCACAAGCTTGAGGCAGGAGGACATCATTCTGGAAAAAGAACAGCACAGAAGGTGCTTCAATCCGGCCTATGGTGGCCTACTCTCTTCAAGGATTCTGATGAGTTCGTGAAGAGATGTACTGACTATCAGAAAATGGGAACCTGCGGACAGAGAGACATGATGCCCATGCAACCCATTCACTTCTGTGAGGTTTTTGATGCATGGGGGATTGATTTCATGGGCCCATTTCCTAAGAGTCAGGGATTCGAGCATATTTTGCTCGCTGTGGACTATGTCAGCCGATGGGTTGAGGCCATCCCCGCCCGAGCCGCAGATGCTAAAACCGTTTGCAAATTTTTGAGGAAAATATCATTTCACGGTTTGGGGTACCTAGAGTCTTGATTTCAGACGGGGGGTCTCACTTCATCAATGACAAAGTCAGGGCCCTTGCAAACGAGTTCGGCATTGACCATCGGGTTGCCACTCCTTATCACCCTCAGACTAATGGTCTTGCCGAAGTATCGAATAGGGAGATAAAGACTATCTTGCAGAAAGTTGTCCGCCCAGACCGAAAGGATTGGTCACAGCTTTTGGACTCGGTCTTATGGGCTTATCGGACTTCTTTCAAGAATCCATTGGGAACATCTCCCTTTCGTCTCGTCTATGGCAAGCCGTGCCATTTGCCAGTGGAGATCAAGCATAAATCTTTTTGGGCAGTTACTGAGCTGCTTCTAGATCCCGAGAGTATAGGAGAACAGAGAAGAGCTGAATTGGTAGCCCTAGAAGAACTGAGAGATACAGCCTTTTCGAACAGCCTACAGTACAAAGAGAAAGTGAAGACATGGCACGATTCGCATATCAGCCATAAACAGTTTGAGCCAGATCAGAGAGTATGGTTGTTTGATTCCAGGCTGAAATTATTCCCAGGGAAATTGCAGAGCAAGTGGAAAGGACCGTATGTGGTCAGGAAGGTACATGACAATGGCAGCATCGACATATCCGAACCGTCATCTTCTTCTACCTTCCGCGTCAATGGTCAAGGCCTGAAATTATATCTTGATCATGATCCGCCGACCATTGACGTTGCCCCCATTCTTCTGGTATGAGATGTGTCCTTTGACTCTCATCATCTACATCTCATACATGGTGATCAATTCTATCTTCCGCTATACAGATCCATCTGCTTATATCACTCTGTTGTCTGTTGATTTATTTTCTTATTTTCTTCTTTTCTTCTTTTCCTTTTCTATCCTCTTTATCTACCGAAAAGGTGTCGCCCTTGTAGACAGTTTTCCATACTTAGGACGTACTTTGTCCTAAGTATAGGGGGGTTGACACCCCGAGTTTTCTTTCATTCGATCCTCTCCATTGTCTCTTCTTCTTGTCTATACTTAGGGATATCTTACCCTAAGTATAGGGGGGGACAATCTGAGTACGATCTGTTCATTCCCACCCTTGACCCTCCCTGCTTTGTGTACAGTCTGCTATACTTAGGATTATTTGATCCTAAGTATAGGGGGGACGGTCAACTTCTCATTCGTTTGTTCATCCATTCCTTTATTTATTTATTCTTTAGGCTTGTCTATACTTAGTACGAGTTATGTCTTCTCTTTTCTCTCCGATCTATGAGGACATAGCTCCAGCTAAGTATAGGGGGGTCGTATATACTACGTATATACTTTAGACATAACTCGTACTTTCGTATTTTCTTAATAAATATGGCTAATAATTCATTAAAAATCCTTAATAAAAAGATGTGGTTATTCCTCAAATTCTGTTTGTATTTACTGATTAATAAATCAGGTGAAAATGTTTTTTGCAAAATGTTTGAAAAATAGTTTGAAAATCCTCGTGAACATTTATTGAAAACTATTTTGAAAATTTTTGTTTCGTGTTTTCAACCTGTGTAAAATGTGTGGATTGTAAAATTTCTTTTCTTTGTGTGAAATAAAATGTTTGAAAAATGATTTGCAAAGGGTTTGAAAAATGGTTGCAAAAATGATTTGAAAAACCTATATATACTGTTTGAAAAGCCCTTGCAAAATGATTTTCAAATGTGTGTAAAATGTTTGTAAAAACTATTTTGGACTATAGTTTTCAAAAATTGTGTGTAAAATTGTTTTCAAATAAGTTTGAGGAATACCTACATCACACCAAAATCCGCTATATGTATATATGTATAAAATTGATCACTTACCCTTGTAAATTCTTAAAATCCATTTCTTGTTCATATGAAGAAGCACTCCCGTCTACATATTTTCAACTAGTTTGTAGCCAAAACTTTTTGTTTTCAAAATTTCCCAAAAACATTTGCAAAATTAAAATCCAAAAACATTTGAAAAATCTTTTTGAAAAATACAAAAAAATTGCATATGCATCATCATCATCTTTTCAAAAATCCATAAAAAGTTCAAAATCTTGAAAATTGCATCACAAAAATATTCTCTGCATTGCATTGCATAGCATGAGCATTTTTCGGATTGAGTTTGATGGTTGAACAAGTCTAAGTAAAATCCGGAGATTGGAGCTTGATTGGACCTTAAAATCTACCTAATAACAGGAACCTTATAGGAACTGGGTTTGAGGTACTTCAGGTCTAGTTGACTTAATTCTTTGAGAATCACGAGACTTGGTTCAATGGATTCTTGACTGCCTAAGTAGAGTATTTCGGAGCACACACACGACTCTTGTTGATAATGACCTAACTTGGACACCTGCACCTTTCACATGGCTCAACTCAGTTGGAGTGGTGAGGGGATTGGATTTGCCGGTATGAGACGCACACAAGTGGAAACATTTGTCCTCCTCTAGGGAGGGAAGTGCACCCCAACCCGTCCAGTGATTAGGAAGTCTAAAGACAGGAAGCTGTGGGTTGCGATAAAGCTTCAAAAGTGGGATAGTCTACTGGATCAAGAGGAAAAACTCCTTATGTAAATGCTGTTGTGAATAGTATTTCAAAAAAAAAAAAAGTTCAGGCATGTACAAAAATAAAAAGCCTGAAAGTATGCACAAAGGTCAATAAGCAAGCTTGAGTTCCAAAGTCAAATATGTGAGCCTGCAGCAGGATGACTTGACTACACTGGTCTTGCATCCCGGGATAGGTAGCTACACTGGCTACCGTCCATTCTTCTCTTCACCCCCTCCTCTTGAGCTGGTTGCCACTTGAACTTAGAAGGGAATACCCCGCTCCTCGAGGATGGAGTCATTGGATTGGGGAATCATTGGGTTGTCATACTGGAGAAGTCAGTTTCTTTGTCATTCTAGATGGGGAGAGCCACCATCACTTACACTGTACAAGTCAGATTCATAGTCGTAAGAGTTTGCGTATGAGTTGAAGTATTTCTGACCTGGCTATTGAGGAGACTTGGACAGAGTTTTGGGATTCTCAAGGACTGTTGGACTTCAAACACGGTTCTCACTAAGGTTCCGCCCGCACTAAAATTCCAAAGGTCCGACTTAAGCTCCAAACTTTGATTTTGCGAAGGCAAGTTTGATCATCAAATTAAATCCAAGTTCTTCTTTTTCTTTTCTTTCTGTTTCTTTTTGCACTTATTGCATAAGTGTTTGCTAGGGACTAGCAAAGGTAAAGTATAGGGGGATGATGAATCCACATTTCATCATCTTTATTCTATCATTTTGGCACCAAAAACCCTAGCAAATGCATGTAAATACCCTTAAATAGAGCATCTTAGCATTCATGCATGTGCATTCAGATAGTGTTTAAAATACTGTAATTAAGGCCAAAATTATAGAATAAATGAAGAAAAGAAAAAGAATAAAATATTGTAAATATTTTATGACCCAAAACCCCTGAGACCTAGGCATCTTGATGAATAGGTCGACAAGGAATAAAGTAGGGGGAGATAAGGTCAGAAACACAGATAAAATACCTATACATTGTATTCATTCTTTATTCATTTTGGGACCTATTTTTGGTTCCACTTTTTGTACATCAAATAAAGAAACTTTGTACATAAAAGTTGTAGATAATATAATAAAGAAAAATACAAAATTGATTTCACAGAAAAATAATACACAGATAAAAAGTTATGATCTGAATAAAAATCCAGAAGCCCAACTTCCCAGACCCGTATCTCACAAATAAAAACTCCAAATACAGCGTACTCACCTTTAATTGTATATAGAATAAAATAATCTATCTAATGGCGGTGGTTTCGCATTTGACGGAGCTACGGTTTGAAAGTTGAGTTTTGGACCCCTATTGTATACTTGTACTGAATAAAATATTCAATTTATTCTTTATTCATTCTTTATTCATTTTTATATTTTTATAATTTTGTAAATATTACTTATAATATATATGTGCATTAGAATTAAAATAAAATGCAAAGAAAAATAAAAATAAAAATACTTGTATAAAGACTACATAGGTATATTGCCTATATCTATACCTGTACAAAATACTCTTAGATTTTATTAAATATACAAAATACATCAATAAAATAAAATAAAAATATATTTATGTGTATAAAAGTATTTCATAATTTTATAAAATTATGAACAAAATTAAAGAAATTAAAACACACAAAATAAAAATAAATACTAAAATACATAGGTATTATACCTATATAGGGTTAAAAAGGTAACTTGTAAAAATATAACTCATAAAAATAATTAAAAATCATAATAAAATACTACATAAAATAACAAATATTTTTTGTTTTATAATCATTATTTAATTCAACTTATTTCTATTTTTAAATGAATTAACAAAATAATATTTCAGGGTTTTTCCTGGTTGGTCCACGTGGACCAACCAGGAGGCGTCAACAGTTGACCCCAGTCAACTGGTCGCCCTACCCCCTGTAGCCCGTGTCAGGCTCGGTTTTTGAGCCATCTTTTTGGCTTTTTCCCAGCCAATTCTTTCATGTTTTCGTGTTGCATCCTTCTGCAACATTGTTCACCAACCATCTATCTAACTCGCCCGAGCTTAATCTTGGTCTTTGGACCCAAGATTTGCAAGATATTAATTGATCTTTGGACCCCTGTCACCTTAGGTCAAACCGCATAAAACCAACCCCCCAACTTTGAATTCAAATCGAGTCCCCTTGGTCCACCCCTCTCCGCCTCTCCAGAGCTCCGAGCACTGCTGGAGGTGACAGCTCCACCGCGCGCTCTTCAGCCAAGGCGAACGAGGTCGAGGGAGCCTCCACCACCTCCGCCAACAGCCGGCGTCGAGGTACCTTTCTTCCTCTGGCTCCGGCCATCGAGGACCTTCCCCCGCTCATTTCTTTGCACCATTTTATTCCTGTTAGCTTAAGGATCAAAAACCCCAAAAAGATTCGAAGTTCCATCAACCAAATCGCCCAATCAAGCACCTTGGCCGGAGCGCAACTCCGGCCGTGCATCCACCTATCGAGTCGCACCCCCTCCCGACCATCCAAGGGTCCAGGCAGTTTGCCCTGGACCCTTTGACCATTTTTGCAGGTCCAAACCGAAGTGGAAAGACCTGGAGGCGAGTTTTGGAGCTCGCCGGAGCAGACGAAGCCCACCAGCTCCGCCCGCTGCCTGAGAGCACCACGGTCACCGCCGTGGCTTTCTGACGCCACCAGGAGATAGAGGAGGACCAGAGGAAGCTCCAGCCCGATTTTGAGACCCAGACGACATCGGAGTCGGCCGGAGGAGCTCGAGGAACCTCGCCAAGCCGGAGCTCCGACGTGTTCTTCCAACCGCCTCCGCCACCGTTCGATCAGGGCGCTTCCTCCAGATCAAGCAGCAGTCGTTGGATGGCGGATCACCAGCACCGTCAGATCAAGGGCTGAGATCTAATCTCAGCCCTCCGCCCGCGAACCGTCATCGGCGCGCCAGGACCCGCCACGTGGATAAGTGGGATTCATCCCACCGTCCGATCTTCCGCCGTCGAGGGTATTTTGCAGTCAACCCCCGCCATTTTTGAAATTTCTATTTAGTCCAAAAACGTTGTTGTGTAGTTTAAATATTTTGTAATATTTGCATAGAGACCCCCAAACTTTGTTTATTTGCATCCAGGTCCTTTGCCACGTCACCTCAAGTGACCTGTACACGTGAGGTGTGGGCATTTTGCAGAGGGACCCTCGGTCATTTATGTATTTCATTTTAGTCCTAAAACTATCACAGCACGTGTAAACTTTTTGGGTATTTTGCAAGTAGGCCCCCAGGGTTTTGAGATATTACATTTTAGTCCTCGCCAGGCGCGTGCAAGTCACGCGCCCTAGTGGGAAAATTGCTAGCGTGCCCAGGCGGCTTTTGTAATTACATTTTGGTGCTAGAAATTAAATATTCCGTTCAATATTTTGTGGAAAATTGCGTGTATGCCCCTGGATGTTTTGTAAATTGCATTAATGCCCCTGCCAGGCTTATTTATTAATTGGATGCTTGTTGTATTTATTTGAATGATCATTTCAAGCCCAAAAATTCCACAAAATTAGGGTTAGGCTCCTGGACACTTGAACTTTTACGCCATCATTTTAGTTTTTGATTTTATTTTATTTTTATATTTATTAAAAATCAAAAACATGCTATTTGTGCACTGTCTAGCTTAGAAAATACCAAAAAATAGTAAAACCCCTCCAAAAATTCCAAAAAAATCACCTAGTGTCTATTTTATCCTATTTTAGTGTCAGTCCAAAAATCATTAAAAATCTCAAAAGAAAACACTAAAAATTTAAAAACACTCAAAAACTTCAAAAAATTATATAAAATAGTAGAAAAATCCAAAAATAGCAAACTCAGTTCCTGTTTGTTCTTTATTTTGTCCTTTTTATTTGAAAAATAGTGTGAAAAATTTTGGTTGCTGTCTGTTAATTTTAACTTGCATTTTATTCACAGCCAGCATTATTTCCACTGTTTTCCTTTATTTCAGTATTTGAAAATATCAAAAACACCTTGAAAAACTCCCAAAAATCACAAAAACAGTAAAAAATCATAAAAATGCTAAAAACATTTAATTTCTGAATTTTTGGTTATTTTTGCACCTTTTTATAAATATTTTACCTTGCCTTTTATTACATTGTTTTCATATTCCAATATTGAAAAAGAAAAAAAATATAAAATATAAAATTATAAAAATCAGAAAATTAAAATCAAAATACAAAATTAAAAATTAAAATTAAATAAAAAAATTAAAAATTAAAAACCCACAAACATTGTATTTGCTTGCTTGCTTAGTGTAGACACATCACACACACACACTCACTTGAGCACAATTTTTGTGAATTACCCTGCTTGCTCCCTGTGTTCGAACTCTCTGCATACTTGCACCTATACACCATTTGTGCAGAGTTAAAAATAAATTTTAACTCCACATTAGTTCTAATTTGTTGATCTTTAGTGTGGGTTAATTGTTGATCAATTTCAGAATTTGTGTGGTCAAACACCGACTGTTGACTCGCCTTGTGAGTCGATATAACCACATCGATTTTCGGGATTATCAGGTACCTAGAGTCTTGATTTCAGACGGGGGGTCTCATTTCATCAATGACAAGGTTAGGGCCCTTGCAAACGAGTTCGGCATTGACCATCGGGTTGCCACTCCTTATCACCCTCAGACTAATGGTCTTGCCGAAGTATCGAATTGGGAGATAAAGACTATCTTGCAGAAAGTTGTCCGCCCAGACCGAAAGGATTGGTCACAGCTTTTGGACTCAGTCTTGTGGGCTTATCGGACTTCTTTCAAAAATCCATTGGGGACATCTCCCTTTCGTCTCGTCTATGGAAAGCCGTGCCATTTGCCAGTGGAGATCAAGCACAAATCTTTTTGGGCAGTCACTGAGTTGCTTTTGGATCCAGAGATATAGGAGACCAGAGAAGAGATGAATTGGCAGCCCTGGAAGAATTGAGAGATACAACCTTTTCCAACAGCCTACAGTACAGGGAAAAAGTGAAGACATGGCACGATTCGCATATCAGCCATAAACAGTTTGAACCAGATCAGAGAGTATGGTTGTTTGATTCCAGGCTGAAATTATTCCCAGGGAAGTTGCAGAGCAAGTGGAAAGGTCCGTATGTGGTCAGGAAAGTACATGACAATGGCAGCATCGACATATCTGAACCGTCATCTTCCTCTACCTTCCGCGTCAATGGTCAACGCCTGAAACTATATCTTGATCATGATCCGCCGACCATTGACGTTGCCCCCATTCTTCTGGTATGAGATGTGTCCTTTGACTTTCATTACCTGCATCTCATACATGGTGATCAAGTCCATCCTCCGCTGTACAGATCCATCTGTCTATATCACTCTTTTGTCTGTTGATTTATTTTCTTCTTTTTTTCTTTTCTTCTTTTCCTTTTCTATCTTCTGTATCTATCAAAAAGGTCCCGCCCTTGTAGACAGTTTTCCATACTTAGGACGTACTTTGTCCTAAGTATAGGGGGGTTGGCACCCCGAGTTGTTCTATTCTCTTCGATCTTCTCCATTGTCTCCTCGTCTTGTCTATACTTAGGGATATTTTACCCTAAGTATAGGGGGAGACAATCTGAGTACGATCTGTTCACTCCCACCCTTGACCCTCCCTGCGTTGTGTACAGTCTGCTATACTTAGGATTATTTGATCCTAAGTATAGGGGGGACGGTCGACTTCTCATTCGTTTGATTCATTTATCCAGTTATTCATTTGTTCTTTAGACTTGTCTATACTTAGTACGAGTTATGTCTTCTCTTTTCTCTCCGATCTATGAGGACATAGCTCAAGCTAAGTATAGGGGGGTCGTATATACTACGTATATACTTTAGCCATAACTCGTACTTTCGTATTTTCCTAATAAATATGGCTAATAATTCTTTAAAGTTCATTAAAATCCTTAATAAAAAGGTGTTTTGTTCCTCAAATTCTTTTTGTATTTACTGATTAATAAATCAGGTGAAAATGTTTTTTGCAAAATGTTTGAAAAATAGTTTGAAAATCTTTGTGAACATTTATTGAAAACTATTTTGAAAATGTTTTGTTACATGTTTTCAACCTTTGTAAAAATGTGTAGTTTGTAAAAACTTATTTTCTTTGTGTGAAATAAAGTGTTTGAAAAATAATTTGCAAATGGCTTGAAAAATGGTTGCAAAAATATGTGAAAAACCTATATAAACTGTTTTGAAAGCCTTTGCAAAATGATTTTCAAATGTGTGTACATGTTTGCAAAAATGTTTCTAAAAATTATTTTGGACTATAGTTTTCAAAAATTTGTGTGAAAAGCTTGTGTCAAATAAGTTTGAGGAATATATACATCACACCAGAATCCACTTTATATATATGTATAAAATTGATCACTTACCCTGTAAATTCTTAAAACCCAATTCTGGTATATATAAGAAGCGCTCCCGTGTACATATTTTCACCTAGTTTTCAGCCAAAATCTTTTTGTTTTCAAAATTCCCAAAAACATTTGCAAAAGTAAAATCCAAAAACATTTGAAAAAGCTTTTTGAAAAATACAAAAAAATGCATCTGCATATGCATCATCATTATATTTTCAAAAATCCATAAAAAGTTCAAAACCTTTGAAAATTGCATCACAAAAATATTTTCTGCATTGCATTGCATAGCATTAGCATTTTTCGGATTGAGTTTGATAGTTGAACAAGTCTAAGTAAAATCCGGAGATTGGAGCTTGATTGGACCTTAAAATCTACCTAATAACAGGAACCTTATAGGAACTTGGTTTGAGGTACTTCAGGTCTAGTTGACTTAATTCTTTGAGGATCACAAGACTTGGTTCAATGGATTCTTGACTGCCTAAGTAGAGTATTTCGAAGCACACGCATGACTCTTGTTGATAATGACCTAACTTGGACACCTGCACCTTTCACACGGCTCAACTCAGTTGGAGTGGTGAGGGGATTGGATTTGCCGGTATGAGACGCACACAAGTGGAAACATTTGTCCTCCTCTAGGGAGGGAAGTGCACCCCAACCCGTCCAGTGATTAGGAAGTCTAAAGACCGGAGGCTGTGGGTTGCGATAAAGCTTCAAAAGAGGGATAGTCTACTGGCTCAAGAGGAAAAACTCCTTATGTAAATGCTGCTGTATATAGTATTTGAAAAAAAAATGTTCAGGCATGTACAAAAATAAAAAGCCTGCAAGTATGTACAAAGTCAATAAGCAAGCTTGAGTTCCAAAGTCAAATATGTGAGCCTGCAGCAGGATGACTTGACTACACTGGTCTTGCATCCCGGGATAGGTAGCTACACTGGCTACCGTCCATTCTTCTCTTCACCCCCTCCTCTTGAGCTAGTTGCCACTTGAACTAAGAAGGGAATACCCCGCTCCTCGAGGATGGAGTTGCTGGATTGGGGAATCATTGGGTTGTCGTACTGGAGAAGTCAGTTTCTTTGTCATTCTGGTTGGGGAGAGCCACCATCACTTACACTGTACGAGTTTGATTCATAGTCGTAAGGGTTTGCGTATGAATTGAGGTATTTCTGACCTGGCTATTGAGGAGACTTGGACAGAGTTTTGGGATTCTCAAGGACTGTTGGATTTCAAATTCGGTTCTTAATAAGGTTCCGCCCGCACTAAAATTCCAAAGGTCCGACTTAAGCTCCAAACTTTGATTTTGTGAAGACAAGTTTGATAAATAAATTAAATCCAAGTTCTTCTTTTTCTTTTCTTTCTTTTTCTTTTTGCACTTATTGCATAAGTGTTTGCTAGGGACTAGCAAAGGTAAAGCATAGGGGGATGATGAATCCACATTTCATCATCTTTATTCTATCATTTTGGCACCAAAAACCCTAGCAAATGCCTGTAAATACCCTTAAATAGAGCATCTTAGCATTCATGCATGTGCATTTATATAGTGTATAAAATACTGTAATTAAAGCCAAAATTATAGAATAAATAAAGAAAAGAAAAAGAATAAAATATTGTAAATATTTTATGACCCAAAACCCCCGAGACCTAGGCATCTTGATGAATAGGTCGACCAGGAATTAAATAGGGGGAGATAAGGTCAGAAATACAGAGAAGATACATTTATATTCTATTCATTCTTTAGTCATTTTGGGACCTATTTTTGGTTCCACTTTTTAGACATCAAATGAAGAAACTTTGTACATGAAAGTTGTAGATAATTTTATGAAGAAAAATACAAAATTAATTTCACAGACTAATAATGTACACATAAAAAGTTATAGTCTGAATAAGAATCCAGAATCCCAACTTCCCAGACCCGTATCTCACAACTGACAACTCCGAATGCAGCATACTTACCTTTAATTGTATATAGAATAAAATAATCTATTTAATGGCAGTGGTTTCGCATTTGGCGGAGCTACGGTTTGAAAGTTGAGTTTTGGACCCCTATTGTATACCTGTACTGAATAAAATATTCGATTTATTCTTTATTCATTATTTATTCATTTTTATATTTTTATAATTATGTAAATATTACTTATAATATATATGTGCATAAAAATTAAAATAAAAATACAAAAGAAATCCAAATAAAAATACTTGTATATACCCAATACATAGGTATCTTACCTATATGTATACCTATACTCTTTATACTTATATTTTATTTAACATACATAATAAATCAGAAAAATAAAATTATATTTGTGTATGTAAAAGTGTTTTATAATTTTAGAAAATAAGAAATGAAATTAATAAAAATAAAATACATAAAATAAAAATTAAATACTTAAATACATAGGCATTATACCTAAATAGGGTTAAAAAGGTAACTTGTAAAAATATACCTCATAAAATTAATTAAAAATCAAAATAAAATACTACATAAAATTTTAAGCATTTTTCATTTTATAACTTTTATTAAATTCAGCCTTTTTCTATTTTTTATTGAATTTATAAAACATTTATCCGGGATTTTTCCTGATTGGTCCACGTGGACCAATCAGGAGACGGCCCCAGTTGACCCAGGTCAACTGGTCGTCCTCCCCACCTACCCCTGTCAGACGACCTAGTTTTTTGGCGATTTTGGCGATTTTTTCTAGGTCGAATATTTCACTATTTCATCTCGATTCCTTCTGTGAACTTCTTCATCGATCATCCCTCTTGCCCGCCAGGTGTTTACATCGGGCCATGGATCACTGAGGCGCTCCAGATCTCTTGGTCTTTGGACCCCTGCAACTCAGGGTCAAATCAAATATAACGAACCCCCATCTTCCCTTTTGAATTTGAACACCTTCGGTCCACCCTTCCTTGCTCTTCTCGTGCTCCAAGCACTCGTGGAGGTGACAGCTCTCACGCCGTGCGTTCAGCCAGGGCAGAGGAAGTCGGAGGCGCTTCCACCACCTCCCGCAAAGTCGTCGGTCGAGGTATCTTCTTCCTCTGGCTCTGGACATCGAGGACCATCCCCCCTTGCATTTCTTTTCATCATTTTATTCCTGTTAGTTTAGGGATCGAAAACCTACAAAAAAAATCTAAGTTCCATCAAGTTCCTCGTCCAATCAAGCACGTTGGCCGGAGCGCACCTCCAACCGTGCACCCCTAGTTCGATTCGCACCTCTCCGCGACCATCCAAGGGTCCAGGCAGTTTGCCCTGGACCCTTTGACCATTTTTGCAGGTCAAAGCCAAACGTGAAAGTGCCTGGAGGCGAATTTTGGAGCTCGCCGAAGCAGACGCAGCCCCCCAGCTCCGCCCGCTGCCCGAGAGTACCACGGGCATCCCCGTGGCTTTTTGACACCCCCAGGAGATAGAAGACGATCCCAGGACGCTCCTTGTCTATTTTGAGGACCTATCGTCGCCGGAGGAAGGAGATCGAGGACGGAGAAGCTCGCCTTCGCCGGCGCTCTTCCCTGTTCTTGCAACCAACCTCTCAGCCATTGGATCGAGGAGGAGTCCCAGATCGAGCAGCTACCGTTGGATCTCTACCAGCTTCGACCGTCAATCATCGCTAGAGATCTGATCGTCGCCGCTCATCCGCGAAGCGTCATCGGCCGTCCACAACGCGCCACGTGTCTAAGTGACCCATCATCCGCCGGATCGCGCACAAGAGGGTATTTTGCAACTCACCCCTCGTGCCTTTTTGTATTTAAGTTTCAATATTTAAACTTTCGTCTGAAGTGTTAAAATTTTGTAATATTTGCATGTGAACCCTTGCCTTTATTTTATTCGCACTTAGGTCCTTCGCCACGTCACCTCACGTGCCTGTGCACGTGAGGGGGTGGGCATTTTGCAAGGACACCCCTTGAGGTCTGGGTATTTCATTTCAGTCCAAAAATATTGTATCACAGTGTAAAACTTTGGGCTATTTTGCATCGACCCCCCTGACAGTTTTAAATGTTGCACTCATGCCCTTGCCAGGCGCGTGTTGCGCACGTGTTGGGCTTGGGGATTTTGTACTGAGGCCCTTCCGGGTTTTGTAATTGCTGTCTGACCCTAGAAATTGAATGTTTAGTTTAAAAACTTTGTGGAAAATTGCATGTGACCCTCTGGATGTTTGAGAATTTGCACATATACCCCTGCCAAGTCTGTTTATTGTTGGATGCTTGTCCTAATTATTTAAATCATCATTCTAACTCCAAAAATTCTCAAATTTTGAACTTAAGCTCCTGTGCATGTGTTCTTCCACGCCCTAAATTTAGTTTTTAATTTTATTTTATTTTCATATTTATTAAAAATCAAAAACATGCTTTTTCTCTACTGTCTAGCTTAGAAAATGCCAAAAAAATATTAAAACCCCTCTAAAAATTCTACAAAAATTCTCTAGTGTCTATTATATCCCATTTTAGTGTCACTCCAAAAATCACTAAAAATCTCAAAAGAAAAACACTAAAAATTTAAAAATACTCTAAAACTTCAAAAAAATCTATAAAATCAAGGAAAACTCCAAAAAATACAAACTCAGTTCCTGTTTGTTCTACATTTTATTCTTTTTATTTGAAAAATAGTGTGAAAAATTTTGGTTACTGCTTGCTATTTTTAATTCCTACTTTATTCACAACCAGAACTAATTTCTCAGTTTTGTTTTATTTCAGTCTTTAAAAATACCAAAAACACCTTGAAAAATCCCCAAAAATCACAAAAACAGTAAAGAATCCTAAAAATATCAAAAACATTTTATTTCTGAATTTCTGGTTATTTTTGCATATTTTTATAAATAGTTTGTTACCCTCTTTATTCCATTGTTTTTATATTCCAATATTTTTTTCTGAAAATTAAAATCAAAATACAAAACTAAAAATTAAATTAAAATAAAAAAAATTAAAATTAAAAATTAAAAACCCACAAAACTTTGTTTGCTTGCTTGCTTAGTGTAGACAACACTCACAGACACTTCACTTGTGCACACTTTTGTGAATTACCATGCTTGCTCCCTGTGTTCGAACTCTCTGCATACTTGTCACTATACACCATTTGTGCAGAGTTAAGAATAAATTTTAACTCCACATTATTTCTAATTTATTGATTTTTAGTGTGGGTTAATTGTTGATTTTAGTTCAGAGTTCATCGTGAGTCGTCACAGCGACGGTTGTCTCTGCCTTGTGTGAGACACCACTTTTAGACTCCGTGAATTCTCGCTAAATCAACGGGTCCCTTTGGTGCTAAGAAAGTGTACGGGAATGGAAGTGTAGAGATAGATGATCTCATAGATGGTGCACAATCTCATGTGGTAAATGGGCAACTGTTGAAACATTTTGTAGATTCGAAAGAGTAGTTAGTCCAAGTCGAGGTTATCAACTTCATGCAGAGTGAGTACAACGCAGATACATCATATTACTCTTCATGAAGATGCATCATCAAGATTCAGCATCTTAGAAGATTCATTCCTCTTGTACATTCTCCCTTCTTTGTATATTCTCCAGATCACATCGGTTCTCACATTTACTCATGTCCTATACTTAGGCTGACCAGAGCCTAAGTATAGGGGGGACCGATGCCCGCCATGTGTATATACTCACCCATTTCTCTTCTTGACCTCATCCGCCCTATTTTTGCTCTTCTTCTACACTTAGGCTGACCAGAGCCTAAGTATAGGGGGGGCGAATCGACTTCTATACTTTTTATTATTTTAGCCTTCCTACGCTTAGCACGAGCTATGTCTTTTTCTCGCTTCTTGTGCTCTGAGGACATAGCACATGCTAAGTATAGGGGGAGCGTGTATATATTACATATATTCTTTACACATAGCTCGTACTTTCACGTATTTTTGTATATATTATACAATAATTACGGGGTGGGTAAAATTGAAAAAAAAACTTTCATTCAAAAAAACTCTTATTTACTTAAAAAATCTTTTTCAAAGAAAAAAAATAATCTCTTTTCTTTCTTTCAAAAATGTGTGTTTTTCAAAACAAAACTTTTTGAAGAAAAAATCTTTCTTTCTTCCTTTCCTTTTCAAAAAACAAAAAAAAACAAATAAAAAAACAAAACAAACAAAAACAACAAAAACAATACAAAACAAAAAAAAACTAACTAATGGGTTGATTTGATCCCTGCCACTTACACTTTCACATAACACTAGTGATGTTCAAGAACACTTGGTTTATGAGCTCTTGAGATTTTGAGTTAACCAGCCTTAGTCATTGGGGTCTTCGACTTAATCATTCACATTTTCCTAGTTTGAAAGATTTATGTGCTATATTGCATACTTCGTCTCTACCTTAAGAATATGATCAGCACCTCACATACACGACTGCAGTTATGATGAGATGAGTTGGGATTTCACTTGAGGAACTGGGATGAGGGATTTGAGTTTGGACCTGATTTGATGATACTCGAGGATGGGATAAAATCGATGAAGGCTTCATGAAACTTGAGTGTCAGCACAATTAGCCAGTATGAGAACATGGTTTTGTACTATCTCTTGATATTTACCTATGTGCCAGGGTGTGATATAAAAAACATGTTGATCAGTGTGCGTCAACTCTTAGTAAAAGCAGTGGAGCTAGCCAAAAATACTACAAAGCAATGAAATGTTAAAGAAAAGCTCTCATTTCACAAAGTCAATTATCAAAAGAGCTTCCACCAAAGGCGAGCGTCCCAACCATTTCAAAGTGTCCACGTCCACTTGGACCACCGCTATTAGGATCAGGAGTCGGGATTGCACCAAAAAACGGCTCTGCATCGTAAATGCTACAAGTCTGGGTGTAGAAGGTACGATAGGTACTCTAAAAAGGCACATCCCGGTGTACTCCTAGGAAAACAAGTGCTAACGACTCCAACTTCTCTTGACGAACAAAGTGATCAACACCAAAAAAACGCGTTGAGTTAATAAGGCACTCGAGAGGATCCTTGTTCCAATGAGAGGGAGAGAAGAAATGGCACAATCCTATGTCCTCCATCAACTAGCCTTCCATCTACACTTAAAGAGACGATGAATTGGATGTAAGAAATGATTTATTCTCTAGTGTTGAGGATTGGGGTTTTAGGAGAGTCTCTTGGACTGGAACCTTGGGTGACGTTGCGACTCTACTCTTTTAACTGCAGTCCACACTTAAGTCATATCCCTACTATATATGTATACACAGAGAGTATGATAATTAGGGAAATTGGATATCTTTTGACTAGAGCTTGGTTCACCTTAGAATTTTAGGATCTCTAAAACCGAGAGTTCTAGAACGGATCAAGTCTTGTATTCACATGCACAGTCAGGGGTTATTCTAACTTATTCATTCTTTATTTGCTCGAGGACTAGCAATGTTTAAGCATAGGGGGGTGATGAATCCGCGATTCATCATCTCAATATCTTGATCTTAGCAAAATCCTCGAGTAAAATCCCCAATAAATGTCCGTAAAATCAATAAATTAACAAAATGACTCTTGTAAATAAAACACATTAACTATTGTATATTAGATTGTACAAAATAAATTAACAATAAAAAGTCGCAAAATTAAAGGAGTTTTTCACCTGTAAATAGCCTAAAACTTCATATATTTTTAATAATTTTATTTCAACTCCTTTTTGGCTAATTCTTTCTCTATCTTGTTCATAAAAATGTATATAAAAATACAAATATATAAAATAAATTTTACCTCAAATAAGTGCTCCGAGATCCCAAAGACAAAAAGCCGTAAAGTCCAAATTCCAAGCCAAATTCCCGCTCCGTATGAACTCTGAATTCATCAAACTCACTTTTAAAGTTCAAGTTAGAAAATTATCTATCCAACGGAAGTGATTTCATTAAAATCGGAGCTCATTTGCAAAAGTTGGGTTTTGGGACCTAGATGTACATTATATATTATGTATATATTCATTCTTTCTTCTTTTTTATCTTTCTCAATTACTTAAAACCAAAAAATCATTGTTGTGTTGTATTTTAATTATAGTATTTTATAGTATTTTTTCCATTGTAAATATCTCTTATTAAAAAGACAAAAAAATTACATATTAGAAAAGCAAACAAAAAAATGTACATGTTGTATGTATTCCTTTGTAAATTCTCCACTATTTTTTTCCTTATTTATATTTTTGTTGTATTTAAAGTAGACTACTTTATTTATTCATTTATTTATTATTTAATCTTCATTCGTTGCAATAACCACCAATTCAACTCCATTATTCCACCATTTTCAATAACTTCCAATTCCACTCCATTAATAATACAACCTCCCATTCAACTCCACCACTTTAATAACTTCTCATTTTTTCCTCTTTATATACACCTCATTCTCCTCATTTTTGCCTTTGATCCATCTTTATGTGAGGATAGCTTACTTTCCAGAGTTGAATCGGCGACAGCGACATAACCATGGTTGAGCGACGACAACCCTCTCTCCGGTGAGATCCGTTGGCTTTTTGGCCAACATCGCAGCCGCATACATGCGCTGCTCGAGCTCATCGCTCATCGGTGATTCGAGCGAAGACCGTGCTCTCGTGAGCACTTCATAGGCGCCCGTGTTCATCATAAGTAATTTTTGTTCTCATTTTATCATCTTGTTATTTGTGCATTTTTTTGTCACATCATATTTCATCACCATCTTCATCATTTCATCACCATAATGTCCCCCTCATTCTCATTTTAATTTGCATTCCCAGTTTAAAAAAAGTCAAAAAAATTTTATTTGCATCAAATCAGTAAAAATTATTCAAAAAAATCAAAAAACAATTAATAAAAAAAAGAACATGGAGGGAGCAGCAGCGACACTACCGCCACCCCCTTCTCCTTCTTCCTCGTGGCACCGCCTGCCATCATCACAGTCGTCGCCCTTCTCCGCCCCCTCGTCACCGCCAGCAGCCACCCGCGCCTCCGCGTCCCCGCCACGCTGCCCAATGACTCGCCGCCCCACACTAGGAGCAGCCACTGCGACTCGTTGTCCCCAGCCGCCCCCTCCACACCACCGCCTGCAGCTCCAGACGTGCGCCGCCTGCACGCGGTGCGCCACCCTCCTCCACCACTGTACGCGGCCGCGTGCGGCGCTGCCGCCGCCGATCTAAGCCCCCCTCCCCTCATAGAATACCGCTGGTGAAGAAGGTGAAATAAAAAAAATTATTTTTTATTTTAAAAATTTCATAAATTTCTTATATAGTTTCTGTAATTGCAAAAAGGTCCCTGTACATGTTTTATTGTAAATATTGTTTTCTGAATTTGCAAAGACAACCCTCTGTTCGTATTTTAATTTGGACTTCAATATTACATCTTTTTATTCAAGGAAAAATAGCACTATGGTGAGCAACTCATTCTTTACCATCTGAATATTTATTTGTATTTTTTGAATTTTGGATAATTAAATAAAATTGTTTAATTGAAATTATATATATTTTACCTAATCTGTACTCTTAAATTGATATCTAACTCAAAATTGCTCTAAAAATTCCACAAAAATTAGACAAGATGCCTTGATATGCGATCGAATGACTGTCCAAATTTCATCCAAAATAGAGTTGTTTTGTGCCTGAAATAAATTGTAAAGTGATTTTTGTATTTGATTTTTAATTAAATCCACATACATTTTGTCACAAAATTTCATGTCCTGGATTCCATATCTAAATATCTTCTTGAGATAATTCACATTCTACTTAATTTGATAACGTGGATTTATTAGGAATTAATTACTCACAGTCACTCTGTTTTCACTAAAAAATGCATAGAAAATTTATATTTTATCAAAAAATTCCAAAAATATTACTGTAGCTTCTTTGCATGATGTTTTTATTCCATTAAATTTTTCATGATTTTTGCTTACTGTTTGTGGGAGAAATTGAGAAAAAACCTATAAAAAGTGTGCATTTTTATTTGTTGTATTTTATTTCCTAAAAATACAAAAAATATGTTTTTTTGTTCCTCACTGGATTAGGATTCTAGAAAAAATACGATTTGGCAAAATTGTACTTATTTTCTATTAAATTTAATTCAGCCTAATGCGCTTTCTTAGTGTCTTAACTCAGTCGCATCTTGTATTTGGCATTCATTTTGCATTAAAAAATATTAAAAAAATCCACTTTGAAAATCTAGTTCTTAATTATAGAATTAACCCCAAAGTTGTTCCTTTGCCTCCTTGTGTTCGACCCCGGACTTGCCCGGGATATAAATTAAAACTGAGACACTCTTCACGGAGATCTTCTCTCGGTTCTGACCGACTCTCTAAGTACACGTGCTACAACGTGCCCGAATTAAACATCGTATTTAACGAATCGATCATTATCGTCGGTCCGGTAGTCAGAGTTGGTTTAGGATTTGGTTCCAGGTGGTTGGAAAGGGATATAGGCATGGGGTGTTTGTTGGAAGGTGCATGCGATGGACTAGGAGAGATAAGGAAGGCGGCGGGGATTAGGGATTAGAGATCATGATGCTATGAGGAAGGAGACGAAGAGATAAAGGAGAGTATTTGGACCTGGAGGTGGGCTGATGGTTGATTGGAGGAGGGAGATGAGGCTTAGCAGAGGGGGGTTCTCGGCTAAAGGTAGGGAACGAGGATCTGGTCATTGGATCATCCAAGATCAAATGGTCCTAGATTATCCTAGAACGAAAGGGGCATCGTATTCGGATCATTGGATCTTAATTGATACACCATACTGGATGGGGATATGTTGAGTGATGCCGGGATGACGTGAATTGTTGGATCAATTAAGATCCAAAGGCCTGACGGAGAGGCATTAGAGGGGTTGACTGAGGAAAGGGGTTTTGACCAAGGGGTGAGGTGGCGATGAGGTGGACTAATGAGGTGATGTTGTGTGGATGTTGAATGTTGACCAAGCATGGAAATGCAATGAAAAATGAAAATAAAATAGGAGATGAATGCAATGAAAAATGCATAAAATGAAACTTGTAGATCTTTTAAGGATCTACAAAGTTCGTGAAGGACACAAATGCAAATAAAGTCATGTGTGTAAGTCATGATTTTTTGTGATACTTTATGAATATAAAATACTACTTTTTTTTGTTTTGCAAATTTTATTTGATTTTTTGTAGTTGAGAAAATGTATATGAAAATAAAACATGATGTAAAATAATGAATTGGTCATGAAATGAATTTTTTGGATTTTTATGATTTAAGAAAAGATCAAAAAATTACTGATGTGAATTATTTACAGATGAATTGGGCTGAATGTACAAAGTCAGAACTCATCTTTTAACAACTTTTCCGAAGTTTTTATATTTTTATTTTTATGTAATTAGTTAGAGAATGATATGAAATAAAGAAATGAAAAGGAAATAAATAAAAAGGAGTTAAAATGTACATAAAATAACAAGTCAAATCAATTATTATGTACAATTTATAGTTTGGTCTCAAAATTTAAGTTTCACATATGGACTCTGATTCTGATCTTAATTTATAGATAATTAAGTATACATTAATTCAAAAGTGAGTGTAATGAAATTAGACATTATATGTGAGATATTAGCATTTATGACTTATTGTCTTGGAATCAGGGTTTGGATTTATTTCACATATATACAAGTTAGTATTTTTTATGATTTTTCATTGATTGATATTAGTGATATGTAATGCAGTGGAGCTGGTTTCATGTTAATTGAAATCAATGTAATTTAATTTAAAATGAGTGAATTTAGGTGAATATTAACAAATGAATATAAATGCAGCATGAAATGCTAATTTATGCAAATTATTTACAAGTGCATGAATGTTAATTATGAGTTATAAATATCTATCTGCTTTTAACTACTCAGGATGAAGCTTTATTTTCAAATAATTATATGATGAATCACAAATTCAACATGGGATAGCATAGAGGTAGAGGGGAAGCATGGGGAAGACGAATGTGAGGATGGCCGGATGTTGTCGAAGTTGGGTATTTGTGAATATAGTGAAGATGGTTCGAGGGATATAATAGAGGTCGAGATTGACGGAGGAAACAATAGAAGAAATAAGAAAAGAGAAGAAGAAATAAGATGGTCGAAGGAAAATACTCGGGAGTTGCAGTCGCTTGTAGTGGAGTAGTAGAGGCTAACTCCAGTTGCTGCCTCAATGCTCCGCAGAGGAGCATGTGGCTCGACTGCTCTCAGGGAGAAACATTAGTAGCAGAGGTCAGGACGGCCTCTGATTTTCACCGTTGTAGTGGACATCGCCAGGATAACAAGGTTGTGCTGTCACCACGACACAATTCAGGCTACCTCTCTCTCGTTCTCTCAATCTGGAGTTGAAGGTGTATGGATTGAACAGAAGAGGGTTAGGGCTTAAATAGGAGGGGATGGAGAGGGTTTTCGATCAGGGATAGAGTCGTGTTTCTACAGGGTGTGTTGCTGGAGATTTGTGGATAGAGGCTTAGGGAGACATGTTATACATGCGGTTGGGTTTTGGGCTATGGCGATATAATCAGTTGGGTTCTTAGGTAGGATTAGGATATTGGGCACAACCGTTCGGCCGTTAGGGAAAGATGTTAGGATAGATGCTGATGGGTCGGAGGAGATGAGTCGGATCAGAAAAGGTTGTCGAACCTGGAGGTTGGATGATGGTTGGGCCATTGGGAGAGGAGTTGCTGGAAGTAGGAGGAGTAGGCCATGCCATTAGATCATCCCAGATCCAACGCCAAGAAGATGGGTACGCGACCAACACGTGAGGAGTCTGGTAGAGAAGTGTGTATGACTCGGGCCGTTGGATCAAATCAGATCCAACAACCAAGGTGAAGGGAGTTAAAGGGCAAAATGGTTTGCCCCAGGGAGAGGGATTTTGACTGGGACGTTGAGTGGGCAATAGGTGGATGACATGTGGACGTGGATTGTTGACCAATGTTGAATAAAATAAAGAAATTAGATTAAAAACAACAAATGATCTCAAATGCAAAAAAAATCAAAATGAAAAGTGTCGATCTAAATGCATTTTATAATGTTCGTAAATGATTCAAATGCAAATAGACCAGATTATGCAAGTTACACTTTTTTGATGTTATTTTATAAAATAAAATATCAAATTTTTTTAGTTTCGTATTTTTAGTTGATTTTGTGTAGATACATAAATGCATGCATAAATAAAAATGAAGTAAAATAATGAAATGAACACAAATACGATTTTTTTGGATTTTTCTGAGTTAGAGACAAGTAGAAAATATGATATATATATATATATATATAAACATATATGATTTGGTTAGTGTGCTCAAGTCCAAAGTGATCTTTTCTTTATTTTTCTGATTTTTTTATTTTCATGTAATTAGTTAGAAAATGAGATGAAATTAATAAATGAGAAAGGAACTAATCAAAAAGATTTAAATGTGTACATAAAATAATAAGTAAAAAATCAGTAGATATTTACAATATACAATTCGATACCAAAATCCAAGTTCATAAATGAAGTCCGATTCTTTTGAATTTATTCTTGATTTGTAGATAATTGAGTGTATATTAATTCAAAAGTGAGTAGAATTGACATTGTTTGTGAGAGATACCGACATTTACAACTTTATGTCCCGGATTTGGGTTTCGATTTATTTTGCATATATGCAAGTTAGTATTTTTAGGATTTTTCATTGATTATTTAGTGATATGTACACAATCGAATTGATTTCATGTCAATTGTAGTTAGTGTGAATTAATTAAAAATAGGTGAAGTTAGATGAATATTTACAGGTAAATAAGAATGCCATATGAATTGTTAATTTACGTAAATTATTTACAAATGCATGGATGTTAATTATGAGTTATAAACATATGAACGCATCTAATTACTCAATGTGAAGCTATATTTTATGCTAATTAGAGTGATGAATCACATATTCATCATCTAGTGTCCTAATGGGAGGATAATTATACGTAAATTTATTAGTTCATCGGAAGTAAGTCTAATCAAACGATCAACCAAAGATCGTCGTATTTGTTGCAAAAAGATGGTTATAAGTCACACAACATAATTGAGATGAGCTGGAGTTGTAGCACCCCAAACATAGTACCACATTAGTAATCACAAAGTGTGGTAGTAGCTTATAAGTAGTATGGGCTATAATGGCAACATAGGCTTAAGCATTTTGGGATGTGATCAAGGGTTCCTGTTGGGCCCAAACTCGATAAGTTGTCCAAATCAGTAATCCCCCATAACAGATCTATGGCCGAGGACGTTACAGATTATATCAGAGTCAGGTTTCCTCTAATAGTGGAAAGGGATACACAAGAGGTGGAGCCACCCTTATCCACATAGTGAGGAGGAAAATGCTACCCAATAGGTGAAACCACCATTATTGCTGGGAATAGATCACGGGGCATTGTGCACGAGGACGATACAAATATAAGTAGAGTGATTATAGCACCCAAAATATGATACTACATAAGTAATCACAAAGTGTAATAGTAGCTTATAAGTAGTATGTGCTACTATTAGACAACTTGGGCTTAAACATTTTGGGATGTGATCAAGGGCTCCAGTTGGGCTCAAGCCCAATAAGTTGTCTGGAGCATTAATCCCTCATAACGGATCAGATTTAGGGCACGAGACGTTACATATAACTTTTCGTCAAGAGGTTAAATGGGTAACCTTCTATTAGTAGTAGATATCGTATTGTTGGGTTGACGTGATGCCATATTGTTTATGTGTTTATTATTTTTATAATTGCAATATGTATTTAATGTTAACTTTTTTATTTGAAGAGATTAAAAAATATTATAAGAAAGATAATGTTGGATCCATACAATTAACTCCAAACTCAGGAATGAATGGGTAGAACTGGGAATAACTAGAATCAAACAAGGGTACACTCAACGTGGTAAATTGACAGTCAAACAAAGGCAGAAGTGTTGTTAATCGTGGAGAGCGTGTTGTAGTAAGGACCCATTGATAAATCGACGTATTAGATATGAATTTTTGCATCACGTCCCAAAGTCTTTTCCAAGTATGTTACAACCCCCATAAATCATTACAACAAAATTGAGTTATAGTAACATTTTTTTAAATTCATCATTAAATCGTCCGTTGTTAGATATATAATAGAGCCATTATTCATTGCGTAATGATTTTTTTGCTTAAAATTAGTGATGAATGCCATATCCGTTGCACATTAGCGATGATCCATACAATGATATTTATCTGTTGTTATTTTTCAAATTTTCAACTAATCATTGCTAATTTTTGAAGCAAAACCTTGAACAATTGCAATTGATAAATAACGTTATATGAACTGTCGCTAACTAATAGCAACATATGTGATGTATGTTATGCTCCTCACTAATTTTAAGAATAAAAATCATTACAAAATGAATAATATCGTTACTATGTATTTAGCAATATACGATTTAGTGAGGAATTTCGAAAAAATGCCATTATAACCCCCATTTTTTGACCGATCTTGGTAATTACACACCAACCACTTTAGATTACACCATGACCCTTATAATATTACAAACTCTTGCACCATAATCCTGACACAGCGGCATATGTGTTAAATAGAATAAAATAAAATCTTCGGGGCCATGGTGTAATTATAAAGATAGCGGCTGTGGTTCAGTTGAAAATATTTATAGGGGCCATGATGTAAAAAATACCATCAGATATTAGACATATCTCTCTCATTGGCGTGGCCAACGTGAGTAATTTTCTAATATATTCCTCCCCACTTCTCCTCTGCTTCGAGCGCGAGATCTACATTACATATCTCTCGACCTCTCGATCCGAAGAGCAGAGCAGAGGAGGAGGTGATGGCGTGGAGAGGTCACCTTTGCCGCGCCGCCCGCGCACTCGCGGCGTCTCCCTCGAGGTCAGAGCGATTCACCGATATATATTTCCCATTTCATCACAGCTCGCTGATTTCTACCGTTTGCCGTTCAGGGGATCCGTTAATCAGATCCGCCGCGTCGGAGTTCCGCTCTCGCAGCAGATCGCCGGATTCGGTGAGCGATTTTACCTCTTGCTTGTGTGCGGGTGATTTTGCCCTGACTTCATGCGTTTTGAGGGGTTTGGAGGTGGGTTTATAGAATTTGATGGAAAAGATCTCACCTTTTCACTTGTGGAACTCATATGTATATGAGATTAATGGTATCAAGTTCAAAAGACGCAAATGATAGGACTCGCGTTGCGCGTCTCTTCTTGTTGGTTTTTTTACCCTAAATGATGTGGTTGAGAGGGTTTTGGAAGCGGGTTTATAGGATTTAGATGGAAAAGGTCTCGCCTTGCCCCGCTGAGGAGCCCAAATTTGCGTGCAAGTCTTAAAAGACAGCACGTGAACTTTTCATGTTAGGAAGGAGAAGCGCAGTTCATTTTTCCAACTAGTTAATCGTCGTCTCACCCCATGGTTCTGCGGATGCTTCAAAACAAACGTTAAGATAGATGTATTGGTTAAAACTTAATAAATCCATATTTGATGTGAGTTTGGTTCTGCGCACACTCTCTTCTGCTTCATATTGCTTCAAACGCAATCAATGGTAATATGTCTTGCAACGGTCTTTCATTTCTTGTGGGATAAGCTAACTCCCTTTGCTTGGAGTAGAATATTACCGGAAATAGCTATTTAGGTTGAAGCAGGAGAAAGGGGAAAGAGACTTTGACCCTTGTGTAAATGAGCATTTTCTTCTTGGATTTAGTGTCCCACCTTCTACTAGAGTAGCCTAAGGCCAGCCAATCCGGTTGTTTCGTCTTGGAATGAGAATATGCAATGGAGGAATCAAGTAAGAAATTGGAATCTACCAGTGCTGTGGTCAAGTAGTTGTTCTTGTAGAAGGGTGGTTTTCTTGGCAATTAATGTTAGGAACACGGTTCTTGTTCTAAATAGTCTAAAGTCATATATGGTTGGTATCCTATATGAGCTGAATTGTCGGTCATAAAATATATGTTTTCGATGACACATTATGGATATCATTTGGCAATTCAAGTATTTGGAGCTGGATTTCTCCAACCTGACTAGAAACAAGATATTGAATTGGTAAGGGGAGCCAATTGTGGTGGCTTGTCAAACATGCTATTTTAGTCAAAGACATGATTTCCTGGAATATCTATTTTAAATCTGCTGAAGTACACATGCTTGTCATCACATATTAGCTTAATATTAGACAACTAAGCATGCACTTGATCGAAAGTGCTCCAACAAGTTAAGCCTGGTGGCTAATGACAATAACATTGGGAGAAATGGGAGGAATACCTCAGAGGTTGGAGTTTGTAAAATTCAAATTTAGCAGCCACGAGGTACTGGTATGGGATCATGTAGGATGGAGTTGTTAGAAGGAAGAGGGAAATAAATTGTTGATATGGTTTTGTTAGACATATTAGGGAGATGAATTGTTTTGGGATGGAAAGTCTGAGGTTGTAAAAGTCGATTGACTAGTCCGATTGGCCAATTTCATGGGTTCATTGACATATTGTGCAACAAGTCATTAGTCAGCTTATCGGGGGGGGGGGGGGGTGAAGGTTGTAGAATTCAAATTCGTTGGCCATGGATTACTTTTTTTTGGAGAAAAGAGAGTGGTGTCCTGAGTTGGGACCCACTGAAAATGTCAAACTAAAAAGTTACCTTACATTCGATTAGGAATCAAGCCGCACAAAATACATTATAATGTTCCAAAACATTTTCAGAATAAAAAAACCTACCGTGGAAAATAAATTCCCAACACACCAAATAGCCGAAAGAAGCACGAATGCAAGAAAACTATCCTCATGCGAATGACAACATCTGAAAAAGAGGTAATCCAATCTTCAGCCTCGACTCAACATTTGTCACACATTTGGTCCCTAACGTGAAGCAACTAATCTCGATGCTTCTTCATGAGAAGACGGTCATGCTTAGTGAGCCATAGCAACACCTTGATTATCTGCGGAGCGTTGCTTCCCCTTATGATTCTAGTATTATGGCTGATATCATTGTGCAACAATTTCGATTGTCCACAAAAAATTGATAAGTCTTCTTCACCGTGAAATTACCTTCAGTCCATCTGAAGCGATCCCTCCAACACACGTCTCCCTCCACCTCTGTCAACTGAGTATGCAAACATAAGAAATCGTCTAATCTTTGCTAAAAAAATCCATTGTGAAGGTCGACGTCCATGTACCTTGCGCCTACACCTGGAACCAGAATGTCCCGTTCCTCTGCAAGAGCCAAAAGCTGAGGGATGCGATCCCCAAGAGTGTTGTCACCATTCCAGTCGTCCAATCATAATTGAAAATTTTCTCCATTGCCCAGCACTGGCCACAACAACCTTGTTAAATTAGGTACAACCTTCCTAATGCCCTGCCAAAGGGAGGAAGGTATAGAATGGCATTGGCTATCACTGACCCATCGATGCTATGGATCCTTCGCATAAACCGACACACTAAGTCGTCATCAGAGTTGTCCCATAAGTGTACATCCCATTTTGCAATTAGTGCTTTATTTATGAAATTCACCTTCATAACTCCCACTCCCCCCTTCTTTTTTATCATCATAACAATGTCCTATTCTGATTCAATCAAATGAATCCCCTCTTCTTCTGCATCCCATCAGACAAAAAAGACCTTCTCATTAATGCCTCCATACACCTTCGAACCCTTGTTGGTAACATTTTGGTAGAACAGGAAAAGACGGGAATAGCCGATATAACATGCTTAAGCAGTACCAGCTTAACCCCCTAAATACCCTAAATAATGTCGCTGCTTTCCATCCCACCATTTTGCTCTCCAATCTATCCAGCACTGACCTCTATTCAACCTTTCTAATCTTTCCTGCAACAAGAGGGAGTCCCAAATATGTTATTGGCAGGTCCCCAACCGGGCAACGCAATGCCTCAATGGCCTCCTGAACCTCCAAGTGTGATGCAATCATTCCTAAATGGGCAGGGCAACCCGAATTGAAGAAAAGGCTGATTTGGAGATTTTTCATATTAGGAATTATCATTCCTAATTAGTTATTTTAATTAGCTTGCTTATTTTATCTAAATAAATTGAGATTGTAATCTCAACATTTTTGGTAGATAAAATTAGTTAAAAATCAATTAGAATCGGTTAGAGTCAATTAGCATCGAGTCGGATTTTATTTGAATTCGAATTTGATTCTCTTTCTATTTTTGTAATTCCACCTCTCCTATATAAAGAGGTTGGTAGTCTATTGTAAAAGACAAGTCCAGTTGATATATGAAAAGTGAGTTTATCTCCGTCTCTCTCTCTCTTTCTAAAGTGCGTTCTTCGCGATTCTCATCCCAAAATCCCGCGCAACCGGCGTGCTCTTCTCCTCTCAACCCCTATGATTTCTTCTCCACCGATATTTCCACCATATAAATTATTTTCTCTACCATTGCAAAATTCTATTTGCATCATTTGGTATCAGAGCATGGAAACCGAATCATTCTTACGATTCGACGATCCCGTCACCTATTGGAGGTTGCAATTCTATTTAAGTCGCATCTCCCATGGCTCGCAATCATGCTCGCGCTCAAAGAAGTTCAAGAAACACCTTATATCGAGCATCAAAGTACAAGAGTGGCTGGATACGATAATCGAGGGAGAATCAATCGACGACAACAAAATTCAGATCGCTGTAACTGCTGTTCAACCCAATTTTGAGCAAAAAAATGAAGGTATTTTCATTCAAGACAAAGCTTTTATTGATACATCTTCGATACAAGAAGGCACGGGACCCATCTTCGATGAAGGTCCCAAAGATGAACAGTGCGAGGTTCTTGATCTCTCTGATTCTGAAGTCCATGAAGTCCCCACACTACCAACGCCAATGCCACGAGAGTTGCTGGCAACGATTTGTTCTCCAACAACGCCAATTTCACCGCCAACACCAATACTTTATCCCAATATTATTGTCGTCTCATCCATCTTGGAGCAACCCCACAGAACAGAAAATCACTGCGAGCGTCGCTTGAAAGGTAGCTGCCACCTCTTCTATCCGATGGGTTGCTCCCATGGTGGCCACACCTCGTGCACGGTATGTGCGCCATTTGGGTACCGCCTCCGTGGCAGACACTGCCGTTGCCAGCCACGGTATCTGATCCCAGGTTGCCAACACTGTTGTAGACCCATCTTCAACCCTGTAAGGTGCACACGACTCCTCCCAACCCAGCGAACCAGCACCCTCGATTGAACTGGCCACCGCCGCTCCACACGTCGACTGCTTCGTCCACCTCAGTGCCGCCGCCGTCGAGATTTGAGAGGGAGAGAAACCCTAAAGGTGGGGAATGCCTCCTCAATCGGATCCCCTAAATTGAGGGGTGGGATCTTTTGGAAATATTACAAGCATAAATGATGCAAACGGAAGAATTCGAACGGTGGAAAAATAATTTTGGAGGGAGAAATATAGAGAGGGGAATGAGAAAGAAGAAAACGCCCCAGTTGCGCGGGACTTGGGAGAGGAATCGCGAAGAAACATGCTAAGGGAGAGAGAGATAAAAGAGATAAATCTCCAATTTCAATATATTCTGAACTGTCCTCTACAATAGACTACCAACCTCTTTATATAGTAGAGGTGGAACTACAAAAATAGAAAACGAATTGAAATCTGACTCGATCTTAATTGATTTGAATCGAGATTCAAATCTACATTATCCTAATTTGACTCTAATTCAAAATTCAAAATTTCAAATTTAAAATTGACTGACTAATTTAGAGATCACACGCGATTTCTTTATTTAAATAAAATGCGACGACTAAAATAAACGTAAATAAAATTAACGGATAAAAATATCAAGCCCTATATTTTAATTTTGTGCTGCATCAATTCTCCTCCGCTTAAAAATTCGTCTCCTGACGAATTGCTTGATCTTCGTTCCGTCGGCGGAGAATTTCATCTGGATTGGTTGAGTAGATAGCCCCAATTTTGATCCTTTTCCATGTTACGTTTGTAGTTTCTTTCCACTAAGGGGCATGATTGCAAATGTTCTACCCCTTCACTTAAAATATCTCTTTTTAAGTGACCACCAATTTTAACCTTTAAATAAAAGGTTTTGAGTAGAGGTAATTGCTTGCAAAATTTCCTTTTCAATCTCCAATCCTTAAATTTAATGGATTCGAAATCCCTTGGAGAAAAATCCCCAACGAGGGTTTCACCTCTTCTCAAAAAGTGGCGGCGACGACCTGAGATGGGAGGGCACATGCAACGGCGCGGATGCGTGGGCAACTGGCGGTGTGGAGTAAGGCGGTAGGACCATGATGTGGAAGGGCCAAATCGGGGAGGTCGACACCGCCTGTGGTGGTTTGATGCAACACAAAATTAAAATATAGGGCTTGATATTTTTATCCGTTAATTTTATTTACGTTTATTTTGTCGTCGCATTTTATTTAAATAAAGAAATCGCGTGTGATCTCTAAATTAATCAGTCAATTTTAAATTTGAAATTTCGAATTTTGAATTAGAGTCAAATTAGGATAATGTATATTTGAATCTCGATTCAAATCAATTAAGATCGAGTCAGATTTCAATTCGCTTTCTATTTTTGTAGTTCCACCTCTACTATATAAAGAGGTTGGCAGTCTATTGTAGAGGACAGTTCAGAATATATTGAAATTGGAGATTTATCTCTTTTATTTCTCTCTCCCTTGGCACGTTTCTTCGCGATTCCTCTCCCAAGTCCCGCGCAACTGGCGCGTTATCTTCTTTCTCATTCCCCTCTCTATATTTCTCCCATCAAAATTATTTTTCCACCGTTCGAATTCTTCCGTTTGCATCATTTGGTATCAGAGCATGGAAACCGAATCGTTCCTACGATTCGACGATCCTGTCGAGCATTGGCGTTTGCAACTCAATCTCAATGGCATATCTCACGGTTCGCATGCTCGTTCGCGGCAACGAGCGTTCAAGAAACGCCTTATGTCAAGCATCAAGGTTCAGGCATGGCTGGATGCATTAATCGAGGTAGAATCACTCGACAACGACAAAATTCAGATCACATAAGCTGCTGTCCAACCAACTTTTGATCAAGAAAACGAAGGTACTTTCATGCAAGATGAAGATTTTTTTGATACAACTCCTGTGCAACAAAACTATGAAGATAAAGGGCCGATTTTCGATGAAATTATGGGGAAAGAATATGAACTCGTCGAGTTTTCCGATTTCAAAGTTGCTGTCCAGAATTCAAAAAATGAGAAAAATAGAGATCTGAAGCCCATATTTGACGAATATTCCGTGGATGGTGAGGTCGAAAATCTCAATATATTCACAGGCGAACTTGCTGTCCAAGAAGATGCGGCACCCATATACGACGAAAGCACAACGGGAGAGCTTGCAGATCTCCCTGCGGTGGTCCTTTCCGTAGCAGCCCAGGAAGCATGTGCTCCACTGCTGACTGCACCAAGCTCGGCTGCAATGCCGCACCCAATCAAGCGACCCCCACCTATGCGCCATCTCCCCCATCTGCAGCTCTACCCCTGCGGTAGTCACCACTGCCCTCGCGCGCAAGGCTCGCACGACCACCACCGCCTTACTTGCATCTCACGCCATCGCCCTGCGCACTGCAGGTGTGGTTTCCATCTTCGCTTGGAACACAACAAGGGACCCCATCGTAGGAACCATGATGCAATCATTCCTAAATGGGCAAGGCAACCCGAATTGAAGAAAAGGCTGATTTGGAGATTTTTCAGATTATGAATTATCATTCCTAATTAGTTATTTTAATTAGCCTGCTTATTTTATCTAAATAAATTGAGATTGTAATCTCAACATTTTTGGTAGATAAAATTAGTTAAAAATCAATTAGAATCGGTTAGAGTCAAATAGGATCGAGTCGGATTTTATTTGAATTCGAATTTGATTCTCTTTCTATTTTTGTAATTCCACCTCTCCTATATAAAGAGGTTGGTAGTCTATTGTAAAAGACAAGTCCAGTTGATATATGAAAAGTGAGTTTATCTCCGTCTCTCTCTCTCTCTTTCTAAAGTGCGTTCTTCGCGATTCTCATCCCAAAATCCCGCACAACCGACGTGCTCTTCTCCTCTCAACCCCTCTGATTTCTTCTCCACCGATATTTCCACCATATAAATTATTTTCTCTACCATTGCAAAATTCTATTTGCATCAAAGTGCGAAAGTCCAAACGACACAATCAAGGACTTCTCCCGATTAATCCACATGCCCGCAATATCCCAAAAAAATTTCCATAATCTGTGAGGCTTTCCTAGTCTGCTCTGACTCCCCATTCAGGAAAATCATTGTATCGTCAACATATTGAAGAATCAGATGTCACCATTATGGTACCTCAGGCACCACCCACCATCGGAAGCCAGCCTTATCATAATCGCCAATGTGTTGACCATAATCACAAACAGCAGGGGTGCCAGTGGGCATCCATGGCATACACCCTACTGGGGATGGAAGAAGCTATCCTTTGTTGTCCGTTCACAAGCACCAATCGACGTAGATGATTGGTGCTTGTGAACGGACAACGGAGTTATAGTACTGCATCACTTAATCCATGAGATCCATACATCTGGAACTCTCTTCTGCAAAGATGTCCACAGGAAACACCAATCGACGTAGTTATAAGTTTTGGAAAAAAACAACTTTCCACAGTAAGCCCTTTCCCTTATTCCTCTTTCGGTCTAACACCAACTCCGTAGCAAGAACCAGATCGTCCACCGTAAGCCTTCTAGGAACAAAAGCTGTCTGCTCAGGAGAAATGA
The DNA here is from genome assembly GCA_037367405.1 of Ottelia alismoides. Taxonomy (NCBI): domain Eukaryota; kingdom Viridiplantae; phylum Streptophyta; class Magnoliopsida; order Alismatales; family Hydrocharitaceae; genus Ottelia; species Ottelia alismoides. Next base: position 833,523 of record JAZKJV010000219.1, read on the forward strand.
TATCATTTATGACATTGCGAAGATGATTTGCAAAGACCTTGGAAATGATAAAATAGATCGCATTGGAGATTGCGATTATCTTCTAGTCTTCCACTCTATTAGGAACCTCCCTTTTCCGCAACAAAAATAATAATGCCTTATTTAGCCAGTCAAAACCCAAATTTCCCTTGCCGAATTAAAATCCCGCTCCATCTCCACAATATACCCCTTGACCGCATCCCATAACTCCCTATGCAACATGATCGGGGAACTTATGCAGACTCGGGTCTCCATTCGCATTGAGGCTAAAAGCTGCCTTCTTTATCCCCGCCTCTGTGAAAGGTACAATCAACTCCTCTGCTTTAAATAGCGAAATTAATTTAACTTCTCTCCTTCGCCATCCCAGATTACCCTCTTATTGAATGTAATGAAATGAGAACGAAGGGCCCGCTCCACTTCTTGCCGACTATAGGCCTGCACTCCACCCACAATGATCTCATGTATAAAGTTTTTCCTTCTCCTACCATAAGACACTGAATGAAAGAAACGGGTGTTTGCGTCTCCCTCTTTTAGCAGCGTTGTCGTGATCTCTGCCTCTGTTCATTCTCCACCTTTTTGTCCTCCAGATGAACCTCGTGAAGCTGAATGGATATTTTTTTCGATTTCATTCACCAACAACTAATGCTTGTCATCAAGCTTATTCAATATGTTATATCATCTTGCGCTCTATCCTTTGGCAACGACGTTGCTCCCAATTATTTCTAATGAAGTCCATTGGAAATCTTTGTAGCTCCATTAGCTTTGTGGCCACCCTAATCGTAGCCGATCCATGGGAAATCTTTCCAGCTATTCAATGTTTTTGAACGTGTTTTTGGCAAAACTTAATAATATAATATATATTTTTTATGCATTTTGCATAGTTTTAATTTTTCTTTCCAAAATCAAGGCTTACACCTCAACCGCCTCGAGGCTTATGCCTCGCTTCACATTTTGGGGAAGCACCTCAGATCGCCTCATGCTTTTTTAAACCTTGATCGTGATACATTGCTTCATCCGGAAGATTCAAATATTAGGGAAGCACCATCGATACATCACCGTCCAGAGAAAACCCCAATCCATCATTTCGTAAACTTTAGTAAAGCCCACCTTCTACAGGACACCCTTCGACTTGCGAGACTTCCAATCTGTAATAATCTCTGATGCCATAGCCAAACTATCTGCAATCTGTCTTTCCAGAATAAACGCTGGCTGGAGTGGCGACATGAGGTGACCCGAGACTCTTTTTAATCTAATTGCCAAAACCTTAGCCTCTATTACATATATAGCGTTGAAAAGTGCAATCGACCGAAAGTCTTCCACTCTCTCAGAGACCTCCTTCTTAGGTAAGAAGAAAATAGTAGCCTTGTTAACCCTCTCAAATACATAATTAACTTTGATAAACTCTACCATGACACCCACAACTTTTCCTCCAACCACATCCCAAAACTCACGGAAGAAAAAAACAGGGAACCCATCAGGACATGGTGCACCATCAACTTTTAGGTTCCACATAGCAACTTTCACCTCTTTTGCCGTAAAGTCTTGCACCAAGTGACTCGCATGCTGCATAGATAGTTGAGAGGCCCCTTGCCCAGACCACCTCCATGACCTATCTATACTTCTTCTTGAGAAGTCATAAAAATGTTTAGCAATCACCTACCCCATCGCGGTCACCCTCCACCCTTCTACTACTCACCACCAGAGATCGGATCAAGTTATGGTGCGATCTTCCACTTGCAATTCTATGGAAGTAAACCGTGTTAGCATCACCTTCCTTGATCCAAGAATGTCAGGATCTTTGCTTCCATTCCACAATTCTCTTTTTATCTTCGTCCAAAATGATTTTTTGTGCTGCCGTTCTAACATTGAGTTCATTAGCAAAAAGATCTATGTTGTCTTCCATCCCATCTATTCTGCACACCTCTACTTCTGCCTCTGCACAATGAGCTCTTCTAGCCTCTCTATCCTCCTTGAAAATGCAAAGCCGTATGCGCAAAGAAATCAACTTCTGGGCAAAGAAAATAACCAATTTTTTTTAAAAAAACTATATTAATAAGAGGTGTCGCGAATGCCGAATGACATGATCAAAGTTAGTTTAATGAAATTTCATACTGTTAGACAGTGACCATGCGCGACCACACCATTAAACCGACAAATACTAGTATCGGTTATCAAAGCATCATGGTCAATGATCGATCACTGACATCAAAGCAACCATCATAAAATACACATAAAACAACATATTGTAATAAATGAGCATAAAGGTCAGGTTGGTCTTGCCATAGAAAATGAAGCACATGGTCACTTAATGATCTGAAATTATTGTGTATGGCGCGTCACTACCACACCTAGTTGAGGCACACTCCTTGCTGGATGTGCCTGAGGCATACTCCTTGAGGCTTGGAGGTCGTGCTTTGCTTCACCTTACCTTGCCTCGAGGCATACACCTTAGTGCATTGAGGCGCCATTTTCTCATGCCATGATTATTTAGTGGCTGTGCATCAATCTGGATGCTCACCTTTTTTTACTTAAAGAATTGATTTTGAGTGACATACTATTTTCCTGCTTGCATTTGACTTCAATATCATACACTCCCTTACCACGCAACAATAATCTTATTGAATACCGTCTCTATACTCTACTACAGCAGGATTATCTGCATCATCCTTGGCTCCATTACCATTCTCCTATTTTAAAACAAAAGGAATAAAGATTGTCAATGTGGTGGTGCAAAGTTTTACCTCAATAGAGTTTGAAATTAATGCCACAGTTTCATCTTGAGTTTAAAGTTTTCAATGGGAGATCTCACCAGGTCATTGTGTATGTGGGGTTAACCCTGACAAAACTGGTGAGAACTGCTCCAGAAACAACTAAATACATATACTAACTATTGTTAAAGTGAACGTCAAACACTATCTTTTGATAACTATTCGTCAAACACTATCTTTTGATAACTATCTTACAAATCAACATTCAAAATTTGTGTTACATCTGGAAAGGTATTGCTTTGTGATGCAGTGGAGCAAGCTACAAGGGTCATCCTGCTACTTGTGTATAAATCAATGGATATGACAATTTTTCTGAAATTTTCTTGAGTTTTAGTGGCATCAAAACGATTTACTTTCATTTTTCATCTTTAAATTTTAGTGGCTCTAAAATGACTTACTTTCAATTTAAAAATATCTACCAGAATTTCTTGTATCAAGGTACAACCTCATGTATGCGCTTTTCTCATGGACACCCTTAATGAAAAGCATGGAACATGTTTGCAGCACATCCCACTAATGACCTTCAATCTAACAAAATGTTTATTCCTGCCCTCAAAGCTACCAAGAAGGAATATAATAGAGGGCAATGTCTTTGTCCTCCTTGATCAGAAAAAAAGACAGATATGAACATCATTCCTTGCCGAGGAAAACTGGAAATGAGAGATTGGTGAGCAGTCAAATAAGGCATTGTTAATAGTTTTTTTAATCAAAAGTGACATCTCAAACGGGCAAATTGAATAATGTATGATAACTTGTACACACAGATAAAAACATTGTTGGTCTCACTTTGTTTGCTATTCTTCCCTGGTGATGAAATATTATGGAGAAATGATGGGACAAGGGAAGGTTCGACTATATTAAACTTATCACATACTCTCTGCATTCTTTTTGTTAAATCACCAAAAGATACTACAACAACAAGATAATGCATGATTAGAACCATTATCTTAATATTTAACTGAAAGTGCCACGCTATCGTTCCTCTAAACCTACAAGTTTCAACACACTTGCAGTTTTGCTTTTAAAAAATACTTGCAGTTTTCAACTGAAATTTTGGCATTGCTGAGATGATATAAATACCGAGAAGAATAATTTTATGGTATATCAGTTTGCTCACTTTTGTTTATCGGATTTTGTTTTCTTTGGCATTCAGTCTCAGCAACAAAGTATAATCCTGGATCAGACTTGCGGCGTTCTTATAGTACGGATGTTGGCAAGTACCCAGCCATTACCGATCCTGATGTAAAAGCTGCTTTCAAGGAACTCATGGCTTCGGGTTGGGATGAAATTTCCAAAGACACTATTGACAGTGCAAAGAAGGCATTATCAAAGGGTACAGGGGACAAGACAGGGCAGGATGCCCTCAGAAATGTCTTTCGTGCTGCTGAGGCTTCTGTAGAATTTACCGCTGTCCTGGTTAATATTAGAATGGCATTGGAAGAGAGGACTGGGTTGACTGGCGAGGTAGACCGATCTTCTACGTTTCAACTTCCAGACAATGATGACACCACTAATAAAAGTGCAGCTAATATTTGAATTATGTTGCAAACTTGCAATAATTGTTTGTGTTTGCATTTGTACAGGATGTTACTGAGTTGCCAGCGAGTCTCGTAGATGCCGTTTCAGTTGCATATAAACGGTACATGACATACATACGCTCATTTGCATCTGATGAAGCTTATCTGCGTAAAAAAGTTGAATCAGAGCTTGGAACAAGATTGATTCATTTGAAACAGCGGGTCAGTGGTCTTGGTTCTGAGTGGGGTGAGGTAATATTCCTTCTACACTTCCTTTTATATTTCTTGTGACCTTTAATCTTTTGGATCAATATTTTCCTACTACGGAATAGAGAGCTGGGTTACACTGATTATTTTACTTAAAACTTGTTGATTGCAAGAGGATCAAAGAATAAAATTATAAGTTTGAATCTTGTAATGCAGTAACAAACTTGGGGATGAGATCACATAGGAAATAAATAACACTATTCCGTGGGTAGTTCTAACAAGAAACTAATGCTATAGCCTATAGGGAATAGTGCAATGGTCGGGTTCCTTGTCTTTGTACTTTGTACAATAAGAAAAAAAATTGACCGCCGCTTCCATCATATCATCAAAGTTGATGTTCTGGTATCTTATTGTTCTTGAATAGGGGTTTTTCTTAACCTTGATAATATGTTCATGCTTGTCACTCCTTATTCTTGGTTATTTTTTCCTTTTATTTTTCTAAAAACTAAGAGACTAGGCAGTCTGAATAAGTAAAACTTAGTTGAATAAATGGGGAGTTTACCCCACCAACCGAACGTTACCTTAGGTAAGGCATCAAACACAACAGAAAAAATACATCCAACCAAAACTATCACAAAGTCTCAAGATTTTTGCTCCTGTTTACGTGTATGCACGATATCATATTCAGCTACAAACTTAGGACATAAAATAATTTGACATACTAAACAATTCAATAATAATAAAAACTTTGAACAGATAAAGTACAATCAGAAATATTAAATACGGAAAAGTGCGGATTGTAGAAACTGCACGCCTGGATGTTAACATCAAGGTTCATGGGACGTGGTGGGGCACTGTAGAGTGGATTAGTATAATTGGTTCATTGCATACAAACTTTACTTTGGCAGGGTTTTCTCTATAAATGCAAAGTTAATCTAATGAAATTACTGATTTACTCGGTAGGAGATGTATGCTTAGTTTTCCAGTTTGGCTGGGTATCTTGCACTCCTAATTCTGCACAGAGGGCTGATATTTACTTTGTCATACACTTCTTGACCTTTTCCAAAGCTTCAAAAACTGTAACATAATTATTATTTCTTGTATATATATGTAACCAATGTTTTAAACTCCATTAAAGCTTCTAGCTATTGTAGCTTTATTTCCATATAAATCCAAGGGATGATTACTAGCCTGTAGTCATCCAAGACATGCTGCATTCTGACAATTGCATGCCTGTCAAAACTGAGGCTATAATCCACTGTGTTGATTTGTGAAATTTCCATCTGTTTGAACAGATAAACGTTATCGGCACTTCCGGATTGTCTGGTTCGTATGTCGAGCAAAGAGCGTGATTCTCGAACATGGTTGCTTGGAGGTGCCCTTCTGCGTACGTGTCTCTCTGTATGTCTCTATGCTGTTCCATATAGAGTGTTTCTCATAATTAGCGCACAAATAAACCGTGCTTTCCTGTAACTGTTCTCCAGAACAGGGTTCTGGAAAACAATTCTAGTGTTGGGGTTTGGATCTGGTTCTTTTACGCTACTTATTCAGTTCTAGCTTTGGTGAGACGAATGTTCCAATGTTTCGGTTCGTGGTTTGTTATGTCAGTTTATGCCTTTCACTCTTTACTAGTAATTTGTAACCACCTCTTCATTTTTAGTTTCATCGATTGATTTCTTTCTATGGTAATGGTGGAAAAATGTATAAGCATGTGTAAGAACCATGAACAAGAACGGAAATACTTACATGGCTCATGAGTCATGATGTGACCTACTCGTAATGCCATCATTGTGATGTGACCTATCACTTATTCCCAATAATAGTGGTTGTTGCATGCTTCGCGTATTCTTTTACTTCAATCTCTTTAGAGGGTGGTTCTACTTCTCTGATAGTCATTTCCACTATTAAAAGGAACATACATGCTGAAATATCAATTTGTAACATTTTGAGCTTAGTCTCAATCTGTTATCGAGGAAAACTGACAATGCTAAGTTATTGTATTCATGTCCTATACAATCATCTAAAATGCTTAAACTAAGTTATTAAGTAAAAAAAGTAATAATCTCTCATATAATTTACTCTCATGCTTTATAAGTATCCTGTGCAGGGCTATGTTCGATGTGTTATACTTATTTGTGGGTTGATAGGATAACCAAAAAAATCTTGCAGCTTCTTGCGTTAAACAAGGAAATTATATTAATGCAAGATTCAACTAATAAAACTGAAAGCTCTCAAAATTAGCGTTGGACAAAGTTTTGGGGAAGAATATGATGGTTTGTGAAGGGAGCCTTTTGGTTGGTAAATCTCCCCATGTCAACTGACTTATACTCATCTTTTTTCAATTTATCCAACTCAACAGAAACAAAATCTAACTATCGGAGTAGAAATGACTTATACTCATCTTTTTTTCAATTTATCTGACTCGACATAAACGAAATCTAACTATCGGAGTAGAAAAGACATATACTCATCTTTTTTTCAATTTATCTGACCCAACAGAAACGAAATCTAACTATCGGAGTAGAAAAGACTTATACTCATCTTTTTTCAATTTATCTAACTCAAGAGAAATAAAATCTAGGGTAAATTCCAATCTGGGTCCCCATCTATGGATTCGATCACGTAATGGGTTCCGATCTTTAAATTGTAACGATTCAGGTCCCAGAACCATTTAGGAAATGGGAATTTTGAGGTTCATGACGAATATGCCCTTGTTGGGAAGGGAATGGGGGTTGGGTTCCAACTTTTAAACAAGGGCATACCCGTCATTAAACCCAAAAAATTCCTTACATTAATAACCCTGGGACCCGAATCGTTACAATTTAAAGATCAGGACCCATTCTGGGATCCGACCCATAGATGGGGACCCAAATTATAATTTACCCTAAAATCTATTAGAGTAGAAAAGCGGAAATATCTACAATTTGCTGGTTGATGTGGAAAGCATGTTGGGATCGCACTTTCAGGGATAAATATATCAACTTGATGAGCGTATCTCGGCAAGTAGCATTCTTGTCATAGACTCCTTTAAATGAGGTATTATTACATGAACCCTTTTGGGACAGCAAAGAAGAACATATATGGTAAGACCTCTAAGTATAGGGTATTACAAATCGCTCCACTACAGAAACAAGGCCTCATAAGTTCAGGGGCTTGAGAGCGGAGTAAAAAATGGGTAAATTCAACCGTCTCCCAAAAAGAGATGCAGCAATGTTGAAGAGAAAATTATCTACTTTGCAAACATATTTAGGCATGATCAAATATATGACGGAGTTAGCTGATATTGTAATTATTATTGATCAACAAGAAGAATATACAACTCTTCGAGAATGTATTATTTTGGAGATTTCGACGATTTGTTTAATCGATACTAATTCTAAGTCTCAGACATGATCTAACATCCAAATGATAAAATGATTAATCTATCTTATAGCACTCGTCGAGACCTTTCCAACGAGCCCAAGAACATTGAAATCAGAGTCCATATGATGTAGTTACGAGCAAAATACGAACTGTTTACCGCTTTCTGAGCCGGATCCGAACCTTGAGCCGATCATGCTCAATCCTATAAATAAAGGTCTACTCCTAAGTGGTCTAGTTAGCCACCGGAGAGGTTTTCGACGGCCGATCGAAGAATCGAGGGTACCATCGCGAAGGCCGCAGTGCGTGGTCACGTGGTCGGTGTAGAAATACACTAAACTTCGCGGAACAACTGTTCCGAGCGAGGGAGCATCGTGAGGGATGACCCTAAGATACGTTTTTAACCATCTGTTTTCTGTCGGATTCATGATGTTTTTATATTGTTGGGTTACATGGGTTTCGAGCTGTATAATGCTGGTATTTTTGTCCCATTTCGTCATGATTTTGGGCACAACAAATAGCTTATCGCATCACATTTTCGGATTTTTGGGTCAATCCATAGTTTCCATGCACAATCCAAGTAGGTTTTCTTGATGCGGATGCTATAAGAAATATAATAGTGTATTTGGATCGTCGATCAGAACATTTTCACGAGACATCGCAGGAATGGTCCGGCTACTGTCCAAGTATGATCGATCATAACTTTTAGTTGATCGATAATACCTGACTGATCATTCCTTAAGGTTGCTCGATCATTTAGTACAAAATAAAAGATCAAGGTTGTCTTTATGATCGACCGGTATTGATCAATCATTAAAGTTGGATGATTGATCATTTTGAGACCGTGGACCCATTTAGAACTTAAATTTGATGAAATTTGATTCTGAAAATGATGTAGACCATATAAGACTTTAATATATATGTTAAATGTCTAGATCATGGAAATAAATTGATAATTAAGTGAAATAAATCCGGTTTAATCTCAGTTTGATAATAGAGGATGCCAATGGATTCAGCGCGGTCTAGTGAGGATAAGCTTGAGTGTCTTACGTACACCTTCAGATTTGAGTTTCGGCTCTTAGAACCGGTGGTCGACTTTCCCCCTGTAGGTTCGGTTTCATGCCACAGTGTCTGACCTTCATAGGCATGGGGGTAGCTTGGAATAGCGTCGCCAAGGGAAGGGTATGCACCCTTGGGACCTTGGGTAGAAGCTTAGTTGACCACGTTCCTAAGAGGTTGTTTGTCGGCGGACATACTACTTGGTGCACCGGTGTACTCTTTTTGCCCGGTATACAATCTCTATTTTCAGATATGTGGTGCCAAGTAGTTATGGTCGGTTATATGTGCTTCACTTCTTTCACTTAAAGTTGGTACTTAGGTACTAGTTGGTGTATGACACATTGATTAGTATCTATGTGTTAATCTTAAGTGGAGAATTCTGAGAGTTGAGGCTAATCTGAATGAGAAGGTTCGGGATGGCTTGAAGACTAAGCTTAAGGGGTCAGTTATAAACTAGTGATGAGGGTTTGCATACGATAAAGTGTGGGGTTTGACTTGTCGTATGGTAAAGTGCGGGGATAGGTTTAACACACGATAAAGTGTGGCATTACATGATTTGGATCAATGATGGTATCACAGGGATACAAATACGGACATGGATCAAGGTTCTAGGTTTTGCTAGTTAATTATAGTGTGGTTTCAGGATTTACATAGCTATACAGATCGGTTTTCATGATATGCATGCATTCTTACTGTTGATACAATTAGGACTTTGACATCATCCTAGGTATGGATTGGCTAGAGAGGCACCATACGTACTTGGACTGCTTTTAGAAGATTACCGTCTTCCACCTATTACGAGTGCCAGCCTTTCCGTTCGATGGACGTACATCAGATACAAGTTATGAGTACATATATAACATGATTGGTAATGACTTACAACTCCCGTTGCATGACAGATATTTGACCTTGTACACATCATGACATACATTAGGCTTCCCATAATTGATGTGTAAGGGCATCCAACCATGTACTTCTTTTAGTCAATACTTTGAGGAGTCATCCCTTTAGGTATGTGTATACCGTGTCTTAAGGGAAGGAAGCCTTTCTTGGAGATTTATACATGGAATCATTTCAAGATTTTCTTAATGTAACTATGTTGAGTATTAGGAAACTTCACCCTTTACAACTTTCTCTCTTCTTTTTGAATGTCATACTTTTTTGAGATAAGAAAGGAAGCAAAGATTAAAGACCCGACGCCTTTCGAGGCTGTCTAGACAAGATTCTCTTCCTTCCTTATATATTGTTGATCTGATAGATTAGCGGGGCAAAGCTACTTTTCTCTGAATTTTGACTAGCTATCGTGAGCACATTTTGATTCGTCTGGTTCCCGAGTGCCTATACAATTCTACAAGATGCTACTTGACCAGTCAGTAGTGGAGTGGTCTAATCCAGGGTGTAGCGATAACCATACGTTCAACTCAAGGATGGCCGTCGTGATGAGAGAGCTCAAGGTGCAGTTGCAGGAGTTTCTAGAGAAGGGATTCATCTACCCCAGCACATTACCATAGGGAGCATCAGTTCTCTTTGTCAAAAAGAGGGATGGATCCATGAGACTTGCATTGATTACATGCAGCCGAACAAGTGGATGGTCAAGAATCGCTATCCTCTCCCATGAATTGATGATATTTTTGACAATTAGAGAGCTGCAATGTTCTCCAAGTTTAATCTACAATCTAGATATCATCAATTGAGGATTAGAGATTCAAATGTGATGAAGTTCCCATTTCGCATGAGATATGGTCACTATGATTTCATGGTGATGCCATTCAGACTCACGAATGCACCTACCACATTCATGGATTTGATGAATTGAGTCTTCTGTCCTAACTTGGACAGGTTTGTGATTGCTTTGTGATTTTCTAGTCTGTTCCCATGATGAAAATGAGTACGAGTCTGAGACAGACGTGTAGTCTGAGATGACTATTCATATATTTAAGCATTTGCTGCGAGCTTGCACTGTTGATTGGAAGGGATCCTGGAAGTATCACCTTCCCCTTATTGAGTTCACATACAACAACTAACACACTAGTATCGACATGACACCTTTTGAGACCTTGTATGGAGGAGATGTACAACTCCAACTCCCTTGTGTTGGCAGCAGGTAGGTGACAATACCTTATTTACTCTGTAGATCATTGAAGAGACATCTAGAGCGGTAGAGACTGATAGGAAGAAACTGCTAACAACTCAGAGCAATTGGAAGAGCTACGTCGACCAAAGGCATCGAGACCTTGACTTTCATGTATTGTATTTTACATCCATAACCTCGGTGTAATTCACCAACTCTATATGCCTAAGAATTCCTTATCATTTCAGCTTGAGGATTGTTGGAGAGTAGAGGTTCAGTGCTAAAGGCAAGTTGGCCTCACGGTTCGTAGGACCATTTGAGATTTTGGCTAGAGTTGGGAATGTGGCGTACAGAGTGGCCCTTCCCCACATATGGAGAGCATAAATGATGTGTTTCACATGTTGAATTTACAGAAGTATGTCTGAGATCCAACACATATAATCAACTACGGGGACTTGACGGTGGAGCCCAACCTATCTTTCCATGAGGAGCCTATTCTGATATTGGACCATGCGATCAAGGCCCTTAGACAGAAGGAGATACCTTTAGTCAAGGTCTTATGCTGCAGTCAGGATGCCAAGGAGGCAACGTGGGGGATTAAGGCTGATATAAAGGAGGAATACCCTCATCTTTTCACATGTCACATTCGAAAATCTAGTTCAATTCTTTTGAGTTTTTTTTTTATAGATTTGACCCTTTTTGAGATTTTTATAGGTTCTGTAAAACAAGGTTGGGATATGGGGGGAGCATGTTTTGATTAGAGAACCTATGTTTCGGGGATGGGGCTTCCTTTGAGATTTTTATAATGTAAGATCTCTAGGTATATGATATCAATAATTCTAAGTTTCAGATTTGATCCAATATCTAAATGAGACAATGACCTCTATCTTGTAGTACTTGTCGAGACCTTTCCAACAAACTCAAGAACACATAAATTGAAGTATGTATAAGTTACAGGCAAAATACGAACTGTTTATGGATTTCTAAGCCGGATCCGAACCCCTATCCGATTAGCTCAAGCATATAAATAGAGGTCCTCTCTCACTGAAATTCCACCCTCTTTGTCGGAGCTCTGCTATAGGAGAGGGTTTTGGAAACCGATCGAAGATATGCGGGTACCGTTACGATGATCTCAGCACGTGAAGTCACGTGGCTGGTGTAGAAATATACACATTATGGAACAACCGTTCTGGATGAGGAAGTATTATGGTGGATGGCCTCAAGGTACAATTTTTAACCCTTTGTTTGTCGTTGAATTCGTGATGTTTTTATACTGTTGGGTCACAGGGTGGGAACTATCTAATACCGGTGTTTTCGTCGCATTTCATTACAGTTTTGGGTGCGAAAAATAACTTATTGCATCTCATTTTCAGATTTTTTGATCAATATGTGTTTTGCATGCATGATTCAAGTAGGTTTTCTTGATGTGGATGTTATCAGGAACACAATGATGTATTTAGATCGACGATCAGAGTATTTTCATGGGATGTCGTCAGAGTGGTTCCGTCTACTATCCAAGTATGATTGATCATAATTTTTAGTTGATCGATCTTGCCTGAATGATCGTGCCTCAAGGCTAATAGATCTAAAATGATAGATCATGGTTGGCTTTATGATTGATTAATACTCATCGATCATTAAAGTTGGTTGATTGATCATTCTAGGACTGTGGATCCATTTGGATTTTAAAATTGATGAAATTGATTTTGAAAATGATATGGGTCATATAGTATTTTAATATATATTAAATATTTGAATTATGAAAATAAATTGATAATCAAGTGAAATAGCTCCTGTTTAATCTCAATTTGAAAATAAAGGATGCTAATGGATTAAGTGAACTCCGGTGAGGATGATATTTTGAGCATATTACGTATACCTTTAGATTTGAGTTTCAGCTAACTCGGTATCTGACTTTCAGTGACATGAATGTAGCTTAAAGTAGCACCGCCAAGGGAGGGACATACACCCTTGGGGCCTTGGTTAGAAACTTAGTTGACCACGATCACGACAAGTCATTAGTCGGGGGACATACCACTTGGCGCATCGATGTGCCATTTTTACCCGGCATATAATCTTGATTTTCACATGTGCGGTGGTGTCAAGTAATTATGGTCGGTTGTTTGTGCTTCACTTCTTTCACTTAAGGTTGGTACTTAGGTACTGGTGGTGTAGACCACATTGATTAGTATCTGAGTGTTAGTCTAGGCAAGGAGTTCCAGTTGTTGAGGATTATCTGGAGGAGAAAGTTCAGAACGATTTTAAGACTAGACTTCTAGGGGTCAATTATTGATCAGTGGTGAGGGTTGGCACTCAGTAAAGTGTGGGGTTTGACTTGTCGTACGGTAAAGTGTGGGCATTGATTTAACAAACGATAAAGTGTGATTATATGATTTGGATCAAGGCTGGTATAACAAGGATAAGAATAAGGATATGTATCAATGATCTAGGTTTTTACTAGTTAGTTACAATGTGGTTTCAGCTTTACATAATTACCTGCTTTTGTCCACTTTCTAGCTAGTGGTTCTTTCTTGGTTAGTTGTTTATTATCGTACTGGGGAACTTTGATCATGGCATACCTACTTTCGTGAATTTGGCATGTCCTACCTTGATCCACGCAAGCAGCCACAACAGTGAGCGGCTTGGCTGGTTCAGTTCTACTGTTGTGGTTGTTACTTTTGGGTATATATAATCTGTAATTTTTGTTGTTGTCTTTACTTGTAGCCTTTGTGAGATATGTATATCATATATGTATGGACATTACAATTATACATGTATGTGGTATTTTGTGGATATGGTTACTTATTAAATGTGAATAGAAAAAAATTAATGCATTTTCTACCGTCTTTAATGCTATACTTTCTAGCTTAAATTACGTGCTTCGAATGTGGTACTGCATTACGTGGATTAAAATACCGAGTATTTGAGTCCCCGAGGATGGCCCTCACAGATATTATATACACTTGTGCTTATGCTTTGATTTCTCACAATTTTAGATGTAACTAATAAAAAAATTATGTTTATAAGGAGTCATATTGTTATAAGTATAAATTCCATTTCCTTGTACGTGGAAATTTTGTAAAATAAATATATGGCACAAATCTCATCACGTAATGTTCACTTTTTTGCACACACAGAGAGATCACAGAGTCTATAGCTCATCCGAATGCAGCTTCTCAATTCATCGCCTTATAACCACTCATTTGTCTTGAAAACTATCTTTCACATGTTTTCGAGGCAGACTATTTGACGCCGCTCATCGCAACACAAATCAATGGTTGATAAAGATGATGGACACACAATTTCCACGCAGCTCAGCTACAAACCCCCTTTTTGCCCGTCCACACACACTCACATGCACACATGCATGGGCACACAGGCATGCACACACAAGAGCACATACGCACACACGCATACGAGCACACTCTCTTACACACATATGTTCCAAGGAGCATATAGCTCATTATGGTTATATTGAGCACCTTTTTTTCTACAAAACAATCACTTTGAACAAAAAAAATATTATTTTACAAATGGTATACCATGTTCTTATTAAAAGCAATCATTTTCGCAAAAAGAAAATTAAATTAATACAAAATAAATATTTGTAATAGTAGAGAAAATATTTGTATAATAAGAATATGATGTATCAGCTGTAACATAGTAAATATTTTGTTCAAAATGATTGTAACTATTTATAAAAATGAGGGCGCTCATTACAATCCTAATGACCCATATGCTCATTGGAAAAACCCCAAACATGAAAATTTTCCAATAAGCTCAGAGTTCATGATATTGAGCATGTTCAATTTTACACGTGTTTACAACCATTTTGAACAAAATATATATTATTTTGCAAATGTTATATCACATTCTTATTAAAGAGATTATTTTTATAAAAAATAAATCATTGATTCGAAATAATCATTTATAAAAATAAAAAAGGCATTTGTAAAATAGATACAGATACAATCATTTCATATTAGTTTATTTTTTTTTGAAAATAATCATTTCTAATAAAAATATAATATACTATTAATAAACAATTATATGCATATTAAAAATTGAAAGTGCTCGTTACAATTCTAATGCGACAAGCTCATGGGAAAAGCCCCATATGATATGTATGTATTTATCTGTAATTTGTCAACGAATCCGAAAAAAATTACAGGCGGATTTTGCTTTTTAAGATTTTAAATTGTTCAATCAGCCCACCGTTGAAGTAAATTCATATCATATAGTTTATTACTAAAAAACTTATTGTACTTTTATACGCTAATTAAGAATATTGATGAGCAATCCACATCTATTTAATTTTAAATTGTTGAGAAAATCCTTATATAAACAATAGTCAACGAAGGTGCAAATCCCCCACAATATCTTATGTAAATGGCCAGAGACGGACCGAACTTGATCGAGGCTACATTTTTTAAGTTCGGTTCGTTTATTTAATCGAGCCTAAATTTGTGTTCAGGTTCGATTCGTTTATTTCCGAACCGAATCTAAATCGAACTTTTAGCGAGACGAATCTGAGTGAATATTGAACTTGAGATTTTTCCGACACCCCTAGTTGAGACAATTATTCTTAAGACGCCGTCGGCTCCGCCCTTAATCGTTCATTTTCTTTTATCAAACTTGTCCCATTTTGCCCACATATCAACGCGTGATGTTAGTAGAAGCACCACCGCAACGAACAAGATGAGGATGCTCTTGAGGATAAACGAATGTCTTCAAGTGTCATTGGCACAAAAGCCACGATATCATCAAACGATTGTATAGGTTGCAATCGCTGAATCATCTAATCCTAATTAAATTTAAAAAGAAAATAATTAATTCAATGAATAAAGTTATGATACGAATATTTAGAAAAATTTACATGAGCTTTTTAGTAACTTTCATGGCACCACTCTGAGTCTCTGACTACCCTCGATGACATTCTTCCTTTTCTTTAAGAGCTTAACATTTTGAATTCAATCAGAAATAATGGCATAATTTCTCCGACTTTAGATAATAATATAAACAAATAGTAATTTTGATAATAAATTTATCATTGCTTAAATGTAATTACTTAATCGAGCATCATTTAAATTAGTCCTCTTTTTCTCCCCATTTGGTCTTATTCTTTAAGGAGTTAATCTGATATGAATATTATTTCCTTAAATAACTCAAAAGATCAACAGGTACAATCTTTTATTCCATCTTTCCTAGTAATAGTATCAAGAAGATTAAGACGATACACCTCCTCGAGAGATAAAGCCAAATAAAAAAAACTACTAATTTCGATAGATTGAGATTAAAATATAATGTAAATCCACAATATTTTGTTGTTAAAAAGATAATTATCCTTCTATTGATATTTCTCCCCTCTATATAAATCTTTGCCGCACGTGAGAGAATAGTGACACGAATTAAGGGATTAATATCCCGATCAAACTTTGCTGAAGTTATATAATTTTAAGGACACTTTGTTGGTATTAGAAAAGGAACCTATGTTCACCTATCATGAGAAACTAAAGTGTAAATATCGAAAATTTGAAAATATTTGATTAACACATAACATCTACGAGCACAAAAAATAATAATACATGAGCATTGATCAGGAAATTCACATCCCTTGAGAGCGGGTTCAACGTTTTTTTGATAAGTAAGCTTTCTATAAATTAAAAACAAAAGTATTAGAAAATGGCTCGAAGGTCAGTGTTACAAAGAAAAGAACTGCAAAAAGACTAAATAAAGTAAAAGTGTGAAGAAAAGAGGCAGGAAGTGCAAAAACTCAAGTCCAAGGTTAATTTCCAAGAATACGCACAATGAATGTTGTAGTAGCAGTAGCGGCCGAAGAGGAGCGAGATGAAGCCCGAAGGCGATTCCTCCCACCCAAGGGGTTCAAAGTTACGTGAGCTTGTAACTATCGTCGCCGGTACGGGTGTAAACGGACCGAACCTGAGCGAACCTATATTTTTTTAGGTTCGGTTCGTTTATTTAATCGAGCCTAAACTTGTGTTCAGGTTCGGTTCGTTTATTTTCGAACCGAATCCGAATCGAACCTAAGTGAATATCGAACTTAAAAATTCTCTAATAGGAGGGAGTGAAAAGAAGAGAAATGGAAATATATGTGTGTATTTACAGTTAGAATAAATATTCATTTCGTTTTTTTCTTTATCTAACTCATCTTCATCTTTTGGAAAAAAATAGATTAATAAGGATTCGTCTCTTTGAAAAAAGTATAATTATAATATATTTTATATCTATTCAAATGGGGATAAGGAATAAGAATAATGCGGAGATATTCGATAAGTAATGTTTGCACTTGTTCTGTTGATTTGAAGATAAAGAAGGGAAAAGTATTAGACCATAGATGATAGGTGTTGTAAACACGATGTGACTATTTATTTTTGGATAGTTTATACCAAGATAAAACCTAGTTATCCCGTAAATATCTAGTTATCTCTAGACAAAATTCACTTACCTTGGGATAAAAATCACTTATCTCAAAATAAGTCCACTTCTACGGATAAAGATTTGTAAATATATATATATATATGTGTGTGTGTGTGTATGTTTATCGATCTTTTAACGATCGAACCTAAGCGAACCTATAATTTTAGGTTCGGTTCGTTTATTTAATCGAGTCTAAACTTGTGTTCAGGTTCGGTTCATTTATTTCCGAATCGAATCTGAATCGAACTTTTAACAAACCGAACCTGAACGAATATCAAACTTGAGAATTTTCTTCACCCCTAAGCAACATCCATGGTCGAAATAAGTAATGATGATTATCCGAAAATAATCTGGTTTTATGATGACAATTAATTCTTTACCAACATTGGCGGTTGCTTAGAGCCACTATATGTCTCTCGAAAATCCTCAGTTACGTCACTAGATGCTCAATCACAGGCAAAAATCGAGTTGGCTGTAAAGGAATTTATATTTCATTATCAACGGCGAATTCAAAATTGACTTTTTTTTACCGACAGCTCGGAACCGTCAACGTTACTCTATTACGACGATTGATATTTTAACACGACGGTTTCCCCGACCCCCCGAGATAAGTGGCTTTATATTTATGGCTTTTACAATATCATTGGATAAACCTACAACGATGAACACAACTATTGTCGAGTGATTGTATATGGAACTAAAGTGTAGCATTGGGTTCAATCCGGCCCAAGTGGGCTTCATCAAATTTCGTCGGACCTTGGGTCGGGTCAAGGCTCGAATTTTTTTGGTGAAACCAGAGATCCGGGCCTGGCCCAAAGCTCAATAGATCGATTCTGGGTTTGGGCCGGGATCGACCTAACCTCAATTCAACTCATTATGTTCGAACTCACAAGTTCACGTCCCAATTCGGTCATAATGTATGATTACAATATGGAATGATTTCATGGATGTAAATGTATGCGCCCAATTCAAAATCAACAACAACAACAACAAAGTCTTTTCCCACAATTAAGTAGGGTCGGCTACATGGATTCTTCACCTCCATTCAGTCTTGGGTCAATCCCGAACTCGATCGATATATATCGGGTCCGAATCAAGTTTGAGCTTTCGTGGGTCGGGGCCGGATCCATCCAGCCTAATACTCTACGTTGGTGGTCGTTGAAGAACCACATGGGATGAAATTCCTCGAATAATACCTTTTATTGTAAATGGAAACTGGAGTTCAACCCATGATGTGAACTCAGAAATTTGAATAGCTTGATTTAAAGTTGAAGCTTTTCACCTAACACTAAGAAGAATTCTACAATGAATAAAAAAAATGATATTGGATTCGGAGTATTATTAGCAAGGCGATTCTAATACTTACTTTATTATACAGAGTTATTCTTGAATATTTAACTCAACGTATAATATTTTTCTATTATATGTTTTTATGATCTGTCTGTATTTTATATCAATACTTTTTTAAATATATTCTAATACAATTTTATGTTTCTAGTATATGTTAATATAAGTATCGGCATCCATATTTATATTTTAAATTCAAGGTTTCCAAAAACATCAATGTGAAAATTATATCCTCGGAACAGAATTAATCTATGATATTGAATACTTCAATATCTGTTGCAATATCTTCTACAGTTAAAATCATAATAATAAATATTATTCGTTGCAAAACAATTCTTGATGCTTTAAATTTCGCAATGAATATCGCATCTTCCAATCATTGTTATAAATTAACAACTATTACTGCAAATTTGTAACGAAAAATTCAAATGGACACACATTATTATGTGGAACTTTAACAATGAATATTGTTAGAGTATGTAATAGACGGGTAACTGAATCTCTTCAGGTTCTAATTACCCTGCTCTCGTGTTTAGTCCAACATAAGTGAGATTAGGGTCGAGCTGTGGGGATACAAGAAGCCCCACACCCTTGAGAGATTCATAATACAATATCTGACCTTGTGAGGCTTTCTTCTGTAGTTTCAACTTACTCCTTATGAAAGTTGGGTTACACGTAAAATTTGAGTATTCTATTTCTTTTTTATTATTTGGATTATCGATTCTGCTTCTACATTATCTATTTCAACATAGTATCTGAGCAATTCATTCATGAATTTAATCGTAGATTTCAAGATTTTTTATTTTATCAATTTTTTGTGTTCTACAACTTGCTGTTGCTGAATCTATTGTTATAATGTTTCTCAAAATTTGTCATGGCAAAAATCATAGGGTTTTCCGAAACCCTAATTAGCATTTGACAACATGAAGATATTCGTTCCAAGAAAGGAAGTATGAATGGCTTTGAGAGCATAGATGGTTCTTCTCTAGCGATCTATTATTATCCACAAAGCAACGATGGGTTCTCGTTGGGAACCTTAATCTCGTCCGAAGGGGAACACGATGACCTCCAAGTTGCAACCGTCTCCAGGTCTCTCCCCTCGTGAGGTCTCTACATCAATAGGTTCTCTGCCAACCCTACTCCAATAAGACCTTTAGGACAGATAGAGGTGGGGAATATATCTCAAAGGAATTTGAGGATTACTGCTTTCAGGTAGGCATTCGTAGGTAGACTACAATACCTTATACACCACAGAAGAATGGTGTAGCAGAAAGAAAGAATCAAACCTTGATGAATGCAGTAAGGTGTATACTTTCACACTCAGGACTCTCCAAGAAATTCTGGAGAGATGCGGTGTTGACTGCGAACTACATACATAACAAAATTCCCACCACGTCCGTAGAATCAACACCATATGAAATTTGAAATGGCAGAAAGTCCGAATTGGGCCATCTCCGGAAATGAGGATGTGTTAAACATCTTTTAGTACCAAGTCAGCTTAGGGACAAGCTAGACTTCAGGACATTAAAGTACAGTTTATTAGGTATAATGAACATTCTAAAGGATATATGTTCTTCCATGAATCCAAAGGTCTAATTAAAAGTCGTGATGCAACTTTTCTTTAAAACCATCAAGAAAAAGAACATGAAGTAGAGGAATCAGATCCTCTAATTGCCCTACAGGAAAATGAAGATGACTTGAGCATTAGACAAGAACTTGGGGATGATATCGATCATCCAAATAGAGAGAATGAACCTATGGAACATGATTATTCTTTAGAAGAAGTGGGTGGACCCACACAACCCCCGAGTATAATCAACAATAAGAGACCCAGAACATGACCCACATGGATGGAAGATTACATTTCTATGGATGTGAGGTGTCGTGTTACACCATAGATGAGGATGTCACGGATTATACTGATCCCAAATCCTTGATGAAGCTATGACTTCGTCTGAGTCAGAATCATTGACGACCGCCATGAGGGATGAGTTGGATTCAATGAGCGAAACTGTATAAGGGAATTATGTGATTTTTCAGAAGGTAGGCAATCCATAGGATGTAATTGAGTGTTCAAGAAGAAGTACCAAGTCAATGGTACTATTGATAAATACAAAAAGATTAGTTGCCAAGGGTTATACTCAACAAGCTGGAATAGATTCCAGGAAACCTACTCTCCAGTGGCTAAGTTTGCATCTATTAGGATGATCTTAGCCATAGTCACATATATGGATTTGAAATAGTTCTAAATGGATGTGAAGACGACATTCCTTAATGGAGAATTAAGGGAGGAGATGTGGAAGTATTGGGCGGCGGTAAAAAAGTTGCGAGTAGCGACGACGGCATGGACGAGTTACGTCGACGCTGAAGAAGATGACTATCAGAGATCGGATCCCAGCCTCGTCAAGCTTTGATACCAGTCAAAGGTACGTCGACGTCTTCTTCTAGAACGAGAGAGGAGAGCGAGAGAAGGAGATAGAGAAAGGAGAGAGGGGGATGGAATGAAGGGGGGCTCCCGATCGGCGAGCTTCTTGTGTGCTATGTCATCCCCTTCCCCGAGGTTATTTATAGGGCATAAACCCTCGCCAAGTCTGCCCCCATCCTTCATGCCCAACGGTTATTGTCTCTGTGAGACCCGACCCTCGCGTAACCGTCGGCGATGATTTTGACCACTTGGTCATTTCGTGAGAATCGTAATAACATTTAATATCCTCAATTTCAATGAATAGGAATGTAAATACAGATGCTCAAAATCTTAAGGATACAAATACGAGTATTCATTTTTTGAATGATATGAATATGGATACAAATATGAATACGAATATTCAAATTTTGGATGATACCAATACTTACGTGATACACAAAGAAGTAAGTTTGGTAAGTTTTTCCATTATTTAGTTATATCTTTATATATTTTTTATTATTTAGTTATTTTTATGCACATATTTATTATTAAAATATTTAATATATTTTTATATATTGAAAATTATTATGAACTTAAATGCTTATTGCTTTTAAGTAAATTTGGACACGTATAATATTTGTATATTAATTCGCATTCGTTTGTCAAATATTTGTATCCCAATTATCATTCATTTTACATTCATACTCGTATTTTGAGGATCTGATTTTACATTTTACACATTAATGTGATATTCACATCGTATTCATATCTGGATTTTAAAAAGGATAAGGATACGGTAGCACTTATATTCGTATCTGTATCCAACCGTTCTCATCCCTATAAGTGACATGCAATTGATAGATTTATAATATCAATAGATAAACCACCAACGACGAACACAACTATTGTCGCGATTGTATATGGAACTAAGATGGAGTATTGGGCTCAATCCAGCTCGACCCGGGCCTGCTAAATTTCGTTGGACCTTGGACCAGGTCGAGGCCCATGTTTTTTTTGGTAAAAACGAGGACCTAGGCCTAGCCCAAAGTCCGATGGATCAGGCATGGGTTGGGACTGAGCTCGGCCCAGCGCCAATTTGGTTCATCCCATTATGTTGCAACACACAAGTTCGTGTCCCAGTTCGATTATAATGTATGGTTATAATATAGAATAATTTCAATCGATGTAAATGTATGGGCCCAATTCAAAATCATTTACCATAGCTGAAAATCGTGTGCAAACAACTGTGTATCTGTAACACGCATCTTTTACACCAATCCAAAATAGGAGAATTGACAATTTTTACAAAAAAATGTTACAGATGGTTCCATTTATCAAATCATCACTGCATGTATATGCAATTGATCTCGGATAGGTGGGCACTGATTACAGGTGGAATCCAAAGTCGAACTACAATATGGGCTGAGTCAGGTCAATTAGAGTTTTCATGGGTCCGGACTGGGCTCTACTCGAGATTGATATTTGGAAAATATGGGAGCTTGGATCCGATCCATTTATATCGGGTCCGGACCTAGTTCGAATTGGTCCGACCCAATGCTCAACCCTATATGGAACCATCATGAATTATTGTCTACATTGGTGGTTGTTGAAGAACCACATGCGATGAAGTTCATCCAATAACATCTTTTATTGTAAATAGAAGCTAGAGTTCAACCCATGACGTGAACTTGAAATTTGAGTAGCTTGATTTAAAGTTGAAGTTTTTCACCTAATACTAAAAAGAATTATAAGGCTCCGTTCAGGTAGGTAACTCATTTTTTCTCTCTCCAATGTGGGCCCTACTTCTTTTTTTAATACATTAAATAATAAATTCTCTTTCATCAATTCCATCAAAAAATAATATATTATACCATCATATCATATAAAAATTATAAACTACTCCACTTTTACTCACTCTTCTAAACTTTAATACAATCACATCACAATAACTACTCACTTTTCCAAATCATACCACAACAAACCCACACACAGTTTAACCATCTATCTAAACACCCAAATACAAAAATAAATTACCCTCTATCAATTTAACCCACCTTAACCCGCTTACCAAACGCAGCCTAAAGAATAAAAAATTTATATTGGATTCGGAGTATTATTAGAAAGGCGATTCTAATATTTACTTTATTACACAGAGTTATTCTTAATATATAACTCAACGTATAATATTTTTCTATTGTATACATTTATGATCTGTCTCTATTTTATATCAGTACTTTTCTAAATATATTCTGGTACGATTCTATGTTTGTTAATATATGTTAATATAACTATCCACATTCATATTTATATTTTAAATTTTTATATTTTAAAATAGATAAGTTCATGTCCTTCGAAAGGACTAGATGATTTTTTTTATATTGCAGTGGTGCAGAGAGAGACTAATCATAGGTTTCCTCCTAGTCAATCTTGCCATTGAAGAGTTTAAAGACAATGTAACATATATATATATATATGTATATATATATATATATGTATGTATATATATATATATATGTATGTATATATATATATATCTGTATTTGATTGTTCGCATCCATATGGCAAGCATCCATTATCGATTTATTATCACCGCTTTCTGCTACATACAGTGAAATTCACCAAAATTTTGTATTGAAGAAATTAAAAGGAAAAGAGAGAGTGAAGTACTAATGGAACATATTGAACAACCTTGGAACTCCTAGAATATCGATCAAGGTTTCCAAAAACATCAATGTGAAAATTATATCATCGGAACAAAATTGATCTATGATATTGAATACTTCAATATTTGTTGCTATATGTTCTGCAGTTAAAATTATAATAATAAATATTATTCGTTGCAAAATCTTCTTTGATTCAATAAATTTTTGCAATGAATATCGCATCTTCTGATCATTGGTACTAAGTTAACTACCATTACTGTAAATTTTTAACGAAAAATTCAAATGCACACTCATCATTATGTGAAACTTTAACAACGAATATTATTAGAGTATGTAATAAACGGGTTATTGAATCTCTCCAAGTTTTAATTACACTGCTCTCGTATTTAGTCCTACATAAGTAAGACTATGGTCGGTCTGTGGGGATATATAAAATGCCCCACACCCCTTGTGTCCATTGAGAGATTCATAATACACTATCTGGCCTTGTGAGGCTTTTTCCCATGGTTTCATCCTACTCCTTATGAAAGCAGGGTTACACGTAAAATTTGAGAATTATATCTCTTTTTTATTGTTCTGATTATCGATTCTGCTTCAGCATTGTCTATTTCAACATGGAATCAGAGCAAGTCATTCCTGGATTTATTTTTAGATTTCAATTTTTTTCAAGTTATCAATTTTGTTGTGTTTTAGAATTTGTTGCTGCAAAATGTATTGTTATCACGTTTCTCAAAATTTGTCATGGAAAAATCATAAGGTTTTCTGAAACCCTAATTAGCAAGTGGAAATATGAAGGTCTTCGTTTTGAGCAAGGAAGTATGAGTGGCTTTGAGAGCAGAGATGGTTCTGCTTCAGCGATATGTTATTATCCACGAATTAGCGACGGGTTCTCATTAGGAACCCTAGTCTCGTTCAAAGAGGAAGAAGGGAAACACGATGATCTCGAAGCTGCAATCGTCTCTAGGTCTCTTCCCTCATGAGCTTTATACCAATAGGTTCTCTGCCAACCCTACTCCAGTGATGCAAAAGAGACTCTCTGAAGCATCGTTCGAATAAAAAGAAGAATATAGGCAAACCCTACTCTCATGATGCAAAAGAGACTCCCTGGAGCATTGTTCGAAGAAGAAGAAGAATATAGGTAAACCCTACTCCATACAGTGAAAAGGCCTCAGCTACCCTTGTTAATTCAATCAAATTATTGATCAAATTAAAAGTTAAGTTCGTTGCAGTCGGGTAATCAAGACTTCCTCAAAAACACCACTAAGACTTAATGAAAAATCAAGTTCAAGCGGCAGGTTTATTTTACTTGGGTAAGCCCAAGGTCGAACTCAGGGAGACAACTGTCTCCTTAGGTAAATTTTCAGTAAATTTTGAGATCAGATTTTCAGAGAATATTTTTGGTCTTTTTTAGGATTTTTTATGAAATTAAGGAGAAACAATGCAATTTTAGGCCAAATTAGCAAGTTAAATTAGAAAGATGATCAAATAAATTTTAAAATTAATGAAACTTGGCCAGATAATGGAATGCAATGAAACTAAGTGACTACAATTCTTTTGGATATTTTAGACTCTATATGAATTAACTATGAATAAAATATGAATGCAGGATAGTTTTTGGAAAATTAATTCTAACAAATACCAAAGCACATTATTTTTAGATACAAAAATTATCCTAGATAGATCTAAGTGAGAGGAATCCAAGAAAATTAATAAACCTAAAAATCTACGTGATTTGGACCTATTAAAAAACAATTGGGCAAAATACTAATGAATTTATTAAGGCCTCGTGATGCGTGTAGATGCAACGAATTTTGAGCACAATGTAGAGAAACTTAACCTAAGTCTAATGTGATTTTATTGTGATTTTGGAGCAAAGAATTTAATATAAAATAAAAGGCACACAGAGGGCAATATATACCAAATTTCACCAAAATAATATTATTAAATTCAAGATGGCTCACAAAAATATGACACATGTCACACAAGATAGAGGACAAGTTAACTATAACATGCAATTTTTGGAATTTAAAAATGATGAAATATGAACACCTAAATATGCGTTCAAAGACAAGGGCCAAAATGCAATACAGAAAATAAAATTTCATAAAATAAAACGTGCAAACAAGGACTTAAGTGTAAATACCGATGATACAAGGGGGTATGAGTGCAAAAGTCCCACTGAGACACGTGCTCCTCATGTGACGCTCCTGGTAGGGACTAAAGTGCAATATCTGAAACTTTCCGGGGCCTCAGTGTAAATTACCCAGCACTCACGTCAAAGACACGTGAGGGGGCTAGGCTCGGACGACGATGGAGGCTCGGGCAGAGGCTCAGATGACTCTGGAGGTTCGGATCAGCTTCAGGCAGCTTCAGTTGCTCCGAGCCTAGGGTCGAGGAAGAGGCTCGAAGACTCCACGTGGCAAAGACTGAGCCGCTAGATCAAGGTCGATCCAACGATGCGTGATGCGGTTGACGTGGTACGCTCAAGGACCGTCAGATCAGAGATATCTAAGGTGTGAATGCTGACGACGTGGCTTGCTGCAGGCCGTTGGATGATGATCTATCCAATAGTATATGAAAGCCGAAGAAGAGCGATGTGGCGTGAAGAGGTCCGTTAGATCGCGAAGATCCAACAGATGCGGGCACTGGTCCACGTGACATGATGTGAACCGCCAGATCGTGAAGATCCAACGGTAGCTGGGAGTCTTCTTCTCTGGTTGCCGCCTCCTGCGGTGGACTTGGCGGAGATCCTGCGAGGATGCTCAGGCTCCGCCGCCTTCGCCTCTGGTCGTGGAAGCTCACCGGTGACTCCTTGATGGCTCAGGTCGATCATCGAAGCGTCAGGAGTCCGCCGGAGGTTCTGGAGGCGGCTGAAGTCGATCGGAGACTGGTGGAGACGAAGCTCGAAGCGGCTCTGGCGAGAAGTTCGACCAATGAATATTGTAGTTCCTATAGGGTTAGCTTATGCAAGAAAGCATGTGCAACGTGCTCGTGAGGTGCGTACGACTACAATGAGGCCTGAAGGCAGAGCGAACGGTGGCTGATGGTCCTCCTCCGTCGTGGCGACGGAGCTTTGGTCGGAAGATGATGCGAGGCATTGTCAGAGTGAACGGAGTAGCACGTGAAGGTGAGAGCTCCAAGGCGGAGCTCGATGAATGGTCAGAGAGGCGTGAAGATGATCGGGGAAGCGGAATAAATTAAGAGAAAACCGAAGAGGGAGAAGATGGAGATCAGAGAAGACAACGAAGGATGCTACCTGGGGCTAGAAGCTCGGGGAGAAACTCCTGGTCGTCGCTCGAGGGTTGGCAGCTGGCCCGAGCTCGTGCAGCTCGTCGAGGAGGCTGCGGCACGACGGGCTACGGCGTGGATCTCGTCGGAGAAGATAGCGCCATCGTTGCTCGCTTTCTTGCCTAATTGTTGTCACCAATAGGAAGATGGGAGCTCAGGGTATCTCTCTGCAAGGGCGGATGGGGGTGGAAAGTGGTCGGAGGTGCTGGATTTATAGAGAGAAGGTGGAGATGCAGGTGATGGGAGGTGTAATTTCGTGGAGCGCATGGAGCGACAAGGAAGGATGTCATGGAGATCGTGGAGGCCGGCGAGGATGAGGGAGGTATGGGCGACGTCGTGGAGGTGACATGGGGGCAAAGAGGGTGGCTGGAGTAGAGCCAAAAATAGAAGGGGGGCGGAACCATCGCGAGGTGGGCGACGTGGGCGAGGGTTCTTCAGGAGGTAGAAGATGATGTCTCAACCGTTGGATTTAGTGATCCAACGGCCAGGAGGTGGGCGCGAGGGAGTGGCCAGGATTAGACCCTGGTGATGCGATCGAAGGGTCATGATCGAGTCACGTGGCATCACGGGGACGCGACGCTAAAGAACGATGGAGATTAGATCGGGGTAGCGCCATCGAAGGGTGTAGAGAGCGCCACGTGGCGTGCTGAGAGATGGGCGCTGGCGGACGGATGAGATGGCATCGGGGCTTGATCGAAGGGTGGTAATCGGTTGCGAGGAAGAACAGCTGAGATGGAGGCATCTTGGAGAAGGTCGAGTGGTGCATGATGCGCCACGTGGCAAGCTAAGGTTTAGGCGGAGACGTACGGTCTGGATAAGATCTGGGGATAGATCGGACGACTGAGAGATGATGCAGCATGGAGATCCAAGATCTGAAGATGAAGAAGAAGATCTAACGGCCAGGAAGCGAGGCGCGTGGCGGGCAATGGAGTGGGCCGCGTAGCGCAACCAGAGGGCGCCACGTGGCTCAATCTGGTTGGCTGAAAAAGAATGTGAGAGAAGAGGGGGGAAGATTGCCGAATTTGAAAAAAATCAAAACATGAAAGTTGTAGATCTAGATGAGATCTACAAGTTTCATGTTGACTAAAAACGCAAACGAGGTCAAATAAAGTAATAAAATATAAGGGTATAAATATACATACATATAGTGTACAATGGAGTCCCAAAACCCAAGTTTTGCATATGAGCTCCAATTAAAATGAAATTATTCTCATTTTGAAGGTCTCTGAATGAGTATTAATTTAAAAGTGAGTAGACCTAGATCGGAGGCTGTATGAGAGAGATATGTGCACTCTAAGGTCCATAGTCCTGAACTTGGTTTGGGGTTTTATTGGGCAATTATTCAAGTCAGCATTTTTTGATATTTTTCTTGTATTATTTATTAGTAATATATGCAGTATAAAGTGAATTTATGGGATTTTTAGTTAGTGTAAAATATATACAGATGAGTGAATCGGGCTTCTTATTTAATGCAGATGCGAATGCTAAAATGTGAATGCTATCAATGTATGCATGAATGCTAAGTATGCGATTTTTGTGGAAATATGCTCCTAATTACTCGGAAACAAGGCTCTATTTTCAACTTTAAGAGTGATGAATCACAGATTCATCATACAACGCATCTCATCTCCACTCCAGGCCTGCAGATCAGTCAGGCCGGATCTACGCTCAAGGCTCGCAGGTTAGGCAACCCCTCAAGCCTACCTCTGGCGCCCATGTCCCCCTTCGTGCCTTCATCCCTGTCGATTGCCTTGGTATCACGTGACGAAGGCTTTGCGATGAAGAAACTTTACATGGGGTTAACAATACTGCTTTCATGACGGTAGTGACTTCACTCCAGATCGTACCTCAAGCGCTGTTGGACCTCCTCCTCCCCTACGCAAATGAAGGCAGTGTGACTTTTGGTACCCTTTCTTTGGGGTCCTGTGAGGAAGCCCTATTTGTTATTGAAGAGAGAAGAGGGGGGCACGATTATGTTCCTAAGAAAGAGCCAACTACTCCCTTTCTCTCTATTTTATTCAAGGCCTAACAAGCCGCCTTATTAAGTGTGTGTGTGGGGGGGGGGGTTGGCTAATGTTTTGGGGAAAATATTGGGTTGGATTAAAACAAGGAGTCGAGATTGAAAAATAAGAGGAAAGAAAGTCGAAAAAAGGGGGTATGACATAAAAAAGGATACAGTTTATGAAAAAGAAAGCCGAAAAAGGATGCATGTTCTATATTGTTTCTCCGAATTTGATGATCTATGTTACTATTTTGACAACTATGAGAGAAAAAAGGGAGAGAGAACAAAGCATATTTTTCTAATTTAGATGTATCTACATGATTTCTATAATGTTCATCATCTTCTACGCGTGGCTCCTTAGAAAGAGATCACTTACATGATCCCTGTATAAGCAAACCAACTCTATTCAAGGTTCACATATAAGAGAGGTCCAACTCTAGAGATTTTCATAGAGACGACCACTTTACTTTTGATTTTTGACTTCAACATCAAGTACTTTAGATTGACTTCTTTACCTGAGACCATCTCAGACTTCTACTACCCATCCATGACATGAAGACCGACATCCAAGACTACTATTGCATACCAATCATATTCCGGGCATCGACTACTTCCGTACATGTCTTCTCATAATATGACTACTCTCTGTGGTGGACTTAATGTAGCAACTCTAGTCCATGCATGCCTTGGTCGTCACACCGACTCTACTATATGCACGATTTGATCATCGCACACATGTCCGCGTGCGGGTCTTCTCCCAACATCGATTACTCCGAGCGGTCGGGTCTCCTGCCATCTCTCTGAGATGTATCTAGCGAAGATGTGATGTGTATGTTTTCTTTTATTGCAAGATGCAACTTTCTTAGCACCAGCTTGAGGGGGAGTGTTATAGTATTTCCCTAGGATCCAATTACCCCCCTCTCCTATTTAGCCCCACATTATCTATAAGTAGGATTGTGGTATATCTGTGAGACTATATAAGAAGTCCGATACGATCTATATTCATTGAGAGATTTAAAATGCAGTATCTGGCCTGATGAAGACTTCTCATGTGGTTTCATCCCACTCCTCTATAATATGGAGTAGACCACGTAAAGTTTGAGCATTCTATTTTTTATTGTTCCGATTATCAATCCTCTGTAATATTTATTTCAACAAATAAGATATTCATTATGAATTAAATAATAATAATAGTAATAATAATTTTACAACTAATAATATCTGTTGTTAAAAAATTAAGGATACTTGTAGAAAATTAATATCTTTCAAATGCATACAAAGAGCGTAATGATCTTATTTTTTTATCTCAAATACATGCTTCAATAAGCTTCCGCGACTATTTTACGTCAACATTAAACCTTAAAGTTGAGAGTCCAGATACCTAAACTGAGAAGGCTCTGATTGACAATCGATGCATAGTTAGACTTTTTTTGTAATTTACATGAAATTTAATACCGGAAGATACGACAACGATTATTTAAATTATCAGTTGGAATGGATATAAAGTCTTTATTTTCAAAACGAGCACCTGATTTTCAAAACCCTATTAAGTGAGTGATGCCAATGATAAGTGAAAGTCAAAAACTACCAAATAGGGCACCGACCTCAACAATTAAATAACAGTGTCTACACTGCTAAGAATCACCTGCATGATACAAACACACCTTGCATGCATTGTTTTCATTTCCCTTTGATTAAATTGATATCACCGACATCTATACCCCATATGTAAACCCCATGCACATGCACGTTCATCTATATTAATTAATTAATGCAGAGGACTCTGTTGGGCATAACTGTGGATGCACATTTTGGCCTTTTTCTGGATGTCGTGCATGAGTAAGATATATAATATCATGTAAGTCAAATTTGCTTAAAAATAAATACGTGGCAAAAGTAAATTGTGGATTTTGTAGTTGTAAAAAAAGAAGATTTTTGACATTTAACATTTTGCAATTGTTAGAGCTAAAATACTTTTGACCTTGTGATGATAAAAAATTGGATGAGAAAATAAAGCCATATTTGATTTTTTTGACTGCCATATTTCAGACTCTACTTGAATAATTTGTTGTTAAGATTAATCTCTTGTTATTTTGAACGAAGTGATTGAATGCATTGATTGGAGAGACTATGAGAAGAATAATGTTAATTTGGAGTTAAGTTAGATTTGGCCAAAGAGATTGATGGTAATAGTTTACCACGTATGCAAAATATTTGTTCACAAACACATTAGTCTTTTCGGTAAAGCTTATGTATATGTATTCTTTTGAGTTCTAGTAATCTTAATCTAGATGTATTCTTTTAAGTTCAACCTTCTCTGTCAAACAGTCCAAGAGGATCAACAATGGAGTGATTATGTCCGACCTAAGGATGCAAACGATCGATAACCTATACATATATAGTTTGTCAACATATCGTTAGGGATGGACATGGATCAGCCTGGGTCGGGTCCTATATGGCCAAGCCCAATTATTTTTGTGGGCTTTGGGTTGGGCCTAACCCACTAATTTTGATTTTTGGGGGCCCAAGCCCAAGTCCGTTCCAATTATTATGGACCAGACCTGGGCCGGGCCGACCCATTAAATGTTGGATACTAGTTGGGCTTGGGCCAGTCTAGGTTTTTAATTTCACTTGAAAAACACATGAAAATGATCTACTTAATATGTTGGAATTAATTAATATGTTGTTTCATTGTAGGTGGGCAAATCATAATTTCTCAAAAAGACCGATTAATTAATGTTAATCAATTCAATACAAATCGATCATATTTTTTATACTTGAGCAAGCTCAAGATCGAACTCAAGGAGACCACTGCATAATTAGGTTGACTTCCAGACAATTCAGGTGCTAGGTTTTCAAGGGTAATTTTTCAAGATTTTATGCAATTAATAAGTGATATATATTAATAAGTGATAAGCAAGTGTAGACTGACAATATGAAGGTCAATTAATTATCCTAAAGTGGAAAACCCAAATTAATAATAAAATAATCTAAAAAATTTAGAAAATTATTTTTCCGATTTAATTATACAATGATAAATCTAGAACACATTTATTTGTAATTTTATGGCATAACGAAAATGCAATACTTTTTTTTTATGAATTTTCAAGTAAATGAAATTCAAAAATTATGAAAATTAAATAATATATTAGAAATGATGAAATTAGCCTACTTTATTTTTTTAATTTTTAGGTGCAAAATGAATTTTCAGCGAATTAAATAATGTAGACAGTCTGATTTGGAGTAAATTAATTTTAATAATTATCAAATCTAAATATCTTCTATAAATAAAATTATCCTAGGTATATTTAATAAAAAGCAATCCAAAAAAAATTCTAAATACTAAAATTACAAAGTATACATATAATTAAAGTTCATTTACTCCAATTAACAAATAGATTGTTTTAAGGAAAATATGCTTACAAATTAAATGATTTTTTGGCAAGTGATATAATATAATTAATTCCACAAACTGTGATTTTTGAGGAATTTTTAGAGCAAGGTGTGATCTACTAGGGATATGTCCTGAAATTGGGTGAAATATAAAATGTAATACCAAACTAATTTTGTTAAATTTATCCAAGCTCGCAAAAATACAATTAAATTATCACACGGTAGATAATTAAACGAGATATCATATACAATTTGTAGAATTAAAAATAGATGCAAAGTGAATGTCTAAACATATGTGTGAATAGAGGGGGTCTCCAAGCAATTAAAATAAAATACATGATAAGCGTTCCGAACGACTAAGGTAAAGGTACAAGAATGGTCGTTGCGACCTCGGTCGCTCAGATGCGCTAAATCAAGAAAAATGAACCACTAATGAAAATAAAATCGATCAAACACGAGTAGCGGTCCTGCTATGTGATTAACCTGGTATAGCACCCAGGGTCGAACTCAAGGAGCACGGATTGGCCGAGAGGCCTACGAAGTAGTAAAAATAAAGAAAATAAAAGAACAAAATATTTTTAGTGGCTTTTAATTATTTTTATATTTTTTTGGATTTTTAATATATCAAGAAAATAAGAAAACAAAAGAAAAGCACACTTTAACAAATTATTCAAAGCATCAAAAATCGACCAAAAATTAAAACAAAAATGTTTTTATGTATTTTATATTTTTCAGTGTTTTTGGTGAATTTTTGATAATTTTCTGATGTTTATTTTATTTTCTAAAAATCAAACAGTAGCAAAAACAAAGGGTACTGTCTAGCCGAGCCAAAAAGCCTTAGATAAAATATCCAAGGGCCTCAAAATGGCCTGGAGGTAATTTTCCTGTAAAGTAGATAAGACAAGGAAAATTTAGGTACCAATTTTATTATTTTTGGGTTTTCAATTTATTTACTATAATTTTTATGGGATTTTGAGTGTTTTTAAGTTTTTAGTGTTTTCCAGTGGTGAAAAAGAGCCAAAATGGCTAGAAAATCAAACTAAGCTAAACAAACAGTAGGTAATTTTTATAGAATTTTTAAGTGAATTTTTATATTTTTTGTGAATTTTCAAACTAGACAGTAACAAAAATGGAGGTTTTTGATTTTTTAAAAATATTAAACAAAATCAGAAATGTCCTCAAAAATCCACGAAAATCCTACACCATGGCAGGAGCCATGTGTCAAATTTTCGTTGGATTTGGAGGTGGTTTGATATTTTATTCAAAAATAAAGGTAGGGTACTGTGCACAGGGACCAAAGTGCAAATACCCAAAGTTCTGGGGGTCCCGGTGCAATTAACCCAGCAAAACACGCGCCACGTGCGTGCCTGGGGCACTCAGGGACCTAAATGTAACAAAAATAAGTCCCGAGGACTTATTGGTAACAAGTACCAAAAGTCCAAGGGCTTATCTGCAAATAACCCAAGAAATATCGCACATGTGTAAATAAATCACGCACAGGGGTATAAGTGCAAATATCTAAAAGGTTTCGTTCATTCATTAACATCCAGAAATACAAGGGTATCTACTGCAAATACACCAAAATAACACGTGACGAAGCACGTGGCTCACCACAGGCAGGGGTATAAATGCAAACTAACTTAAGCTCAGGGTCCTCTATGCAATTAAACCTAAAACTAAACAACTGATTCTAATATTTATAGGACTAAAACGAAATAAAACTAAAGACTGGGCCTAAGGGTAAATTACCCATTATTAGGCGGGGGCGTTGGATGCGCGCCACGTGGCGATCTGACGGCTGCGGATGGTGGGCGCTCCAGATGACGTCTCCTCGGATCTGACGGTGCTGGCTGCTCCAGGGATGGACGGCTCAGATTGGAACTGGAGTGAGGGATGACGATTGACGGCGCGGGAGGATGCTGGAAGAACAAGGCCCCGGCGAGACTCGCCGGGCTCGGTCGTGCACGGTACTCCTCCTTGGAGCCTTCTGAACGTCGGAGAAGAATCGCGGAAGGCTCCCGCGTCTGCCGGTGGGCTCCGATGATCGAGCCAAGCTCCGTGGAGCTCGGACGGCGTCGGCGGAGCTGGGTCTCCTGGCCTGAATGACCGACGCCCTCAGATGGGCTCGGTAGGACCTGCAAAGTATCTCAGAAGACTCGCGGGTCGAGGGCAAACTGCCTCGACCCGGTTAAGCGTAGCGAAGGTGGCTGGTGCGTCTGGGTGGCGGGCTCCGGTGAAGGTGGTGGACGGAGGAGCCCGATTCCCAGCTCCTGTGCGAGCTGGGTTGAGTGCATGGGTGGAGAATGTGCGTCGGAGAAAGGTGAACGTGAAGGTCGGGTCCGATGATCGGATGGTGGTCGGAACCGGGGTGAATCAGAAAAATACGACAGCGGCGCGAATTGGGGGTAAATGGAAATCAAAGGAAATGGATAGCCTAAGGGGTTACCTGGGTGGTCGGAGAGACTGTGGCGGAGCTGGGGAAGCTCCCGGTCTTGGCCTCAAGGGACGTCTCGGCCCGAGGCTCGAAGCTCGCTCAGGTGGCGGAGCTACGGCGGCTACGTCGCCGGATCGATGGAAGACTCCTCCTCTCCTCGCTGCAACAGGCTCAGGCGCGAGCTGTCACCTCACATGCTCTCTGGAGCTCACAGGAGAAGAAGGCGAATGACCAAAGATGCTGAAAATGGGTGGCGGAGCTCGCTTATGTACGCTGGAGGGGTCCGGCTAAGACGGGCTCGGGTAGGTCGATGAAGCGCGCGGATCCCGAGGTGGATGCCCGGCGAAGGTGTCGGATGTGGGAGGTTCGGAACGGAGCCGGGTTTTAGGGAAATGGGTGTCGGGTCGAGCGGGTAAAAGTGGGAGAAATCGGGTCCGGAGCTCGAACCCGTGGGAAGTGGTCCTGGGGGGGGTAGTTGACCGGGCGGTCAACATCCCCAGGACCCAATGGCAATTGGCCACGTGGCTAAACTTTGAAGCTCAAAAATAAGGTAGCAAATGGCCGAATTTGCAAAAAGTTAAAACATGAACTATTTTTATTTTATTTTTTTTCTATTTTTTTGTAATTTTTTATAATTTTTCTGAAATAAAAATAAGGTATTTACATAGTATGTACTATATAGGTATATATACACAATTAGTTTTTTTTTATTTTTGATTTTTAAATTATTATTTTTGTATAATTTTATCCCTATTTTATGTTTTATTTATTTATATTATAAAATAAGGAATAAAAGGGTGTTTTTATTTTATTTTTATTATTTATTTACATAGGTAAAATAAATACATATATACATCTATATACATGGTACATGTACAATGTATTTTTGTATTTTTTAATTTTTCTATTTTTGTTTTGTTTTTGTTTTCATTGTTTTTATTTTATTTATTTACAATATATAACATAGACTAGTTACAAAAATTATAAAAATTAATTTTATATATTTACAAGGCTAAATAAATACATAGGTGTGGTTTATGTACATGGTGAAGGTGATGTTTTTGTTCCCTTTTTGATTTTTATCTTTTTATTTTGTTTTTATATTTTTCTAAATATATACAAGTATTTACAAGTATATTTTTGGTGAGGAAAATATATTTATATTTATTTACATAAATATTTACACAAGAGCTCCTATCTCCCTCTACTTTGGCTTTTATGCGGTCAGGCCCATGCTGAGCCCTCCCTTGGGTTAGGTTGCTCAATATTTATTCTAAATATTTCCCTCTTTTTCTTTTTAATCTTTATTCTTTTAGTTTTGCACAAAAACATGCTAATTATAGGTTTTTACACAATGCATGCTTTTGGTAATTATTTGTATTTACACATATCTACATGCATTTGCATAGGTTTTTGTAGCTAAAATATAAGAATAAAGAGTGATGAATGGGTATTCATCACCCCCCTATACTTAACTTTGCTAGTCCCTTAGCAAACACTTATTTGAAAAAGAAGTGAAAAAGAAAGAACGAAAAAGAAAAAGAGGATGTACATGGATCAAGGTTCATTATTAAACTTGCCTTCATTAAATTGGGGTACGGAGCTCGATCAGATCTTTGGATTATTAATGTGTCGGAACCTTATTTAGACTTAAGCTTAAAACTCAACAGCCTCTAAGTTCCACTAATCTATAACCAAGACTCCTCAATGCTCCAGATCAGAACAAGTCATCAATCACAAACCCTGAAGACCATGAATCTTTTCTTGTCCTGTGAAAGTGAGGTCTAAGCTCTCCACCTCAGAAATGGCAACTTGACAACCCTCCCCAACAAGGTAACTCTATGACCTCAATCTGGCCACTCTTTCCTCGAAGAGCGGGGTATTCCCTTCTAAGTTCAAGTTCAACCGGCTCAAGAAGAGGGGGAAGAAGAGAATGGGTCAAGGCCAGTGTATCCAAGTACCCTTGGGAGCTTGACCAGTGTAGCCAAGTCTCCCTGCTGCAAGCTACAATAGGTGGATCATGAAACCAAGCTTTGCTTATTGCACTCTATATACATACTCCGGTTGGATTATCATTTTCTATCAGACCCACCACTTTTTTGGAGTTCTTTTCTTTTCACATTTTTTTTCAAGTGCATCTGTACAACATATATACATGTGCAGCATATATACAAGGAGTTTTTCCTCTTGAGCCAGTAGACTATCCCTCTTTTGAAGCTTTATTGCAACCCACAACTCCCGTCGTTAGACCTCATGGCAACCAGACCAAGTTGAGACGCACTTCCTTCACTAAAAGAAGAAGAGAGGTTCCGCCTAGAAGTACTACCCTCATATGCTACCCCAAGTCAAGGAAGGCTGCCTCCTCACCACCTCATCCGCAGAGAGCTCGGTGCATAGTGTTGGTGTCCATGTAAAGCCATAATCTATATGAGTCATGTGTTGTTGTTAAGTGCTCTACTTAGGCTCATTGAGATGACATGTGATCATAGCCTAGTGGACTCAAAGAATTAAGTCACCATGGACCTGAAAAGCCTTAAACCTAAGCCCTATAAGGTTCCTCTTAGAAGTTAGGTGGATTAAGATCTTAATCAAGCTCCATTTCTCAATTTGATTCCAGGCTAGTTTAAATGTCAACTATCATACAGAAAAATATATACATATGTACAAAAAGATGCTTATTTACACAAATTTTTACAATCATGCAAAATTTTTGAAAAATGTTTTGAAATCATGAATGGATGATGCATGAAGTGCAAGTTTTGCAAAAAGATATTTACACACATTTACACAAGATTTTTGCAAACTTTTGATTTTCAAAACATTTTGGAAAAATTTTGTACTATATACATAATTTTGATACAAAAAATATTTACACAAGATTTACACAAAAGATTTTTGAAATCATTTTTACAAAAATAATTTGTACACTAGCTATTTATGTGCAAATAAAAGAAGTTTATGTACATGAATTTTTTTTTAATTTTTGTGGTTTTTAGCCATTTTATTTATTAACACACTCACACAAAGTACGAGTTATGGCTAAAGTATATATGAAATACACACCCCCCTATACTTAGCTCGAACGATGTCCTCAGAGTCAAGAGCGATGAAGAAGACAACTCGTGCTAGGTATAGGAAAGTGAAAAGGAAGGCTATATACAAAGAGGAAGAATGAAATGGAAAAGTAAAGAGGGTCTCGGGTCTTCCCCCTATACTTGGGATTAAATAATCCTAAGTATAGCAGGCTGTATACTACGGGAAAACCGAGTGGAGAATGTACAGGGTCTACCCCCCTATACTTAGGGTGAAATATCCCTAAGTATAGGCAACACAAACAGGGGTAGACAGAAACAAAAGAAATACCCAAAAGGTCTCACATCCCCCCTATACTTAGGGTAAAGTGCACCCTAAGTATAGCATAATCACAAGATGAAGAAAGGGATGTGGGACTAAAGAATGTGGCGATATGGACATCTGGATCTATACAAGGCGGAGATCAGTGAAACTCAGGCGCGAGATGCATTAGATGTGAGTCAAAGACCACATCTCACGCAAAATGAATAGGGGCAAGATCTGCGACCCGCGGCTCATGATCTAGAAATGGCTTGAGCCGTTGACCGTTCACTCGAAAGGTACTCTCAGAAGACAACTCAGATATGTCGATGCTACCGTTGTCGTGTACCTTTCTAACCAGATAAGGTCCCTTCCATTTGCTCTGTAGCTTCCCTGGAAATAATCGTAGCCTCGCATCAAACAACCATACTCTCTGTCCAATCTCAAAATGCTTGTGGCTGATATGAGAATCATGCCACTCCTTCACTTTCTCCTTATAATGTAGGCTGTTTGAGAAAGCCGCATCTCTAAGCTCCTCCAGGGCAGCTAACTCTGCCCTCCTCTGGTCTCCCATACCATCTGGATCCATAAGAATATCAGTAACTGCCCAAAGTGACTTGTGCCTCAGCTCAACAGGTAAATGGCATGGCTTGCCATACACGAGGCGAAAGGGAGATGTACCCAAAGGTGTCTTGAAAGACGTCCTGTATGCCCACAAGACCGAGTCCAAAAGCTGTGACCAATCCTTTCGGCCAGGGCGGATGACTTTCTGCAGAATAGTCTTGATCTCCCTATTCGACACTTCGGCTAGACCGTTCGTCTGTGGATGGTAAGGTGTAGCAACACGATGGTCTATGCCGAACTCGCTAGCAAGTGCCTTCACCTGATCGTTGATGAAGTGAGATCCCCCATCAGAAATCAGAACTCGTGGAACCCCGAACCGCGTGATGATGTGCTTCCTCAAGAATTTGCAAACTGTCCTCGCATCAGCGGCTCGGGTGGGGGATAGCCTCCACCCAACGACTAACATAATCAATGGCCAACAGAATGTACTCAAATCCCTGACTCTTAGGGAATGGACCCATGAAATCGATGCCCCATGCGTCAAAAACCTCACAGAAGTGAATGGGCTGCATCGGCATCATATCACGCTGTCCACAAGTGCCCATCCTCTGACAGTCAGTACACCTCTTCACGAACTCATCTGAGTCCTTGAAGAGGGTAGGCCACCATAAGCCGGATTGGAGCACTTTCTGTGCCATTCTCCTCCCAGAATGATGTCCTCCTGCCTCAAGCTTGTGGCAGTAAGTGAGGACGCTATGGTGCTCCTCCTGAGGAATACACCGTCGCCAGACGCTATCCCCTCCTTCGTGGTAAAGGATGGGATCCTCCCAATGGTAAGACTTGGCCTTTGCAAGGAAGGTCTCAAGCCTCTGCCTGGGCCAATCTTGTGGTACTTTCCCAGCAACGAGAAAGTTCACAATATTGGCGTACCATGGGAGTGAGGCAATAGCAAGGATCGCCTCATCTGGGAAGGTATCTCGAATGGGGTCAATCTGCTCAGAATCCTCAGGCTGCTCTAATCGGGAGAGATGATCCGCCACCACATTCTTGACTCCAGGCTTATCCTTGATCTCAATGTCGAACTCCTGGAGTAGAAGGATCCATCTAGTCAGTCTGGCCTTGGCATCCTTCTTTGCCATGAGGTACCTGATGGCGGTGTGATCTGTGTACAAAGTCACTCTAGATCCAATGATATGCGATCTGAACTTATCTAGGGCGAACACTACGGCTAGCATCTCCTTCTCTGTGACCGTGTAATTCCGCTGGGAGGAATCCAATGTGCGGCTAGCGTAGTGAATGGCAAATGGAACTCCATCCCTCCTCTGTCCCAGCACTGCCCCTACGGCAAAATCGGAGGCGTCCGTCATGATCTCGAATGGGAGAGACCAATCAGGCGGCTGGAGGACAGGAGCCTCAATGACACACTGCTGGAGAGTCGCAAAGGACGAAAGACACTTGTCATCGACAAGTAACTCGGTGTCTTTCGTCAAGAGGTCAGTCAACGGTCGGGCAATCCTGCTGAAATCCTGAATAAATCTCCTATAAAATCCAACGTGCCCCAGAAATGACCGTAGCTGCCTCAAATTGGACGACGGTGCGAGTTTCCTAATGACATCAACCTTGGTCGGATCAACCTCAATGCCCCTGTTGGAGATGATGTGGCCAAGCACCGTCCCTTGAGTCACCATGAAGTGACTCTTCTCCCAAGACAAAACCAAATGATACTCGATACATCGCTGGAGTACTCGGTCTAGGCAGTCAAGACAGGAGTCGAATCCGTCGCCGTAGACCGAGAAATCGTCCATGAAGATCTCCAAACACTCCCCTACCATGTACGAAAATATCGACAGCATGCACCTCTGAAAAGTCGCAGGGGCGTTGCATAGCCCAAATGGCTTGCGTCGAAAAGCATATGTGCCGAAGGGACAGGTAAAGGTGGTCTTCTCCTGATCCTCAGGAGCGATGGCCACTTGGTTGTAGCCCGAGTACCCATCCAGGAAGCAATAATGGCTCTTCCCTGCCAGTCTCTCGATGATCTGGTCAATAAAAGGCAGGGGGAAATGGTCCTTCTTGGTGGCCTGGTTGAGTCTCCTGTAGTCAACACAGACCCTCCAAGAGGTGGGTACTCGTGTAGCGATCTCCTCTCCCGACTCACTGATCACAGTCGTGATGCCCGTCTTCTTGGGCACCACATGCAAGGGGCTGACCCACTTGGAGTCGGAAATGGGATAAATAAAATCTGCACTCCACCATTTCGATATTTCCTTCATCACAACCTCTCTCAGGTTGGGGTTCAGTCGCCGCTGGAACTCACGCGACGGCTTCGCCCCTTCCTCGAGATAGATATGGTGGGAGCACACTGATGGACTAATCCCATGAAGATCTGCTACGCTCCATCCGATCGCCTTGCGGTTCCTTTCAAGAACCCCCATCAAACGGGATTCATGCTCTCCAGTCAAATCGACTGTTATGATGACTGGGTACACCTCTGGCTCGCCCGCAAGGAATCGATACTTCAGCGAAGTAGGGAGCGGCTTCAGCTCTGGAATGCTAGGTGCTGGCAAATCTGGCTGCGGAAGGAAATGAGTGAATGCTGCTAAGTCGACCAAATCTGCCTGGGAGAAAGAAAGCGCACTCTCGCAAACTGGATCTGGAGAAGGCTGCTCAACTGTGCTGTCTCTGATCGGCTCTGCATCTACCTCCTCCTCATCTGTAGGCTCAGGTGGACTCGGGTCTGGCATCTGATCATCGCAATCTGCCCACTCAGACTCTGAATCCGAGGGATCCGTATCAACCGCGGTGGCATCAGCACCACCGTAAATCAAGGTGGCCTCAGCACCACCATCACTAAAATCCGTGTCGCGATCCAGGACCGGCTCTGCTGCCTCTGTGGTATCCTGAACCAGGGCTGTGCTCTCCAGACTCTCCTCTGCTATTATCTCGGCATCAGCTGTATCTGAATATAAGAGGATGGTCTGTGCTGCAGGATCTGCCCAAGCTGCCTCATCGTCTGTGATCACAAAATCACAGTCCTGGTGGATGTCTGGCTCTGCGTCTGTCATCTGCTCTGAATCGGTACTGGCCTCTGAGCGTGCTCTCTCTAGCTCTGTAGTCCTCGACCGTCTCTATTTGTATGCTCTCGCCCTCTACGCAAAAGTACACCTTCCCGCTGTCATGATTAGTCACCGCCTTTGCTGTGGCCAAGAACGGACGACCAAGGATGATGGAGGTATCGGCCACTGAATCAGGGATCTCCATGTCCAACACTACGAAGTCCACGGGGAATTTCAGGCCCTGAATCGTGACAATAACGTCTCGTAACAACCCCTTCGGCCTCTTGACAGATCGATCAGCGAACTGAAGGACTGTCCTGCTCTGTCGAAGAGTGCCCAACTCGAAGCGGTCGAGAAGGGCTGCCGGGAGAAGGTTGATCGACGATCCGCTATCCAGTAGAGTACGGTCGAACCTCTGCTCACTGATCTGGCATCTGACATACGGGGCCCCTGAATCTGGCCTCTTGGCTGGCAGTCGGTTCTGGATCGCAAAACACGTGGCTTTCGTCAGCACATGTATCTCTGAAATATGGTTCCTCCTCCTCCTCCTGACTGTAGTCCTATCTCTCAAAGATCGCTGAAGAAGGGGGATGTGCTGCAAAGCCTCCTGGAGGGTCAGCTGGATGTGGAATCGGTCTATCATGCTCTGGCTGAACTCCTCCTGCTCTCTCTTTTTGGGACTTTTTTCTTTTTTCTTCCCCTTCCCCATCTGAAGGGCTCTAGGAAAGGGGATCATAGGGTCCTTCGCAGAAGAAGGACTAGGAAAAGGCCTAGACGGCTCGACGGCCGGATCCACACATACATCAAGCACCACAGTGGGACCAGAAGAAACTAAACCTTTTCCTTTATTCACAACAGTGTTCTGAGGTACATGAACTGAAGGAAAGACAACATCTCTATCATGACAAACACCGGTGGCCTCAGTACCACCATGGGCTGACTCTGCTGCTGCTGCTGCTGGACGTCTCGCGGCATCAGTACCGCGGGCTGGCTCGGCTAAACGGGTGACGTCAGTACCACCTCCTCAGACTGGTGAAGCGGCGGCCTCAGTACCGCCAGTGGAATCAGCATCCTTGGTGGCATCAGTACCACCATCGTCATCTGGAGCGGCCTCAGTACCGCTCTCCTCCTCCTCATGTGGCGCCCCGGAAGTATCCTCGTGGTGTAGCTCAGACGAGGCGCCGCCGCCTGCTGGTGTCCTACCGCTCCTAAGTGTAACAAAATCAGCATCAAATAGATCCGAAGATGTACCATCAAATGGGTCACTAGGAGTGGCATGCTCAGTAGAAACTACCTGCTCAGACTTCCTCTTGAGGTTGTTCGGGTTCGGCTCGATCTGTGCAGGAATGGCGGCCTTCCCTCTCACCAGGTCCCGCATCTCCTGGCGGAACTCGTCCATCTCCCGTCTAAATGTGGCCTGCTGGTCCGTGAGGAGGCGGGCGATGTCATCCAAGGCGGGGCTCTCATGGGAGCCCGACGGGTAGCCTCTCTGGTGCTGAGGCTGCTGGAACTGCTGGTGGTGCTGTTGAGAGGGGTAGGAAGAGGGATGTTGCTGGTATGTTGGGTGAGCCTGCTGCTCACGTCTCCACGACTGTCCCTGCTGCTGATAGGGACGAGGACCGAAGGATGATGGCTGGTGTGACTGGTAGGCTGGGGGCTGCTGCTGCTGCTGGTGATCTCTCTGCTGGGAGTACTGCCCTCCCTGACCGGCTGGCTGCTGCTGGGGCTGGGTACCTCCACTCCCCCACCTGAATTTGGGATGGTCTCGTCGGATCCCAAGCTGGGGACGGTCATACCAAATCCCGTTGACATCCATCAACGGCTCTGCATCGTAGGGGCTGGCGGGAGTACGGCCAGAGGCTGATCCGGCTGGTAGACCACCATCTGCATGTCTGGAGATGGTGGGGACTGGTAGGTGGGCTGCGGCTGCTGGTACGGCTCCGCCTGTACAAGGTGAACCTGTCTAGGCTGCTGTAGGGAACTGGAGCGCTGGGATGAGCTGCTGCTGCCGTCGGTATCGCCTCGCGACTGAAGACGGGGCTGTGAAGCCGTCTGTGCCTCCTGGAGACACATGAGCTGGGTCTTCATGTCGCTCAGAGTCTGTGCCATCTGATCCATCTACGCGATGCTCTGGCACTGCTTCTTCTCTATCAGCTCCATGCGGTCCAACTTCTCGCTGATGATCCCCATGTCCGCAGCGGACGACTCTGCCTGTGCTGCTGCGACTGCGGACGAACTAGATGGACCTGCATCGACCCGTGCTATCCGCTGGTACTGCACGGGTCCTGGCTGCTGCTGGGGTCTCTGTGTGTACAGCCGGGTCTGGGACATCACCATATAATTCTCAGCCATCTCCTCGAAGATGGCCCAGACCTGGTCGTGGTCCTTGGCGAAATAGGACCCGCCACAAGAAGCATTCACCAGACCCTGAAGCTCTGGTGTCAACCCGCTGAAGAAGCTCTGCACAAGGTTCGGCTTCGTGATATCGTGGTGCGGGCATCTATCCGTGAGCTCTCTAAACCTCTCTCATGCCTCGTGAAATTGCTCATTGGGGAGCATGGAGAAGTTGCTGATCAGGGCCCTCGCTGCATTCATCCGCCCGAGTGGGTAGTACTTGTTCAAGTACTCGATGCGGAGCTTCTCCCAGGTGTAGATGAACTTCCCCAGATGCTTCAGCCAGGTGGCTGCTCTGTCTGCTAGTGAGAAGGGGAAGGCAATCATCCGAATCGTATCCTGGTCCACATGGCGGTCGTGGACAGTATTGCAAATCATCAGGAACTCCTGGAGGTGGAGATGGGGCTCCTCGGTGGCAAGCCCGCGAAAACGGGGAAGCATCTGCAGGGTGTTCGGGGGGAACTTGAAGTCCCCCACGATAGCAGGTACCACCACCCAATGGTGCATAAGTGTAGATCCGGGGTTGTGCAACTCCCGCATCAGTCTCGGTGGTCCTCCTACCGCGGCGGCTGCTGCTGCTGCTGCGGCTCGTGCCTCTGCATCTGGGCTGTCCTCAGGCTCGCTC
Source organism: Ottelia alismoides (assembly GCA_037367405.1). Lineage (NCBI taxonomy): Eukaryota > Viridiplantae > Streptophyta > Magnoliopsida > Alismatales > Hydrocharitaceae > Ottelia > Ottelia alismoides. The sequence goes on from JAZKJV010000219.1 coordinate 878,461, forward strand.
TGCTGGTCTCGCTCTGCTCTGAGCCTCTCCAACTCTCACCTCATCTCTATCATGAACGCTCCCTGATCACGTAACTGCTGCTGGACTGTCTCGAGTGATGCGATCAGGGTGGAGTTGATCGCTCCCTGGTCAAGTACAAAATGCTCGGGCTGACGGGAGTGATCATCTGAACTGCCAGCCATGGCGACGTCTGCAAAATCAAACGAGCCCAACTCAGGTGCTATCAAATCAATCAGTCTCTCCTCGGGCTCGTGTCTCTCAGGCATGAAAGAAAGGGGGTCGAGGGGGAACAGGGCGGAATCGTACTCGGGCTCGGAGAGCTGGTCTCGGCTCTCGCGGGCCAACCTAGATGATGAGGTAGACGTGCCCGAAAGCGGTGCAGCCAGAGGCTGCCTAAGAGAGCGTCTACCCATCATCTTGATCTGGTCGAGTAGGGCGGATGAGATCTGGAGCAACTATGATCACAAGACAAACCCCCGGTTCACCATCACAACACGAGCTGAAGACCGTGATAGTTCGGTCAATTTATCTTGTCAATTTTATTAGGTGAACACACAAAATATCAGAGCGCTTACGTGACCTGTTAGGATACCCGATGCTATCCCAACCGACTGGCCCGCACGGAAGAGTCGGTAATCAGTCGGGACTAGCACCGGAGGGCTCTACCTAGGGTGCGGGTCACTCTCTCGCGCATCCAAACCATACAATGAGGGGGTTGCTCTCCCCAAGACAAAATTTTTAGGGTGAGCGGTTTTTAAGATCAATAGTGTTAACCAGTCCCAATTTTATGGTTTCTCTTTTTAATCTTTTTTAAATAAAAACAAACGTCCTAACGAATTTTTCGGTTCTCCTGGTTATTAAGTCAAAAACAGGGGGGAGAAGACGAAAAAGCCGATGCGCGATGAAATCAATGATGCATGCTGAGTAAGAAATGCGTACCTTGTCTCCAGCACTCTACATGCAAGTGATCCGCACAGAATTGAAAGACTGAAAATAAACTACCTATATGATGCAATGGGAAAGCCGAGTCCTAGACGAGCAATTTCTAGCGAAGAACCGTCTAACCGGTCACCGACCTCCAAGCCAAAGAGTCCGGTCTTGGCCCGTCCCTCCTCTGTCCGACAAATCGGGGGTAGGAGAAAGCGCTTTACAGGACGGGCTACGGCACGTAGGCTACGAAGGAAAATGAGTCGGTTATTTTTATTAATGATTTTAAGTAGGTCCAATTAACATTCTATGGGAACATGCAATCAGTTAGGTGTGGGGATCCTACTAATTACGGCACAATCAACAGAAATTCCTAAGTCTAGGGGCTCGAGCAAAAACCGCGTAAACACCGAAAAAGGCAGAAAGAAAATAAAAAGAAAACAAAGCCGCGAAAAACCGCGAAAGTCCTAAGGGTCCCCAGAGCACACCGGTGCTCGGCGAAACAGACCCGCTACACAAGTATAGTCCAAAGAGGTCCAAGTCCAGTGTCCCTGTATTATTACAATAATAATCACATAAAGATGAAAATTCCTCGCCCACTCAACTCTCTCTCACTCTCTCCTGCGGCTCCGCGAAGAAAGGAGCCGCCTCCGAATCCCGCGGTTGCGTCGGCTTCTCGAAATCGGCCGCCTCGGTCCTCGGGCCCTCGCAAGAGAAAACAAAGTGGTCAGACCAATAAAAATAAGCAAATAATAAGCAGAAAAAGAAAATGAAAAAGAATGAGGGTATATATGCAAAAAATGCAAAATAAAATAAACACACAAAAGAAAACAAAAACAAAAATAAAAGAAAAAGAAAATAAACAAAATAAAACAAAAATAAAATATAGACAAAAGCCGCGAAAAGCCGCGAGCTCTGAAAGAGCCGCGAAAATCGCAAAAATAAAAACGAAAATCAAAATAAAACTACTAAGCCATGCTCCCCGGCAACGGCGCCATTCTGATAAGCGTTCCGAACGACTAAGGTAAAGGTACAAGAATGGTCGTTGCGACCTCGGTCGCTCAGATGCACTAAATCAAGAAAAATGAACCACTAATGAAAATAAAATCGATCAAACACGAGTAGCGGTCCTGCTCTGTGATTAACCTGGTATAGCACCCAGGGTCGAACTCAAGGAGCACGGATTGGTCGAGAGGCCTACAAAGTAGTAAAAATAAAGAAAATAAAAGAACAAAATATTTTTAGTGGCTTTTAATTATTTTTATATTTTTTTGGATTTTTAATATATCAAGAAAATAAGAAAACAAAAGAAAAGCACACTTTAACAAATTATTCAAAGCATCAAAAATCGACCAAAAATTAAAACAAAAATGTTTTTATGTATTTTATATTTTTTAGTGTTTTTGGTGAATTTTTGATAATTTTCTGATGTTTATTTTATTTTCTAAAAATCAAACAGTAGCAAAAACAAAGGGTACTGTCCAGCCGAGCCACAAAGCCCTAGATAAAATATCTAAGGGCCTCAAAATGGCCTGGAGGTAATTTTCCTGTAAAGTAGATAAGACAAGGAAAATTTAGGTACAATTTTATTATTTTTGGGTTTTAAATTTATTTACTATAATTTTTATGGGATTTTGAGTGTTTTTAAGTTTTTAGTGTTTTCCAGTGGTGAAAAATAGCCAAAATTGGCTAGAAAATCAAACTAAGCTAATCAAACAGTAGGTAATTTTTATAGAATTTTTAAGTGAAGTTTTATATTTTTTTGTGAATTTTCAAACTAGACAGTAACAAAAATGGAGGTTTTTGATTTTTTAAAAATATTAAACAAAATCAGAAATGTCCTCAAAAATCCAAGAAAATCCTACACCATGGCAGGAGACATGTGTCAAATTTTCGTTGGATTTGGAGATGGTTTGATATTTTATTCAAAAATAAAGGTAGGGTACTGTGTACATGGACCAAAGTGCAAATACCCAAAGTTCTGGGGGTCCCGGTGCAATTAACTCAGCAAAACACGCACCACGCGCATGCCTGGGGCACTCAGGGACCTAAATGTAACAAAAATAAGTCCCGAGGACTTATTGGTAACAGGTACCAAAAGTCCAAGGGCTTATCTGCAAATAACCCATGAAATATCGTACATGTGTAAATAAATCACGCACAGGGGTATAAGTGCAAATATCTAAAAGGTTTCATTCATTCATTAACATCTAGAAATACAAGGGTATCTACTGCAAATACACCAAAATAACACGTGACGAAGCACGTGGCTCACCACAGGCAGGGGTATAAATGCAAACTAACTTAAGCTCAGGGTCCTCTATGCAATTAAACCTAAAACTAAACAACTGATTCTAATATTTACAGGACTAAAACGAAATAAAACTAAAGACTGGGCCTAAGGGTAAATTACCCATTATTAGGCGGGGGCGTTGGATGCGCGCCACGTGGCGATCTGACGGCTGCGGATGGTGGGCGCTCCAGATGACGTCTCCTCGGATCTGACGGTGCTGGCTGCTCCAGGGATGGACGGCTCAGATTGGAACTGGAGCGAGGGATGACGATCGACGGCACGGGAGGATGCTGGAAGAACAAGTCCCCGGCGAGACTCGCCGGGCTCGGGCGTGCACGGTGCTCCTCCTTGGAGCCTTCTGAACGTCGGAGAAGAATCGCGGAAGGCTCCCGCGTTTGCCGGTGGGCTCCGATGATCGAGCCAAGCTCCGTGGAGCTCGGACGGCGTCAGCGGAGCTGGGTCTCCTAGCCTGAATGACCGGCGCCCTCAGATGGGCTCGGTAGGACCTGCAAAGTATCTCAGAAGACTCGCGGGTCGAGGGCAAACTGCCTCGACCCGGTTAAGCGTAGCGAAGGTGGCTGGTGCGTCTGGGTGGTGGGCTCCGGCGAAGGTGGTGGACGGAGGATCCCGATTCCCAGCTCCTGTGCGAGCTGGGTTGAGTGCGTGGGTGGAGAATGTGCGTCGGAGAAAGGCGAACGTGAAGGTCGGGTCCGATGATCGGATGGTGGTCGGAACCGGGGTGAATCAGAAAAATACGACGGCGGCGCGAATTGGGGGTAAATGGAAATCAAAGGAAATGGATAGCCTAAGGGGTTACCTGGGTGGTCGGAGAGACTATGGCGGAGCTGGGGAAGCTCCCGGTCTTGGCCTCAAGGGACGTCTCGGCCCGAGGCTCGAAGCTCGCTCAGGTGGCGGAGCTACGGCGGCTACGTCTCCGGATCGATGGAAGACTCCTCCTCTCCTCGCTGCAACAGGCTCAGGCGCGAGCTGTCACCTCACACGCTCTCTGGAGCTCACATGAGAAGAAGGCGAATGACCAAAGATGCTGAAAATGGGTGGCGGAGCTCGCTTATGTACGCTGGAGGGGTCCGGCTAAGACGGGCTCGGGTAGGTCAATGAAGCGCACGGATCCCGAGGTGGATGCCCGGCGAAGGTGTCGGATGTGGGAGGTTCGGAACGGGCCGGGTTTTAGGGAAATGGGTGTCGGGTCGAGCGGGTAAAAGTGGGAGAAATCGGGTCCGGAGCTCGAACCCGTGGGAAGTGGTCCTGGGGGGGTAGTTGACCGGGCGGTCAACATCCCCAGGACCCAATGGCAATTGGCCACGTGGCTAAACTTTGAAGCTCAAAAATAAGGTAGCAAATGGCCGAATTTGCAAAAAGTTAAAACATGAACTATTTTTATTTTATTTTTTTCTATTTTTTTGTGATTTTTAATAATTTTTCTGAAATAAAAATAAGGTATTTACATAGTATGTACTATATAGGTATATATACACAATTAGGTTTTTTTTATTTTTGATTTTTAAATTATTATTTTTGTATAATTTTATCCCTATTTTATGTTTTATTTATTTATATTATAAAATAAGGAATAAATGGGTGTTTTTATTTTATTTTTATTATTTATTTACATAGGTAAAATAAATACATATATACATCTATATACATGGTACATGTACAATGTATTTTTGTATTTTTTAATTTTTCTATTTTTGTTTTGTTTTTGTTTTCATTGTTTTTATTTTATTTACTTACAATATATAACATAGACTAGTTACAGAAATTATAAAAATTAATTTTATATATTTACAAGGCTAAATAAATACATAGGTGTGGTTTATGTATATGGTGAAGGTGATGTTTTTGTTCCCTTTTTGATTTTTATCTTTTTATTTTGTTTTTATATTTTTCTAAATATATACAAGTATTTACAAGTATATTTTTGGTGAGGAAAATATATTTATATTTATTTACATAAATATTTACACAAGAGCTCCTATCTCCCTCTCCTTTGGCTTTTATGCGGTCAGGCCCATGCTGAGCCCTCCCTTGGGTTAGGTTGCTCAATATTTATTCTAAATATTTCCCTCTTTTTCTTTTTAATCTTTATTCTTTTATTTTTGCACAAAAACATGCTAATTATAGGTTTTTACACAATGCATGCTTTTGGTAATTATTTGTATTTACACATATCTACATGCATTTGCATAGGTTTTTGTAGCTAAAATATAAGAATAAAGAGTGATGAATGGGTATTCATCAATACACTGCAAACAAAATAGCACATGAGACGCTTCTATAATTACCCATATCTGTAGGGTTTTTTTGCAATATTTCCACATGCGCCACGTGCATTGCACATGCTCCTTGGTTGGTGCGGGCCTGGGTGAAATTCCTGAGAAGTTTCGAGGTTGTAGTGCAAAATGCCCGCACCATGCATGTGGGGCACGTGCCCATAGTGCACTTGAGATGCGTGTGTCTGAGCCGTGGTCGGGGGGAGGCTTGGAATGCAACTTGGATGGTGGTGTGGGCTGTCAAGCTTTAACGTGTCGACGTTTGTGGCTTTATCTGAGCCAAGATGAGTGCCTAAAAATGAGGTTCGGGGGAGGAAACATGGAGGGACATTGATCATTTAATCTCGAGAGAGAACCTAAATCAATGGTATCTGGAGCTTTACCCTTGGCTGAAGAGGAGCGAAAGGAGAGGATCCACTTCAGCCAAAGCTGTTGCTCTCCACGGTGGATCCTTCTGTAGATGGTGAAGCTCGGGTGATATTCAAAGAACAGAGATGGAGATCGATGATGGAAGATGCACGTAGAGGGGGTTGTACCATCACATTGCTACTTGATGAAGTTTGATGGAAGTGTGAAGGCGGTAGGGCTTTACCTCTTGACTCTACCTTCGTTGACACATGATTGGAAGTGGTCGTAGCTGCTAGTGATGAAGATGGAAATGCTCAACTACTATTATTGACATAAAAGAAGAAGGACAACGTCGAAGCGATGTAGCTCGAAGGAGGAAGTGGTGCTTCTCCTTTGCTGCTATGGGAATTGCTCCATGCTCTTCTGCGTATGGGGGTCTGTAGTTGCTCGTGCTTGGAAGGAGGAGCTCCAATGTGTGCAGTCGTTGTGTGTCACTTGCAAACGCCACTGAAAGATCGAGCTCGAAGCTCATCTTCTCGTTACAGGGAAACAATGGATGGTAGAAGATCTATTTATAGTGGAGGAGAGGAGCTTTATATCGGTGGTTGGTTGCGCATGATAGAAGGGAGGCAAGAAGATGCTGGAGATGGTAGTGGATCGACAGTGCGACTAGACTCATCAACACATGTAATGGGTGGTGTAGTGTAGGAGAGACGTTGGTTGGATTCTCTTTCATGCATGAGGGATGAGCGCTAAAGCGATGATGGGATTGTTGAACATGCGAGCCCACGACGAGCCATTAAGCAATAAATGTTATTGCAAATATCATTTCCTGATCTGAAATGAAGAATAACTAATTTTCATAATAGGTCCCTTAGTACAATTAGGGTTATGTACCATGTCTATCGTAATGATCATACAACTGTTGATTCAATTATTTAATCATAAAGGCTGGTGCTTGGATGAATTTCTGAAGAGTTAGATTGAGGACTCATCAAGCACCGTCAAATGATTGTTAAGAGATGATCTCCAGCATGAGTAGGAGATGGCAATCTTATATCATTTGGCTGATATCTGACCGACTTGATGCATGTCTTCTATATGGGAATAGAGATTTGGAGGTGTCAGATTAGTTAGGTGAAAGAGTTGACTTAACGAGATCGAGATAACCAAAGACCTTTGTCATATGCTGTCACGATATAGGCACGCATCCTCTGACCGGAGACAGATGTGTTACTATATGTTTGAGTATGTACATTTGGCAGACCAATAAGTTGATGACGTAACCAAGGACTATACACCGTGCGCTGGTGTGCAAGCAAGGGCATATCAGTAATACGATCTCTCAAAGGGATCGTACATGTTCATTACTGAACCGGAAGACATGAGCTCACTCATGAGATATTGGAAGAATTAAAGTCCATGTGTGGTCGTCTCGTGTAGGAAGCTTGACTGAATGTGTAAGGTTTGATATATGATTTTGGAAAGTATATGATCAACACCTAGGTATGATATATGCTTTTGGAAATTATATGATCGATACCGACTCCCAACGATTGAGTGGGAACCTTAATGATAAAATACTGAAGGAGATGGTCTAAAAGAGATCTAAAACTTCAGATTTGTTCTAGATCATCCAGTATGCAGGATGTACAGGTATTAGGAATGCCTAAGGGTGATGTGATCGTAAATGATTGTATAACTATGACGCTTCCATTCCGAGGGAGTGATGAAATAGGTCTATATTTTAGTGACTCCTCTCATAGAGAAGTAATCTGATCTTAGTCCAATTGATGGAAATTGATCTGAATGTGATTCGGATTTAATGAGAAGATTAGATTTGCGGTCTTGATTTAATCAAGTATCTAGTAAAGTCTGCAAGATATGGATTTGAGATGTGATCTGAATATCCAAGTCACTATATGTGGAACAATATAATCACCCTGTCCTTATCTCCAAGTATCCGCGGAGAAAGCGCATTATCCTTGAAAGAGTTCATGATAATTTCATTGTTGATATATGTATCCAAGCATTGGGAAAATAGATAATTAAATGTGATTTAATTGTAATGAGTAACATGAATTTGATTCATATTATAAGGAGAGTTATCTGAGATAATTAAATGTGATTTAATTATCAAATACATGAATAATGTGAATGTGATTCATATTATTTGGGCACATGAGAATAGAGATTCAAGATGATTAAATGTGATTTAATTATCATAGATATGAATAATGTGGATAGCACTATCCATATTAATCAGATATATTATAAATGTGATTTATAAAATATTAGAGAGAGCATATTGTGATTTATATTTGTTAATAAATTATTGATGTGAATTGGATTCACATTGAATGATTAATTTAAAATGTAATTTACATTTTGTTTTGGGATGTGAATGTGATTCACAAGTTTCCATTGGTATGATTGCAATATTCACAAGATAATTATGAATTGTTTTTGTGAAATAATTTACAACAAGTGTGGTTGTAAATCTTGGAGATATCATGAGATAATGAGATATCATGAGATATTGAGGAGATAGACCCATTCTCCCCTTTATTTAGGGGATAAGGTCAATCTTCTCATTATCTCCAAGATTAATTAATTAATTTTGTTTGAAATTAATTATATTGATTTATCGATATATATTAATTTGAATCAAATCAATTGTTGTTGTATTTTTAAAACAAGATCATGGTCATTGAAAAAAAAATGCAAATCAATCTTAACCATTGATTGTCTGTTGTCCATGGATTGAGATCCATGAACTCCCAAAACCCTATATAAAAAGAGGAACCCCTTGCTCATCTAGTTACACGTTTACAACGTAAACTAATGCTCTCTCTCTCTCTCTCTCTCTCTCTTTCTCTACACGCCAAGACTCTCTTCCTCTCTTTATTGTGGTCGTCCATTATGGAGCCTTAGAGAGAGTCGCCATCACCGTAGTGTCGTCGTCATGCTGCTGGAGTATTTGCTCGTAGATCTCCATCTCCTTTGGTGCACCTCGCTCATGAAGAAGACGTCAGATCTCATGTTACGAGATTAGGATATTCACCACTTGGATCATCAACATGGATTGCGAGAAGGACACATCTCATCAACGCGCTCGCAAGCGTCTCCTCCATCGAATCGGACTTGAGACATGAGGTCTCTTAGTTTAGAGACTCGATCACAACCACGCTTCGAGTGGTAACCTTAATACCTATTGTGGTTTAGATGAAACAATCTGAGAAAGGCTCTTGAATCATGTGATTTCATCACATTAATTTTTTTAAATTCCGCTGCATCGAGCAACTAGTGTGACTAGTCGCTCCCGATCTCATATGATGCGTCCGTGATGCGCTTAACGATCTTCCCATATCCTTCAAGTGGTATTAGAGCTAGGTTTTAGGTTTTGGATACGATCCATGAACCTAGGAAGACTTGGGCTCATTAGGGATTGTGAAAATTTTGTAGGGTAAATTACAATTTGGGTCCCCATCTATGGGTCTGATCTCAGAATGGGTCCCGATCTTTAAATTATAACAATTCGGGTCCCAGGATCATTAATGTAAGGAACTTTTTGAGGCTAATGACGAGTATGCCCTTGTTTAAAAGTTAGAACCCATCCCTCTTTCCCTTCCCAATAAGTGCATATTCGTCATGAACCCCAACATTTCTATTTCCTAAATGGTCCTGGGACCCGAATCATTACAATTTAAAGATCGGGACCCATTTTGAGATCGAACCCATAGATGGGGACCTAAATTGTAATTTACCCAATTTTGTAGCATTTTATTTTCGCAGCCATATTTTGTGAATATTTTCGACCCAATTTAAATAGTTTAAACACTAAATTATCACTTTAATAATGTTCCCCATTACTTAAGAAAACCGTGAGATTTGAGTTTGCATGATTTGGAATCCGATAACTCAAGACATGATCATTTTAATGAACCTATATCCACTATTTCGGGGATAGTGAATCATGACGTAATTAAAGAGTTAGTTACTGTTTTGACATGCCTAGAAATGTGTAATGACCAGTTGAGTTCTGTTTTAAATCAAATTATAAAACTTTGGAAACTGATTTTGCATGATTTGGATTTAAAATGAATGAGATGTGCTAATTTTAGTAAGTGAGAGTCATTGCTGGAAATTGCATACTTAATCGAGAACTTGTGATTGTCATTTAGTTTTTATAGAAACTAATGATTAATTTTTTGAGATAATTATCGATAAATATTTGTAAAATATTTAAAGATGATAATTATTTCATTAAATGACATTGCTTTAATAAATAATTTATTAGATATGATATAGATAACAAATTGGTTACATCATACACTTTCCAACAAATAAGTTGCTTCAATAGGATGGATTTGTTTAGCAAACCTCCTTATAATGTTAATCAAAATAGTTTTAATTATTATTATTATATGGTATAACTTCGGTTGAAAAATCGATTATCATCTCAAGTACAAAGTGATTGACTTGGCATTATCTTTTCCCGAGGCGGATATGATGTCTAGTCAGGGAGTGTTGGGGTGGCAGGTTGCACCGTGTGCAGTCTGTCACACTCCCGTCAGTACTGGCCATGACAGCGGGTAGGGAACAGATAATGCTTGAGAGATCATGATGTATTTTTTCGGGATTTTTTTAAATAATTATTAAAAAAATCGAAATTAATTAAATAGGCATGAATGAAAAAAATTTAAAAAATGTGTATTGATCGGCACCTGAGGTACCGATTTGGGGCGCTCAGTCCAAATCGGCACCTCATGTGCTGATTTGGATAGAGGCCCCAAATCGGTACCTCAGGTGTTGATTTGGAATTGGGCAATTTACATAATACATCCATTTCACATTTTACTTCATATTCGATACTATAATTAAGGAAAATATTATTATTTTCCCTATTAGATATGAATGAGGTCCTTGGAAGATTTTTTTTTAATAATTATTAAAAAATCAAAATAAATTAAATAGGCTTTCAGTATTTTCCTTAATCACAAGCTTTTCGATCTATCACTAGGAGCTTCATGCTCTCATCTTTGGAGGTGGAAAGATGTGTTACCGTTCCTTCTGCATCTCCTCCTTATCTCGCTTTTCTCCGATAACGTTATTCTAAAATATGATTTATATCTCTATTTTTAAATTTATTCTATACTATTGATATATAGTAAGAATATTTTTAGTTTACATATCAGGCATATTATAGTAAATGTAAAGAAATTGAGAGTGTGCTCAACATTCTTTACCATTGGCATACATTAGCTCAACAACGTACAACTTGGCATCAATTACCATAAACAAATTGCAAGTATTTTATTAAAATCATAAAAGAACACAGATGTGTTTACAAATAATAAGAAAAAAATTACAATAACTTATAGTTTCCATATCTTTAGAAATCCCTCCATACCTCCTCCTCTACCTCCTGCACCTCCTCCTTTGTCATTTCCTTTTCCCCCATCTCTCATTTTTTGTGACCCTCCTCACGTGTCTTCTTCTTCTTCTTCTTATGCTTGGTGATTTGTTCCAAATGTGTTGGAATGTGCCCTGAAGGATGTGGCCTAGCTGACGACTTCCATGGAGGTTCGATTGTTTGAGTTTCCTGGTTTCTTGAAGTCCGTACACTTGTTGACTGGCGAGGCGGCTCTAATGGAGGAGGCTCAATGATCCTTACTCCGGGAGAGGGGTCTTCGAGGCAGCTCCGGACGTTGTTGTGGTATTATCACGGGTATACCAAACAACTGTCTATCAAAATCAGTTGTCTCCATTTGCCGAACACTATCAAATATTTGTGATTGCAAATCTCATGAACTGTATTGAGTAGACGGTGTGAGCTGAGAGGGTACAGAGTCAAATTGACTCAAAGGACCAACAAGCGATGGTCCTACAAGATTGAGACATTTATATTTTTGTAAGTATTACAAAAGGTAAACATAACGTATTCAAATGAGTTCTTCTATTCAAAAGATATTTATACCTGAACATCTAAATTCGACTTCACCGATATGAGACCCTGCAACACCATACTCTATATTGCTCATACCTGAAAGATATTAATTGCATTATATATCACATAAACTAAACTATAAGTAAGAGAAGGATACAATGTAATAAATTAACTATAATAACCTGTAGATACGAATCATGCTTGAATTAGTGGAAATTCCCGCCGCTATATCCCTGACTCAAAGGACCAGCAAATGATGATCCTGCAAATTGTGATTGACTGAAAGCTTCTCCATATCCTGCAAGAATGAGATATTCATCTATTAGAAAATATTACAGAAGATACACATTAGTTATTGCATTTAGTCTTTTTATTAAATAAGTTGTTATAACCTGAAGCTCCAAATTCGGTTTGATCATATTGAGATCCTGAAGTGTTATATTCTATATAACTCATACCTGCACGTTATTAATTTTATTAGATATCACATAAATGCAAGTACTATTAAGAGAAGAATATTAAGTTTAACAACCTGAAGAAGCGAGTCCTTAAGTAAATGTAATAGGTATCTATAAAAATTAATTAAGCGATATTTCTAAGAATACAATAACACATGAAAAATTTAGCTTTGAATCAGTAGCACATACCTTAGAGGCACCATATCTTCGTTGTTGTCTACAAGAACACTACATCCTATATGATAGAAAATTAATGCTCTAACCATACGAGTCGCTTGTTGTTCGTCTTCAATACCCTGCAGCGAATGTTCTTGACTGAAGAAGACATCGCGTATCCATGCCAGCTTCACTTTTCCACTCTTGATCCGAGTGGGTATTACTCCTAACAAACTCAGGCACAATGGATCCCATCCACCTGTCGGAGTATCTGGCCCAGTGACAGGTAGACCATCAACTCTCAATCCACTACTTAATCCCATGTCCTGTAGAGTAATGGTAGCCTCTCCAAAATGTAGGTGAAATGAGTGTGTCTCAGGTCTCCACCGCTCTAGCAAACTGGTCAGTAATGAAGGATCTATTTGGACTCTTCTCATGTTCACCACACATGAGAAACCCGACGCTTCTAACAATCGTTCTATTACGACACTCTTCTTGTCACAAATGTTGTTTAGTAACTCATTATGTTCTACAAATCAAATATGCAAAATATTTTGAATTAAAAATAAGTAACAGTATTAACAAACAGTAAATTTTAAAAAAATATTTAATTACTTACCGAGCTACTAGGTTGTGATGATCGATGCTCATTCTGCATATATAATACTGAGGTATCTACTGGTCTAGGAACTCTATCCATCTGTGTCATCTACATTAACAATTGTAAATCTCATGAAAACATTAACTATCAATTTAAAATGCAAATGAAATATAAATTATGCAGTTAAAATGTCCTTATAGATCCATGTGCTCCTGTATTCTGCGTGGACAACTTAATCTATTGTGTCCTGGTTGCTTGCAGATTTTACATAATTTCGACCGTACGTACATTTCATCTATTTCATTTCTAATTCTTTCCTGTACAAGCCTTCCAACATTTCTCTTCTCGATTTTTGTAGGTAACTGATGAATCCACGTTTCATCATCTTTATTCTATCATTTTGGCCTTAAAAACCCTAGTAAATGCGTGTAAATAGGCGTAATATAGGCATTTTAGCATTCATGCATATGTGTGTAAATATTGTATAAAATGCGGTTTTTAGTGCCAAAATTATAGAATAAAGAAAAGAAAAGAAAAAGAATAAAATATTGTAAATATTTTATGACCCGAAACCCCGAGACCTAGGCATCTTGATGAATAGGTCGACGAGGAATAAAGTAGGGGGAGATAAGGTCAGAAGTACAGATAAAATACCTATACTCTTTATTCATTCTTTTATTCATTTTGGGACCTATTTTTGGTTCCACTTTTTATTTATCAAATAAAGAAACTTTGTACATGAAAGTTGTAGATAAATTTATAAAGAAAAATACAAAATTGATTTCACAGAAAAATAATGTACAGATAAAAAGTTATGGTCTAAATAAAAGTCCAGAATGCCAACTTCCCAGACCCGTATCTCACAAATAAAAACTCCAAATGCAGCGTACTCACCTTTAATTGTATATAGGAGAAAATAAGCTATTTAATGGCGGTGGTTTCGCATTTGGCGGAGCTACGGTTTGAAAGTTGAGTTTTGGACCCCTATTGTATACTTGTACATATTAAAATATTCAATTTATTATTTATTTATTATTTTTACAATTTTGTATTTTTATAATGTTGTAAATAATACTTATAATAATAATGTACATTAAAATAAGAATAAAAACCTAAATAAAAACAAAAATAAAATACTTAAAAATAAAATACATAGATACATTACTTATACACATACCTGTATAAACTATACTTATATTTTATTAATTATACAAAACACATCAATAAAATAAAATAAAAATAGATTTACATGTATAAAAGTATGTTATAATTATATAAAATAATAAACAAAAAATAATAATGTTAAAAATACCTAAATAAAAATAGAATACTTAAATACATAGATATAGATACCTATAAGGGTATAAATGCAAACTTGTAAGAATATGTTTCATAAAAATAAATAAAAATCATAATAAAATAATTTATAAAATAATAAACATTTTTTATTTTGTAACCATAATTTAATAAATTGATTTGCTATTTTTAATTGAATTTACAAATGTTTTTCCCAGGGATTTTTGTGGTTGGTCCACGTAGACCAACCAAGTGGAAGTTGACCCGCTGGTCAACTCCCTGGTCTGCACCTGCAGCCTGCCAGCTGCGTTTTTGGTCATTTTCTCCTATTTTTCTAGGCCACGTCATTCACATTTTGACCTCGGGTGCTTCTTCACTATTTCTCCCCATATAACCATGATACACGCCCAGTACTTGGTTTGGTCTTTAGATCGAAGATTTGCTCGATAAACCTCGATCTTCATGCCTCCTCGCCCACTCTCTGCCCAATGTTCTGAAGCTTGTCAGACTGCATTTTTTTGGCATTTTCTCCGAATTTTGGAGAGCGCGTCTTTCACCATTTGGCAATTCTTCCTTCTTGACTTTTGTCACCATATATTGAGGTTACACGCCCTAGGCTTGGACGGGTCTTTGGACCATCGATTCGCGCGCGACACCTCGTTCTTTGTGCCTCCAGAGCCACATCTTCAAAAACGACCCTTCTCCTCCATTTCGAGTTTGAACTCCTTTTCCCCCTTCTTCCTCCCTTCTTTCATGTGCTGAGGTTAGAGGAAGGTGACAGCAACCTCACCTCGCCGTTAGGAGGAGAGGAGGAGCGGCGCGAAGGCGTCTCCACCCATCTCCGGCCAAGCTTGGCCGTGAGGTACCCCATCTCAGGCAACCCGCCTTCGAGGTCGTTTTCTTTCCATTTTATTGTTGATTAGTTAGCTCTTAGTTTCAGTTTTTAGTTTGCACATTTAGTTTGTTGATTCAATCATTCACTAGCCTAGATTTCTCACAATCAAACACCTCGCCGGAGCTCCACGAGCTCCGGCCATTTTTGCCATTCCGCCACCTTTTCCACTCCACACGCTAGCCCTTGGGACCCTCTACTGTGATTCTCGTTCTTCATTTTCAGGTCCAAAGGCCGAAGGACTCCAACAGGGGGGTCGTTTTTGATGCAGGCCAAACCTCCTGGAGTTTCCCCCCGTTCTTCATCGCCGTGGTGACGCCCCGGCGGAGCAACCGTCATTTTGAGGCCGCCAGTCGATAGGGGAGCCTCGCAGGAGCTTCTCGGCCAGCTTGGGACTTTCCAGGTTGTAGGAGGAGATCACGCCGTCAAGCCAAAACTCGCCGAGAGGCTGTTCTTCGCGAGTTCATTCACATTCCTCCGCAGCCGTTCGATCGTCGGGCGAGGGTATTTTGCCCCATTTTCCCCCGCCATTTTGTGTAATATTTATTTAGGACTCAAAGCATTCATCTGAAGTTGTGTACTTTTGTATAATTTGCATATTGGTCCTTGAACTTTGCTCTATTTTCATTCATACCCTTGTTAGGCCTTGTATTTTTGTATGCTTTCCCTATTTATTTCATGCATCTATAAAACTCCAAAAATTCTCAAAAAATAGATTTAAGCTCCTGTTGCATTGTAGATTCACGCCATATTTTTATTTTTAATTTTCATTGCATTTTATTATTTATAAAAATTCAAAAACACTCATTTTCAGCACTATTTGCGTCATAAAATACCAAAAAAATATAAAAACACATCAGAAAATTCCCAAAAAAATATATTTTGCTTATCTTATTGTGTTCTAACTCCAGTCCAAAATTGATTAAAAAATACAAAACAAAACTCCTAAAAATTAGAAAAGCCCAAAAACCTTCCTAAAAATCTAAAAAATCCTAGAAAAATCCTAAAAATATAAACTCAGTTCCTGCAGTTTCTCTATTTTATTATCTTTTATGGAAAATTAATTTGAGGAATTTTTGACACTGTTTACTATTTTTCATCCTCAATTTAATTTCGGCCAGCAACTTTTATTCACTGGTTTCTTTATTTAGCTCTTTAAAAATACCAAAAACATTTTAAAAATTACCCAAAAATCACAAAAACAGTAAAAAATCCTAAAAATATCAAAAACTTTTCATTTCTGAATTTTTAGTTATTTTTGCATATTTTTATAAATACTTTAGCTTGTCTTTTATTACATTGTCCTTATTTTCTAATATTGAAAAAGAAAATAAAAAATTATAAAATATAGAAAGAAAATATAAATCAGTAAATTAAAAATCAAAATACAAAAATGTAAAATTAAAAATTAAATAAAAAAATATAAAATTAAAAACCCACAAAAAAAATACCATAGTAGACACTTGACCACATTCACACACAAGTACACTTTTGTGCAATTTTGCCCCGATCTAGCCTTTCTGCTCCCTGTGTTCGACCTCTACAATACTTGCACTATACACATCTTGTTGTAGAGTTATAATAAATTTTAACTCCGCACATTTACATTCATTGTTTGATTTAATTGTTGTGGGTTAATTGTTGTTTTAATCCGGATTTTCGAGCGGTCACCGCATCGACTGTTGATCCGCCTTGTGGATCAATACGACCGCTTGACTTTTTGGGTTAAACAAATGGCGCCGTTGCCGGGGAGCAACATCGCGTAGTTCGGGTCTTGTTTGTGTTTGTGATTGATTGTCTATTTCGCGGCTTTTATTTTTCGCTATTTTATTTTCTTTATTTTTGATATATCTCTTGAGCTGTCTAACCTTCTCTTTTGTTGACTTTGTGCGAGGAACCGCGGATCGAGGGAGGCGCTCCACCCTAGGCACCTACGCACCCACGTGAAGCCGGCTTAGCCAGCCTAGCACCGAGGAGACGAGGAGAGA
This sequence comes from Ottelia alismoides, assembly GCA_037367405.1. Classification (NCBI taxonomy): domain Eukaryota; kingdom Viridiplantae; phylum Streptophyta; class Magnoliopsida; order Alismatales; family Hydrocharitaceae; genus Ottelia; species Ottelia alismoides. Next base: position 895,664 of record JAZKJV010000219.1, read on the forward strand.
TTTTTGAAGACCGAGCTCCACCTTTAGTTGTAGCATTTATTTCCTGCATTTATTTTTGTAATTTTTGTGTGAGAGAGACCACTATTATTGTAATAATACAGGTACCCCCGAACTTGGACATTCGAGCCTAATTTCCAAGTGATTGTTCACTTGGGGGCTCACCGCGGTTTTGTCGGTTTTTCTTCGCACTTTTTATTTTGTTTTCCGATTTTATTTTTCATTTCTTTTGTGTGATTGAGCCCTTAGCTTTTAGGATTGCTTGCGATAGATTAGGTCCAAACACATTAATCACCCTTGCATGTGCCTATAGTTTCGTCTGAGCTTAGTCAAATTTAAACAGTTGATTCATCATCTTCGATCCGCCGCGCCGCGAGCTCTCCCCGCAAAGCGCTTTCTCCTACCCTCAATTTGTTGAGCAGAGGAGGGGTGAGCCTAGACCGGACTCTAGGGTTGAGGATTGGTGGTCAACTTGTGGTTCTTCCCGCTAATAGCAATTTCTGAAACTTAGGGCGATTTCATTGGCTTTTGCATTTGCATATAGTTAGGTTTCAATTCTGCTGAGCATCTTTGCATGTAGAGTGCTGGAGGCAAGGTGAGCATTTACGCTTTAGCATTCATCATCGTTTTTGCCGCTTGCATTGCTTTTCTGCCTCTCTACCTCTGATTTTGCCAACCTAGGATCTTAAAGGAATTGAATCCCCAATAGGATCGTGCCTTTTTATTAAAAATCCAAAAAAAGTGATAACCAATAAAATTGGGACTGCTAATATTACTCGACCCTAAAATCAACCAAAAAAGAAAAAAAATTCTCTTGGGGCGAGTAATCCCCTCATTGTCTTCGTTTTACATTGCTCGCGCACACACTAAGGTTAGTGCTCAAATCCCATTCAGCCCCCTAAGTGTTTGCGTAACTTCTTGACTTCTCACCTAACTCTAAAACAGACAAGATAAAAAGACCGAATTTTCGGTCTCTACCGAGTTGAGTAGGTGAATTGAGGGTTTGCATTCTTTTCATTTTTGTATGTGATTGTTTTGTGTGCGTCCTAGATCATCTCTGCGCACTTGCGCCTTTCTTCTCACCTCTCTTGACTTGACCGCCGTGATCTCCCGATCATTTTCCTTTTGTTTTCGAGATGGCCGACTGGAGCGTATTTTATCCGGATTTTGCGGATCATTCGCTCACTCCAGCTGGTCCACCTCCCTTTTTCCAGGAGGACTTTGCTCCTGACTTTTGTACATATCCGCCTCAGCCACAGTATCAGACCTCGGATTTCTACCCACACCCACCTCCACCTCCACCTGTATATTATCTTCCTCCACCTTCACATCCACCCGAGACTGAGCTGCTGGAGTCACCTTTCATGGAGTCCACCCTTGAGCACTTGACCCAGATGATGGATCATATGAGACAGAGGATTGACACCCTCACTAGTACCAATAAGAGCGACCATGATATACCACCATTTGATGATATGGGTTCACTCGAGGATTTCCATGAGAGCTTGCAATCGCCCAAAATACAAAAAAATGAGAAAAATTTAAAAACACAAAAAGAGATTGGGAGACTTTTGGTCGAGTCAGACTATGAGGAGAGCGTCCATTTGACCACACATGCATTCACACCCAGTCCCACCTTTGACCCCGAGGATGCCGCTGTACAGACTGCTCTTGGCATACCTCGTGTATATGCTGATTCCGACTTTCTCCCTTGTATGGAGGAGGTCCAAAAATTCAAAAAAATGTTGACTGAACCCGAAGTGGTGGCCACTATTCATGAGATCATCCGTGCCCCACTTCAGCAGGCCATGACCGATTTATCTGCTCCTCTTCCCAAGAAGAGAAAGCGGAGGAGCAGATCTGAGCGTCATATCTTGACCATGGCCACTGCCCATGCCATCACACACCGTCCCATTCCTCGGAAAAAGAACACTGCCACACCTTTCATTAGCTGCACCATCTCTGACTTTACATGTGATCACACTCTCCTAGACGGCGGTGCTTCGATTAGCATCATACCCTTCTCGTTGGTGCAGTCTCTTCACCTAGGGCCTCTCAAGAAAACCAGGATGATCGTACAGTTTGCTGATGGATCAATAAAGAGGCCGAAGGGTATCCTTGAAAACGCCGTCATCTCGATTCAGGGCATGAGCTATCACATTGATTTTGTCGTATTGCCCATGGAGACCTCCACTGGGGAGCCATCTCCAATCATCCTGGGACGACCATTCCTCGCCTCTGCGAGGGTCGTTATTGATTACGGATCAGGAGAGATTCGCTTTCGTCCTGCTGATGAGAGCGAAGCGCTGATCACCGCACCCACTACCGACCAGAGACCTGCATCTGATGTGACTTCACCTATCTTGGCTGACCCCGAGGACTATGATCTATATGAGGATATTAGAGAGACCTTCTTCATGACCGATGATGAGACCCGAGAATTCCTCTCCAAGGAGGAAAGCTCGAAAAGCATAGACCTTGGTGTTTCTGCTTCCTGTGATTGGCGATGTGTTGATGACATCCGCGGGATTTACACGATCGACACTATTGAGCGGAGGGCAGATTTAGAGACTATACAGGACGGACATGCTCTGACTACTTCCACTGATGAGTCCGCTCCTGTCCATGTAGATGCTGATGAGACTAAGGCCGAATTTGATTTTGTTGCTTTTCTTTAGAGATTCGGACCTTTTGATGAAAAAGATGATCCAGTTGAGATTATAGAGGACGGCCAGAGTTCGACTACTTCCACTGATGAGTTCGTGCCTTTTGGTTTTGACCTGGATGACTCCTCGCAGGACGACTCTGAGTACACTATTTCCGATGATGAGGAGTTTGTCCCGTTTCACTTTGACATCAGCGAGACTCTTAAGGCCGGACCTAGCCGTACTTCTTCCACGACCCCGTCTGTGCCTTCACACCCTAGGGCCCCCGAGGACTTACACCTTGTCGATCCTGATCAGATTCCGTCCGCTGTGGACCCCGATGTCGACCTGCACCATACCAGATCCATTCATTAGCGGTCCCGCAAGAAGGTTCGCTTTCAACCTTCTTGATCATCTGTATATCCATCTCTGTTGTATCTTCACTTTTGTGTACCTCTGTTCTCTCTACCGTATTGCTCGTTCGCCTATTCTTCGCGTGTGCCTTGCTTAGGACGTACTTTGTCCTAAGTATAGGGGGGTGGACGAGCCGAGTGTCGTTCTTTGTTCCGTTTCGTCACTCATGTTGTTGCCTATACTTAGGGCTTCTTTTACCCTAAGTATAGGGGGAGTGATGTGTACATCCTCATGATCTCTTCTTTCATCTTCATCTCTTTTCTTCTTTTCTTCCTCTTCTATCTTCTTCATCTACCAAAAAGGTGCTGCCCCTTGTAGATAGTCTTCTATACTTAGGACGTACTCTGTCCTAAGTATAGGGGGATGTGCACCCCGAGTTTTTCTATTCTTTTCGATCCTCTCCATTGTCTCTTCTTCTTGTCTATACTTAGGGATATCTTACCCTAAGTATAGGGGGGGACAATCTGAGTACGATCTGTTCATTCCCACCCTTGACCCTCCCTGCTTTGTATACAGTCTGCTATACTTAGGATTATTTGATCCTAAGTATAGGGGGGACGGTCAACTTCTCATTCATTTATTCATCTATTATTCCTTTACTCTTTAGATTTTCCTATACTCAGTACGAGTTATGTCTTCTGTTTTCTCTCTGATCTATGAGGACATAGCTCAAGCTAAGTATAGGGGGGTCGTATATACTACGTATATACTTTAGCCATAACTCGTACTTTCGTATTTTCTTAATAAATATGGCTAATAATTCTTTAAAAATGCTTTAAAATTCATTAAAAATCCTTAATAAAAAGATGTGGTTATTCCTCAAATCCTTTTGTGTAATTACTGATTAATAAATCAGGTGAAAATGTTTTTTGCAAAATGTTTGAAAAATGGTTTGAAAATCTGTGTGAACATTTATTGAAAACTATTTTGAAAATATTTTGTTACATGTTTTCAACCTGTGTAAAATTGTGTGGTTTGTAAAACTTCTTTTCTTTGTGTGAAATAAAATGTTTTGAAAAATGATTTGCAAATGGTTTGAAAAATGGTTGCAAAAATGATTTGAAAAACCTATATATACTGTTTGAAAGCCTTTGCACAATGATTTTCAAATGTGTGTAAATGTTTGTAAAATGTTTGTAAAAATTATTTTGGACTATAGTTTTCAAAAATTGTGTGTAAATTGTTTTCAAATAAGTTTGAGGAATACTTACATCTCACCAAAATCCACTATATATATCTATATGTATAAAATTGACCACTTACCCTGTAAATTCTTAAAACCCACTTCTTGTATATAAGAAGCACTCCCGTGTACATATTTTAACCTATTTTTCAGCCAAAATCTTTTTGTTTTCAAAAAGCCCAAAAACATTTGCAAAATTAAAATACAAAAACATCTGAAAAATCTTTTTGAAAAATACAAAAAAATGCATATGCATCATCATCATCTTTTCAAAAATCCATAAAAAGTTCAAAATCTTTGAAAATTGCATCACAAAAATATTTTCTGCATTGCATTGCATAGCATTCGCATTTTTCGGATTGAGTTTGATAGTTGAACAAGTCTAAGTAAAATCCGAAGATTGGAGCTTGATTGGACCTTAAAATCTACCTAATAACAGGAACCTTATAGGAACTGGGTTTGAGGTACTTCAGGTCTAGTTGACTTAATTCTTTGAGGATCACGAGACTTGGTTCAATGGATTCTTGACTGCCTAAGTAGAGTATTTCGGAGCACACGTACGACTCTTGTTGATAATGACCTAACTTGGACACCTGCACCTTTCACATGGCTCAACTCAGTTGGAGTGGTGAGGGGATTGGATTTGCCGGTATGAGACGCACACAAGTGGAAACACTTGTCCTCCTCTAGGGAGGGAAGTGCACCCCAACCCGTCCAGTGATTAGGAAGTCCAAAGACAGGAGGCTGAGGGTTGCGATAAAGCTTCAAAAGAGGGATAGTCTACTGGCTCAAGAGGAAAAACTCCTTATGTAAATGCTGCTGTGAATAGTATTTCAAAAAAAAAAAAAGTTCAGGCATGTACAAAAATAAAAAGCCTGCAAAGTATGTACATATGTTGTAAAGTCAATAAGCAAGCTTGAGTTCCAAAGTCATATCATGTGAGCCTGCAGCAGGATGACTTGACTACACTGGTCTTGCATCCCGGGATAGGTAGCTACACTGGCTACCGTCCATTCTTCTCTTCACCCCCTCCTCTTGAGCTGGTTGCCACTTGAACTTAGAATGGAATACCCCGCTCCTCGAGGATGGAGTTGCTGGATTGGGGAATCATTGGGTTGTCATACTGGAGAAGTCAGTCTCTTTGTCATTCTAGTTGGGGAGAGCCACCATCACTTACACTGTACGAGTCAGATTCATAGTCGTAAGGGTTTGCGTATGAATTGAGATATTTCTGACCTGGCTATTGAGGAGACTTGGACAGAGTTTTGAGATTCTCAGGGACTGTTGGATTTCAAATTCGGTTCTCAATAAGGTTCCGCCCGCACTAAAATTCCAAAGGTCCGACTTAAGCTCCAAACTTTGATTTTGTGAAGACAAGTTTGATAATTAAATTTAGTCCATCTTTCTTCTTTTTCTTTTCTTTATTTTTCTTTTTCTGCACTTATTGCATAAGTGTTTGCTAGGGACTAGCAAAGGCAAGTATAGGGGGATGATCAATCCACGTTTCATCATCTTTATTCTATCATTTTGGCCTTAAAAACCCTAGTAAATGCGTGTAAATAGGCGTAATATAGGCATTTTAGCATTCATGCATATGTGTGTAAATATTGTATAAAATGCGGTTTTTAGTGCCAAAATTATAGAATAAAGAAAAGAAAAGAAAAAGAATAAAATATTGTAAATATTTTATGACCCGAAACCCCGAGACCTAGGCATCTTGATGAATAGGTCGACGAGGAATAAAGTAGGGGGAGATAAGGTCAGAAGTACAGATAAAATACCTATACTCTTTATTCATTCTTTTATTCATTTTGGGACCTATTTTTGGTTCCACTTTTTATTCATCAAATAAAGAAACTTTGTACATGAAAGTTGTAGATAAATTTATAAAGAAAAATACAAAATTGATTTCACAGAAAAATAATGTACAGATAAAAAGTTATGGTCTGAATAAAAGTCCAGAATGCCAACTTCCCAGACCCGTATCTCACAAATAAAAACTCCAAATGCAGCGTACTCACCTTTAATTGTATATAGGAGAAAATAAGCTATTTAATGGCGGTGGTTTCGCATTTGGCGGAGCTACGGTTTGAAAGTTGAGTTTTGGACCCCTATTGTATACTTGTACATATTAAAATATTCAATTTATTATTTATTTATTATTTTTACAATTTTGTATTTTTATAATGTTGTAAATAATACTTATAATAATAATGTACATTAAAATAAGAATAAAAACCTAAATAAAAACAAAAATAAAATACTTAAAAATAAAATACATAGATACATTACTTATACACATACCTGTATAAACTATACTTATATTTTATTAATTATACAAAACACATCAATAAAATAAAATAAAAATAGATTTACATGTATAAAAGTATGTTATAATTATATAAAATAATAAACAAAAAATAATAATATTAAAAATACCTAAATAAAAATAGAATACTTAAATACATAGATATAGATACCTATAAGGGTATAAATGCAAACTTGTAAAAATATGTTTCATAAAAATAAATAAAAATCATAATAAAATAATTTATAAAATAATAAACATTTTTTATTTCGTAACCATAATTTAATAAATTGATTTGCTATTTTTAATTGAATTTACAAATGTTTTTCCCAGGGATTTTTGTGGTTGGTCCACGTGGACCAACCAGGTGGAAGTTGACCCGCTGGTCAACTCCCTGGTCTGCACCTGCAGCCTGCCAGCTGCGTTTTTGGTCATTTTCTCCTATTTTTCTAGGCCACGTCATTCACATTTTGACCTCGGGTGCTTCTTCACTATTTCTCCCCATATAACCATGATACACGCCCAGTACTTGGTTTGGTCTTTAGATCGAAGATTTGCTCGATAAACCTCGATCTTCATGCCTCCTCGCCCACTCTCTGCCCAATGTTCTGAAGCTTGTCAGACTGCATTTTTTTGGCGTTTTCTCCGAATTTTGGAGAGCGCGTCTTTCACCATTTGGCAATTTTTCCTTCTTGACTTTTGTTCACCATATATTGAGGTTACACGCCCTAGGCTTGGACGGGTCTTTGAACCATCGATTCGCGCGCGACACCTCGTTCTTTGTGCCTCCAGAGCCACATCTTCAAAAACGACCCTTCTCCTCCATTTCGAGTTTGAACTCCTTTTCCCCCTTCTTCCTCCCTTCTTTCATGTGCTGAGGTTAGAGGAAGGTGACAGCAACCTCACCTCGCCGTTAGGAGGAGAGGAGGAGCGGCGCGGAGGCGTCTCCACCCATCTCCGGCCAAGCTTGGCCGTGAGGTACCCCATCTCAGGCAACCCGCCTTCGAGGTCGTTTTCTTTCCATTTTATTGTTGATTAGTTAGCTCTTAGTTTCAGTTTTTAGTTTGCACATTTAGTTTGTTGATTCAATCATTCACTAGCCTAGATTTCTCACAATCAAACACCTCGCCGGAGCTCCACGAGCTCCGGCCATTTTTGCCATTCCGCCACCTTTTCCACTCCACACGCTAGCCCTTGGGACCCTCTACTGTGATTCTCGTTCTTCATTTTCAGGTCCAAAGGCCGAAGGACTCCATCAGGGGGGTCGTTTTTGACGCAGGCCAAACCTCCTGGAGTTTCCCCCCGTTCTTCATCGCCGTGGTGACGCCCCGGCGGAGCAACCGTCATTTTGAGGCTGCCAGTCGATAGGGGAGCCTCGCAGGAGCTTCTCGGCCAGCTTGGGACTTTCCAGGTTGTAGGAGGAGATCACGCCGTCAAGCCAAAACTCGCCGAGAGGCTGTTCTTCGCGAGTTCATTCACATTCCTCCGCAACCGTTCGATCGTCGGGCGAGGGTATTTTGCCCCATTTTCCCCCGCCATTTTGTGTAATATTTATTTAGGACTCAAAGCATTCATCTGAAGTTGTGTACTTTTGTATAATTTGCATATTGGTCCTTGAACTTTGCTCTATTTCCATTCATACCCTTGTTAGGCCTTGTATTTTTGTATGCTTTCCCTATTTATTTCATGCATCTATAAAACTCCAAAAATTCTCAAAAAATAGATTTAAGCTCCTGTTGCATTGTAGATTCACGCCATATTTTTATTTTTCATTTTCATTGCATTTTATTATTTATAAAAATTCAAAAACACTCATTTTCAGCACTGTTTGCGTCATAAAATACCAACAAAATATAAAAACACATCAGAAAATTCCCAAAAAAATATATTTTGCTTATCTTATTGTGTTCTAACTCCAGTCCAAAATTGATTAAAAAATACAAAACAAAACTCCTAAAAATTAGAAAAGCCCAAAAACCTTCCTAAAAATCTAAAAAATCCTAGAAAAATCCTAAAAATATAAACTCAGTTCCTGCAGTTTCTCTATTTTATTATCTTTCATGGAAAATTAATTTGAGGAATTTTTGACACTGTTTACTATTTTTCATCCTCAATTTAATTCGGCCAGCAACTTTTATTCACTGTTTTCTTTATTTAGCTCTTTAAAAATACCAAAAACATTTTAAAAATTACCCAAAAATCACAAAAACAGTAAAAAATCCTAAAAATATCAAAACATTTCATTTCTGAATTTTTAGTTATTTTTGCATATTTTTATAAATACTTTAGCTTGTCTTTTATTACATTGTCCTTATTTTCTAATATTGAAAAAGAAAATAAAAAATTATAAAATATAAAAAGAAAATATAAATCAGTAAATTAAAAATCAAAATACAAAAATGTAAAATTAAAAATTAAATAAAAAAATATAAAATTAAAAACCCACAAAAAAATACCATAGTAGACACTTGACCACATTCACACACAAGTACACTTTTGTGCAATTTTGCCCCGATCTAGCCTTTCTGCTCCCTGTGTTCGACCTCTACAATACTTGCACTATACACATCTTGTTGTAGAGTTATAATAAATTTTAACTCCGCACATTTACATTCATTGTTTGATTTAATTGTTGTGGGTTAATTGTTGTTTTAATCCGGATTTTCGAGCGGTCACCGCATCGACTGTTGATCCGCCTTGTGGATCAATACGACCGCTTGACTTTTTGGGTTAAACAGTAACATAATAGTGACGTCTCCTTCTCCCCAATAACATCTATCTGGTATGGGATGAAAGAAAAAGTTGTATGCCTGACGATAGTAATCGCTGGAGAAGTACTGTGAACATAGATCATAGTTATTTACATGTGTACGTGTATGTGAAGCTGCGGCTATAACATGTGGATATACAAAGTGTTTCATCTGCATGAACCTGCACATGCATTCACTTTCTCGGTCATTTAAGTTGACTTCATATGCAAATCCATTGTGATCGCAAACTTGAAATTGAGTTAATGAAAATATTTCTATGTGGCATGGTCTTGCCTCCCTGGTTTGTTTCTCTAACAAGTCTTCGTATTTCTTGGTCAAATATGTGGTCATTCTCTCGGACTCCTCACGACAATCATTGAAATAACCATTAATTCTAATGAAAACTGTTAGAATCAGAGAAATGATTCATAAACCACGTGCTCCTCTAAAGGCACCATTAAAACTTTCAGTAAAATTTGGTGTCATGTGTCCATAACAGTGTCCATTATCTAAACTTAATGCCCAATAACTCATCTCGCCATTGTCCTGAGATACGATCCACTCGAAAGCATTCCTTTCTAGTATGTAAATTTCTCACATCATACTATTGAACTTGTTCTGACATGGTTCTTGTCCAGCGGCGTAGAATATGTTTTGAACTGTATGATTTTTATGACCAGCTCTCTGCATGTTTGTACGCATATGCCTGAGATAATGACAATGAGTGAATCCATCTTCTAGTGGAAATAAACCACGCACGACATCCTTTAGACCAGGAAATCGATCACTGATAAAACATATGTCCCGACGATCAATAATTTGTTTTAATAAATTCAAAAACCATCCACATGCCGAAATATTCTCGTTCTTTTCAGCTATGGCAAATGCGAGCGGGAATAGGCCATTGTCCGCATCTATTGCTGTGGCCACGTACATGTGATTGGCGTATCTTCCATATAAATGTGTTCCATCGATACTTAAAACAGGTCGACAAAATCTCAATACTCTACGACACGGTCCAAATGCTACAAACACTCTCTGAAAATGTATAGTGCTCTTGTTTTGACCTTCCCGTGTCTTGAACAACTTATGTGTTCTGGGGTTATGTCATTCTAAAGCACGATTGAATCTCTGAATATCACAATATGACTCAACCTCATTCCCATAAACAATATACATTGCACGTCGCCTAACATTCCAAGCTGTCATGTAGTTGATTTCAATCTTCAACTCATCTTTTATTTTATACATTATTGCTCCCGAGGTCATACTAACTTTTGCTTTAAAGGAAGATAATATGTACTGCGCTACAAAAACATAAGTGCATTGATGATGTTTCACTAAAAGGACATGATTTCTGCATGTATGCTTCCCCCTATATCCTGAAACGTACCAATCTCCTCGAGATTTCCTCTCTGATGCGTGCAAACGCCATCCACAATCTTCATAAACACAAACAACAGTCAGAATCTACTTGTTTGATGCTTTGGGTTTATATTGCATATGATTTTCCATACTCCATTTCTGTACGTTGTATTGTAGATCCCTTTTCGACTTATAACTCGTACCTAACCAATAACTTAATCTGGAATTATCGGTGGTTTTTGAATGTTTCTCTACAAAGGCTACACCTTCTGCTTATGCAATTTCATGATCAAACATGTGGAATAACTCTTCCATTGGTTCTTCTTCAGCATCATCATTATTAGCAGAATATGAGTTCCCCCTTTCCTCATTACCTAAGGCTAGAACTAGTGAATCATATCCAAAATCATGACAACTATTAACACCTATGTTTTCTTCTAATAATTGAGAATCATTTTTTGACTCCTCATTTTCATCTTCGGATAAGTCTGTCACTAATTCATCTTCAACATTTACTTGTGAGGACCCCTCATTATCCTCAAACATGGTCTCATTTGTTGGTCTGATTAATTTACATCTTTGTCAGTTTAAATAAAGAAAATATAACATTATTCTTTAAGTTAAATGTGATTAAGTTTACCTCGATGATGACGGCATATTTTCCATAACAAAAGGAGTAGCTTCTACAAAAAGGTGAATAAATCTCACACCGATGATTGAACTCAACATTGCTAATGTGGATTCATCATTGTGAATCGATACTGCAAAGAATATTGATCCCTCATACAACCGCTTACACGCTAATGTAAGTATATACTGGTCGAGCGGGAGATCAATGGCTTCAGATACCTGAGCCAGTAAACCAATGTATGTTAATTGGCATGGTAATATAACCATCCATTTCTTGCCCCCAATATATTCTATGTGGTCATAAGAGATATGAACCGATCATCCTCAATATAATAGGACATGAGCAGTGTTGGAAGACATCTATACGAATAAAATTAATGATTTGATTTGTTTATTTAAATATAACAATCATTTATATTTCACTCGGATGTCATCTCTACTAATCAATTATTTAAATGATATACTAATCACTTAGAGATGGAATCCAAAAGTCCGGTCGTGGGGACTCATCGATGCTCACCACAGTGAATCCTGCCAGTGCTGTATAAAGATCCTCTCGGCGCTCGATTCCAAATCTAAATGAGAAGTAATTTTAACATGACTATGGGTACTTCTAAATCTAAATGGATGCAATGATAATAATGGATTTAGCCTTAATGTAATTGACATTAAAATAATTTTCATATTACATTTACATTTCTTTTTTTCAACTTCTGTAGGGTACTTCATACAAAGTTTATAACACAAATGATTTCAATTGAAATATAAAAAAGAATTAATTTAAATATATATTTAAATTAAGTATCAATTTAGCACATCTAATTATTAATTACAATCAGGAAAAATTTAATACAAGTAAATTTATCTGAAAGACACGTGTCTTCAAATAGAAATGTTATCTGAAAAGAAAAGAATATAATACGATATCCGCAATATTATATCGCCTTCACTAATAAAAACCTATAAAAAAATGTCTACAAAAAAATATTATTTTTACTTGAATAAGATTAGCAGATTGAGAGATGAAATCGCGCTTCAGAATATGGATTGAGAGAAATGAGAGAAGAGGAGTAAGGGAGAAAGATGAAGAATGAAGATGAGATGCATGTGTGAGGAATGGGGAGAATGGGGGGGGGTTATATAAGAAATTTGGGAGAGGAGACCGTTGGCAATTTTCCAACAGCCACCTCCCAAATCGGCACCTGAGGTGCCGATTTGGAGAGAGCCGTTGGCGCCCCTCTCCAAATCGGCACCTCAGGTGATGATTTGGAGGAGGCATCCCAAATCGGCACCTCAGGTGCCGATAAATACACATTTTTTAATTTTTTTCATCCATGTCTATTTAATTAATTTCAAATTTTTTAATAATTATTTTAAAAAAGTCATATTTTTTCTAATTATTAAAATTCAAAATAATATGTATTTGAGGTAATACCACATTTCAAATAACAACTAAAAATATTTGTTGGATATTAATTAGATAATTGATTTTATGTGATTAGATTAATTAGAATCCGATTAAAAAAATTAAACACTCTATTGTATAGAGTTGTAATTCCCTTGGAAGAATAAATCATAATGAATATGATTCATAATGATTAACTAAAATTTGAATATGAGGTGGAGGATCACACAAGTGACATCCATGGTCTCCCGTTAAGGCAAAGGGTTCCGTCATCAGATATTGTATGTCGGAGATGCCTGTCTGAAGTGACAGCTCCTGCATACAAGCCATTTGGTTTGGGCTCTTTGCTTCTCGAAAGAGTAAGGATGCATGCGTAGTGACCCCAATATCGGGTCCTCATACTATTGATGCGATATTGGATTGCGCATAGCGAGTTGTATTCTTGTTGACGGCTGGTTCAATTAATGACGGGTCAACGTCACCTTAGGGATGGTGGGTCTGAGTGTTAAAGACCAAATTGGGTATGCAAGTTGGACTTACAAGGCGGAATGTGTTCTCGCTTTTTTTTATCCGAGTTACAGGTTCTCATATTATTGGGATGTGAAAAAGATAAGAAAGGAGATCCCAGATCTTACTTGAGATATAATGGTAAGTATATCTCTTACATTGAAAGTGATTAAGGGAATGAACTTTCAGTGTTGACAAGGTAAGACAACTTTGATATAAAAACTCTTAAATAAAAGTAAAATATATATTTATATATATATTTATGCAAATTTCTTATTTCAGATAATCCTTCATTAAACCCACTCAATACTGGTCCATGATCAAGATATTGTACTTGCAGTTGAACACATATTGTATGTGGTTGCAATGTGCAAGTTTCCTCATAATAATGGGGAATGGCAATTAAATAGACAATAGAACAACAACCTAGGGTTTGTATGTCTCTATAGTCTTGATCTCTTGTCGAATGTACTTTGGAAGTGACATGTTGATAATGATCGAATAATCCTTATAAAATCTAAGAATATGTTCTGGCATACATATGCGCTCTCGACATTTAATCATGCATGACATGGTTCACTCCATCATGTAGAATGGTGGATCTATAAGAGATGATGTATTCAAAATGTTTGAATACCTGCCTGAACCAAAGTCTTTTAGAGTATAGATGGATGTAGATATGATGAGTATCACCATTCTACTATCTATACTCTAGTCATTCATGAAGCTTCAGAATATTCATATCGTATGAACTAAATGAAGCATGTATAAATGTTGAAATACTCTTATATTGAAATCTTTTGAATTCAACATAAGAGATCATTTGTCTTAATCGATGGTTGTTTATAGAAGAAAGGAGCGCAGTAGAAGCATGGGTTGGACCCAAGTTAGAAGGAAAGTCAAAGAGTAGACTGTACTTCTATGGTTTCCACACACATGACATCCAAAGACTTGGATGAATGCCGATACTGCAACAAGCTCATGTGTTGATAGTATGACTATCAAGACTATCTAGAATCCTTAGAGAAAGACTCGGATAGTGCATCGAAATAATATACATTTAATCACTGAAATTGACCTTCTTATTGGATAAGATTAAAAGTCTAATAATTGTATCTCATTTTTCTAGTAACACTTGCAATTGGTTGCATGTGTTTTAGAAAATTAGAGAAATTTTATCTTAATGTTTAATAGTCATCCACATGAATGTTGATGCAATTGTTGCAACAATCTCTATTGGATAAATAGACTTCATATTTTCAGCGGGAGAGCCCTTAATCTTAGAGAATGTCACTATGACCTACATATTAGAATACACTCATTGTTTATTTCTAAATGTTGGGAATAAACATAAATTCTGGAGTAGACCTATCATAAAGAGTTATGATGGATATTTCAGATAGTAATCTAATATATGGAGGACTCTACTAAATTAGAAAAATAATGAATGGTTCATTATTGTTTCTAATACTGAAATTAAACCTTAATAAGATCAATAGGAGGACGGAGATCATTTGACAATGATCTGGCATCAAATCTTGGACATATGTCTATCGATGAAATGAATAGACTAGTAAGATATTGAACTTTAGATTGTCTAAAGGTTCAAAACTTACATACTCATGAATACAGATTCAAAGTAAAATGTCCAATGCACCCTTCTCTGAGAATGGTATTCAAGATCTCATAGATATTGATGTATGTGGATCATATGTATCATAATAAACATTGATGATATGTGATATCATTCGATGATTATTTGTGATATAAGATTTCTTCTCTTCACCTTAGAAAGCTTTGAAATATCCAAAGATTTCACATTTGTTGGTTTAAAACCAAAATTTGAAGCAAGATGAAATGAATTTGATGTAACCTAGGTAGCAAGTACCTATTAGATGGATTCACTGAATACCTTATGGAGAAAGGAATTTTCATTCATTATCTCAATCCTCCTAATACACCTAAACTCAATAGAGTTGTATCGAGATACAATTGGATCATGTATGACATGATTTATCAATGATGAATCTTAGCATAATTACATCTTAGTTTCCAAGGTATATATGACTACAATATATATCCTTAATAAGATTTCATGCATATCTAAATCCACATCCTCATAAGCTATGATTTGGAACCTAGCCTAGTGTTGGACACTTGAGGATTTAGGGTTGCTTGGTCCATAACTTTGTCATGGATGCAAGTAAGCTGGAATCATGCACCAGAGAGTGCTACTTCATTAGGAAAATAAAGGATGGTATTGGATATCTACTTTATGACCTTGAGATTCTTAAAAGATCTCATCTCTAAGGATATGATCCTTAGAGGATGACTCTCTTAAGAATCAAGATGAAAATGAAGTAAAGGAACTCATTTAATCTTGAGAAGATAATGAGGCTCCTGAAATTAGAAAGTAAAAGGACAATTAAAAATGAAACACTAGTACCTCTTCAAATGAGTTTGAGGATGGATTCTATGTCAGAGAAATCTGAAAATGATCGAACTTCATGTGATGAAGCTTCTGAGGATCATGTCACGAAAATATGGATGTTAGCAATTAAATCTAAAGTAGACTTTGTATACAAGTTTTGTATATGGACCCTCAAGGATCCACCGATATGTGTAAGACTCGTTAAGGTATAAATTGATCTTCAAGAGAAAGAGGGAACCTGATGAGAAGGTAGAGACCTTCAAAGCACGGTTCATATCCACAAGTTACACACCGAAGATAAGACATTGCTTGCAATGAGACTTTCTCTTTAGTAACCTTGCTTAAACGCATCAGAATATTGCTAACTATAGCTACACAAGTTAACTATGATATCTTCAAGATGTGAGTCAAGATTGCATTACTCTATGAATACCTCTCCGAGGATATTCATATGAAGTAGACCCAAGAATCCGTAGTTGAGGAAAGCAAGTTGTGCAAGCTGAATAACTCCATATGTGGACTCGAATAAGCTTCTAGTAGTTAGAACATCAGATTTGTTGAAATCATAAATGTTATGATTTCAGATAGAATCTTAATGAACCATGCGAAGCTTAGTGGGAGTGCCATTGTGTTCATACAACTAAATGTAGATGATATCCTAATCATTTAGAATGATATAGGGATAATAATAAGTGTTTTATAGACTGGCTATTCCATACCTTAAGATATAATCTCAAGGAAACCTCTTAAGATCTTAGTTCTGAAAGTATTCAGAAGCAAAGAGAAGAGAGCATTGGAACCGTCGCATTAGTGGTACACCTTGGACATATTCCATTTTCTGGAAAATTCCAAGAAATACTTCTTTTCCTTAAAATGTGGTACTGACCTATCTGAGGATAACACCTCAAAGACTTGAGGAAGTGAATGCTAAAACTGGTTGCCCTTGTGCATCAGTTATGAAAAGCCGGGTGTATGAAAGCTATATGTCTGCCAAGCAGTGGGAGTAGTAAACTGCTACTAATCCTACTATGGAAATAAAACACTTGATTACATTAATAATAAAATCTTTGAAGATGATAAGACTTAGAGATAGCGATCTCAAAGTCTTATCTTCAAGAAATTAAGACTTTATAGATGGATATCTAAAAGGTCTTAACTGTGGATACCTTAGGAGATAGAGATCTCAAGAAATAAGGTTATTCTAATAAGGATGATGGAAATTACATACTGGTTATGATAATTATTGAGTTGTAGTGTCAAGGACACTATAACTAACAAAATTGAGGATTGGTTGCATAAGATGCAACATTCCCATTGGATGTGGGCACTGTTACTGGGAATATGCAAGTACCGTAAAGGGGCTTGGCGTAGTCTCTTGGGAACAGAGCGATTGATCATCTTACCTAGCTATTTTTTAAATAGCCTACGATTGTCACATGAGTGCGAGTTTGAATGATTATCCCATTAGTGGCTCTTCGACAAATGGGAGATTGTTGGACATACGAGCCCACAACAAGCCATTAAGCAATAAATGTTATTGCAAATATCATTTCCTAATCTGAAATGAAGAATAACTAATTTGCATAATAGGTCCCATAGTACAATTAGGGTTATGTACCATAGCCATCCTAATGATCATACAACTGTTGATTCAATTATTGAATCATAGAGGCTGGTGCTTGGATGAATATCTAAAGAGTTAGATTGAGGACTCATCAAGCACTGTCAAATGATTGTTAAGAGATGATCTCCAGCCTAAGTAGGAGATGACAATCCTTTCTCATTTGGCTAATATCTGACCGACCTCTTGATGCAGGTCCTCTGCATGGGAATAGAGATTCGGAGGTGTCAGATTAGTTATGTCAAAGAGTTGACTTAACGAGATCGAGATAACCAAAGACATATGTCGTATACTGTCACGATATAGGCACGCATCCTCTGACCGAAGACAGATGTGTTACTATATATTTGAGTATGTACATTTGGAAGACTAATAGGTTGATGACCTAATCAAGGTCTATACACTGACGTGTTAGTGTGCATGCAAGGGAATATGAGTAATACAATCTCTCAAAGGGATCATTACTGAAACGGAAGACATGAGCTGACTCATGAGATATTGGGAAGAATCAAATTCCACGTGTGGTCGTCTCGGCTTGACTGAATTCGTAAGGTTTGATATATGAATTTGGAAAGTATATGATCAACACCTAAGTATGATATATGCTTTTAGAAAGTATATGATCGATACAGACTCCCAATGATCGAATGGGAACCTTAATGATAAAATCCTGAAGAAGACAATCTAAAAGAGATCTAAAACTTCGAATTTGTTTTGGGTCTTCCAGTATGCAACATGTACATGTATTAGAAATGCATGAGGGTGATGTGATCATAAACGATTGTATAACTATGATGCTTCCATTCCGAGGGAGTGATGAAACAGGTCCGGATTTTAGTGACTCCTCTCATAGAGAAGTAATCTGATCTTACTCCAACTGATGAACATTGATCTGAATGTGATTCATATTTAATGAGAAGATTAGATTTGCGTTCTTGATTTAATCAAGCATCTATGGGAGGTCCGCAAGATCTGGATTTGAGAGATGATCTGAATATCCAAATCACTATACGTGGAACAATACAATCACCCTGTCCTTATCTCCAAGTATCCACAGACAAAGCGCATTATCCTTGAAAGAGTTTAGGATAATTTCATTGTTGATATATGTATCCGAGCATTGAGAAAATGGATAATTAAATGTGATTTAATTATCATGAGTAATATGAATTTGATTCATATTATAAGGAGAGTTATCTGAGATAATTAAATGTCATTTAATTATCAAAGACATGAACAATATGAATGCGATTCATATTATTTGGACACATAAGTAAATAATATGGTTAGAATGCTCAAGCTCATCACGGAAGCATGAGCGTCGTATCGAATACGACGAGGAGAGACTAGTCGCACTAGTTGCTCGATGCAGCGGAATTTAAAAATTTATGCGACGAAACCACATGATCTAAGAACACTTCTCGAATCATTTCATCTAAACCACAAACAAGTAATAGGATTACCTCTTGAAGTGTGGTTGCGATCGAGTCTCTAAATGAAGAGACCTCCTGTCTCAAGTCCGATCTGACGGAGGAGGCGCTTGCGAGCGTGGGAATGAATCGCATGCTTCTCGCAATCCATGTTGATGATCTAAGCGGCGGATCTCCTGATCTCGACACACGAGATCCGACATCTTCTTCACGAGCGAGGCGCACCGAAGTAGATGGAGATCCACGAGCAGACGATCGGGCAACATTACGACGATGATGCGACGATGGAGACTCCCTCTAGGGCATCCATGGTGGACGGCCATGAGAGAGGGAGAGAGAGTAGACATGTTGAGAAAAAGAGAGAGAGATGTGCTTCCAAAAGCATGTGTTGTGTAAAGAGAGAGAATGGTATGCCTCTCTATTTATAGGGTTTTGGGATCCATGGATCTCAATCCATGGGACTCATAAAATCAATGGTTGAGATTGATTTATGATCAATCCAATGGTCAAGATTGTTGTTGGTAAAAACTAACAACTTATGATCTAATTTAGATTAAAATATATTTGACAAAAATCAAATATAAATCAATCCTAAATTACACCAACAAATAAGGAGAGAATATATATGGAGATCACATCTCCATGTACATTCCATGTGGACGGCAACCCATTCCAATTAGGAATTGGGTGCCGCCCACTTGATTTCCCATGGAGACAATTTCATGAGATTTCATGAGATTGCATATATCCATGGAAATCTCTCATTATTTATTTCCAACAATTTTGTTGTGATATATTATTCAAAAATATTTCACAATTACTTTTGAGAATATTGCAATCTTGCCATTGAAAAATTGTGAATCACATTCACAACCCAAAATAAAATATAATTTACATTTTCAATTAATTAGATAATGTGTATCCAATACACATTAATAATTAATCAACAAATATAAATTATAATTAGCTCTCTCCAATACATTATAAATCACATTTATAATATATTATGAATAATTGGATATTTCTATCCACATTATTCTTATCCACAATAATTAAATCATATTTAATCATCTTGGATCTCTTATTCTCATGTTCCCAAATAATATGAATCACATTCACATTATTCACATCTTTGACAATTAAATCATATTTAATTATCTTAGATAACTCTCTTTATAATATGAATCGAATTCATATTAATCATGATAATTAAATAACATTTAATTATCCATTTTCTCAATGCTCGGATACATTTTATCAACAATAGAAGTATCCATGAACTCTTTCAAGGATAATGCGCTTTCTCCGCGAGTACTTGGAGATAAGGACATGGCGATTGTATTGTTCCACGTATAGTGACTTGGATATTGAGATTACATCTCAAATCCAGATCTCAGGCCTCCCATAGATGCTTGATTAAATCAAGACCGTAAATCTAATCTTCTCATTGTATCTGAATCACATTCAGATCAATGTCCAACATTTGGATCAAGATCAGATTACTTCTCTACTGAGAGGAGTCACTTAAATCCAGACCCGTTTCATCACTCCCTAGGAATGGAAGCTTCATGGTTATACAATCGTTTATGATCACATCACCCTCAGGTATTCCCAATACCTATACATCCTGCATACTGGAAGACTCAGAATAAACCTGAAGTATTAGATCAACTTTATATAGTCTACTTCATGGTTTATCAGTAAGTTTCTCATTTTGATCATTGGGAGTTGGTATCGATCATATACTTTCCAAAAGAATATATTAAACCTAGGTCTTGATCATATACTTTCCAAAAGTATATATCAAACCTACAAATTCAGTCAAGCTTCCAAAGCGAGACGACCGTGCGCACGGAATTTGATTCTTCCCAATATCTCATGAGTGAGCTCATGTCTTCCGGTTCAGTAGTGAACCTGTATGATCCCTTTGAGAGATCGTATTACTCATATGCCCTTATATGCACACCAACGTGCCAGTGTATAGACCTTGGTTAGGTCATCAACCTATTGGTTTGCCAAATGTACATACTCAGACATATAGTAACACATCTGTCTCCGGTCAGAGGTTGCGTGCCTATATCATGACATCATACGATATAGGACTTTGGTTATCTCAATCTTGTTAAATCAACTCTTTGACCTAACTAATCTGACACCTCTGAATCTCTATTCTTATGCAGAGGACCTGCATCAAGAGGTCGGTCAGATATCAGCCTAACTGAGAAAGGATTGCCATCTCCTACTTAGGCTGGAGATCATTGATTTAGCCGAATTTCTGCGGTCTTAAGTTCCACACAAAGCGGGAACTCAGTCGAAGTATCGACCAATCAGAAATCCTAACTAAAATCAATAATTAACCCACAATCAATAGATCAAACAATGACAAGCAGAAAGTGGAGTTAAAATTTATTTTAACTCTACATAAAAGGTGTATAGGAGCAAGTATGTAGAGAGTTCGAACACAGGGAGCAAGGCAGGATAGATCCACAAGTGTGTGTGTGTGTGTGTGTGTGTGTGTGTGAATGTGAAGTATGGTCTACACTATGTAATGCAAAGGTTTTTGTGGGTTTTTTAATTTTTAATTTTTTTAATTTTTAAAATTAATTTTTAATTTTGTATTTTGATTTTTAATTTTCTGATTTTTTTATTTTTTATTTTATATTTTATATTTTCTTTTTTAATATTGGAATATATAAACTATATAATAAAAGAGGTGCTAGTCTATTTAATTAAAATAATGAAAAATGCTCAAAACTTGGGAAATAAAATATTTTTGGTTTTTTATGATTTTTTTACTGTTTTTGTGGTTTTTGGGTAGTTTTCAGAATATTTTTGGTATTTGTAAATATCAAAACAAGAGAAAACAGTGAATTGGAATTCTGGCCGAAATCAAAATGGGAAGGAAAATATCAAACAGTCACAAAATTTTTCCAAATTAATTTTAAAATAAAGATAATGAAAAAAGGAACCTATAGGAACTGGGTTTGCATTTTTTAGATTTTTCTTGAATTTTTTTTGGGTTTTTGGAAGTTTTTGGGTATTTTCCAATTTTTTAGGTTTTGGTTTTGAAATTTTTAGTGATATTTGGATTGACACTAAAATACAGTAAAATATACCTTAAGTAATTTTTTTGGAATTTTTCAAGGTATTTTAATATTTTTTTTGGTATTTTCTAAGTTAGACAGTAGCTAAAATACATGTTTTTGATTTTTAATAAATATAAAAATGCAATAAAAATAAAATGCAACAATATGGCGTGGAAGTGCAAGTTAACAGGAGCCCATGTGATTTTTTGGTAATTTTTGGAGTTAAAATGATGCGTGAAATAAATAGAGCAAGCAAGCAAAAATAATCAGCCTAGCAGGGGTATAAGTGCAAATATCAAAACATCCAGAGGGCTAGTTGCAAATTTCACACAAAAATTATAACTAAATATGCAATTTCAATGGACTTTTTACAAATAGCCAAACCCGGGAGGGTACGCCTGCAAATTGTCCACCAGGGCGCGTGACTAACACACGCCTGGGAAGGACCGAGGTGCAATTATCAAAATGCCCGAGGGCTTACATGCAAATATTCCAAAGATTTTACATGTACTACTAAATTTGCTGGAGTTAGACGAAATAAGCAAACCCAAAGGAAGGTCCATGCAAAATACCCGCGCCTCACGTGAACCGGTCACGTGAGGTGACGTGGCCAAGACCTCTTTGTAATTAGTAAAAGTTCAAGGGTCTCAGTATAATTATTACAAAACTTTTAAATGGCAGATGAAACTTTAAAGACTAAATAGAAATACAAAAACGCGGGGGGTGTCGAATGCAAAATACCCCTCACTGTGCAATCCAATGGCTGAGGTTGGGTCACTTGACGTGTGGCGGCCGATGGGCGGTGGATAGCGCTTCGCTTCGACGTCTGAGATTAGATCTCAGAGCAAGATCTAGCGGTGGAGGAGTGCGGCTGATCCAACGGTCGATGTGCGAACTGGAGGCGCGACTTGATCCGACGGCGGTGAGGTACGGAGGAAGAACGGGGAAGAACGTCGGCGAGGCGAACTTCCCCGAGCTCGATCTCAGTGGTTCGTTGCTCTTAGGGCTTCAAAATGGAGCTGCAGCTTCCTAGTGGTCGTCTCTATCTCCTTGGGGCCTCAAAAGACCTCGTCGGTGGCCGAGGCTCACGGAGGAGGGAGGCGGAGCTGAAGAGCTCAGCCGAGCTCCGACGAGACTCAAAAGTGCCCCCAGGCACGAGTCAAGGGGAGTTGACATGCAAAACAAAGCGAGAGGGTCCAGGGCAAGTTGCCTGGACCCCGCGGGGTGGATGCGGTGGCGTGAAGCAACAGAGCGGAGCTCGGCTGGAGGTGCGCTCCGGTGAGGTGAACGGATTAGGTGATTCGATCGATGGAAGGTGGCGATTTTTAAGGCGAAATGATCCTAAGGCTAGAGCAAAGAAAAAGCAAAAGAAAATGCAATGGAAAGATGGCTGCCTCGACGGTGTATCACCGGAGGGAAGTTACCTCAACCGTCGAAGATGGGGGAGGTAGTGGAGACGCCTCCGACCTCCTTCGCCTTGGCTGATGGCACGAAGATGGAGCTGTCACCTCCAGGTCTTCTTGAAGCACGAAAAGGGCGAGGAGGGGTGGACCGAAGGGACTCAAAATCAAAGAGGAAGTCGAGGGTTCCATATATGTGGTTTGACTTGATGACTGGGGTGGTCCAAAGACCAAGGATTATCGAGAAAATCTTCGATCCATAGCCCGAGGTTTCACATGGGTGGGTATCCTCGATCATGTGCGAGCAAAAGTCAAGAAGAAACTATCGTAAATGGGTGAAAGGTCAAGCCTCGAAAAACCGTCAAAGATGACGAAAACGAGGCTTCTGACATAGGCTGGGAGGAAGGTCAGGATGTTGACCTCGGTCAACGAGCCAGACCTCCTGGTTGGTCCACGTGGACCAACCAGGAAAAACCTCCTGGAAATACATTAAAAATTAATTTAAAAATAGAAAATGATTTATTTAATTTTTGGTTATTTAATACAAAATGTTTATTATTTTATTTAGTATTTTATGGTGATTTTTAATATTTTTATGAGGTATATTTTTACAAGTTAGCTATTATAGCCTATATAGGTATATTACCTATATATTTTATTATTTTATTTTTATTTTGTGATTTTAATTTATTTATTTTTATTTATAATTTTATAAAATTATAATATACTTTTATACACTTAATTATATTTTTATTTTAATTTTCTAATGTAGTTTGTATATTTAATAAAATAAAAGTATAATTTATATAGGTGTAAGTATAGGTATGATACCTATGTATTATATATACATATATTTTATTTTATGTTTTATTTAGGTTTTTAGTCTGATTTAATGTACATAATTATTATAAGTAATATTTACAAAATTATAAAAATATAAAATTATAAAAATAATAAATAAATAATAAATTGAATATTTTAGTCTGTACAAGTATACAATGAGTGTCCAAAACTCAACTTTTAAACCGTAGCTCCGCCAAATGCGAAACCCTCCATTAAATAGATTATTTTATTCTATATACAATTAAAGGTGAGTTTGATGCATTTGGAGGTTTCATTTGTGAGATACGGGTCTGGGAAATTGGGAATCTGGATTTTTATTCAGACCATAACTTTTTATCTGTACAATATTTTTCAGTGAAATAAATTTTGTATTTTTCTATATAAAATTATCTACAACTTTCATGTACAAAGTTTCTTTATTTGATGTATAAAAAGTGGAACCAAAAATAGGTCCCAAAATGAATAAAGAATGAATAAAAAGAACATGTATTTTTACTGTATTTTGACCCTTATCTCCCCCTACTTTATTCCTGGTCGACCTATTCATCAAGATGCCTAGGTCTCGGGGTTTTGGGTCATAAAATATTTACAATATTTTATTCTTTTTCTTTTTTTATTTATTCTATAATTTTGGCTTTAATTACAGTATTTTATACACTAATTACATGCACATGCATGAATGCTAAGATGCTCTATTTAATGCTATTTACAGGCATTTGTTAGGGTTTTTGAGGCCAAAATGGTAGAATAAAGATGATGAAATGTGGATTCATCATCCCCCTATACTTTACCTTTGCTAGTACCTAGAAAACACTTATGCAATAAGTGAAAAAAGAAAAAGAAAAGTAAAATAAGAACTTGGATTTAGTTTAATTATCAAACTTGTCTTCACAAAATCAAAGTTTGGAGCTCAAGTCGGACCTTTGGAATTTTAGTGCGGGCGGAATCTTAATGAGAACCGAATTTGAAATCCAACAGTCCCTGAGAATCCCAAAACTCTGTCCAAGTCTTCTCAATAGCCAGATCAGAAATATCTCAATTCATACGCAAACTCCCATGACTATGAATCTGACTCGTACAATGTAAGTGATGGTGGCTCTCCCCAACTAGAATGATAAAGAAACTGACTTCTCCAGTACGACAACCCAATGATTCCCCAATCCAACAACTCCAT
Source organism: Ottelia alismoides (assembly GCA_037367405.1). NCBI lineage: Eukaryota > Viridiplantae > Streptophyta > Magnoliopsida > Alismatales > Hydrocharitaceae > Ottelia > Ottelia alismoides. The sequence continues at coordinate 920,853 of JAZKJV010000219.1, forward strand.
CCTCGAGGAGCGGGATATTCCCTTCTAACTTCAAGTGGCAACCAGCTCAAGAGGAGGGGGTGAAGAGAAGAATGGACGGTAGCTAGTGTAGCTACCTATCCTAGGATGCAAGACCATTGTAGTCAAGTCATCGAGCTGCAGGCTCACAAAATTAGACTTTGGAACTCAAGCTTGCTTATTGGCTTTACATATTTGTACATACTTTGCAGGCTTTTTATTTTTGTACATGCCTGAACCTTTTTTTTTTTTTGAAATACTATATACAGCAGCATTTACATAAGGAGTTTTTCCTCTTGAGCCAGTAGAGTATCCCTCTTTTGAAGCTTTATCGCAACCCACAACCTCCTGTCTTTAGACTTCCTTATCAATGGACGGGTTGGGGTGCACTTCCCTCCCTAGAGGAGGACAAATGTTTCCACTTGTGTGCGTCTCATACCAGCAAATCCAATCTCCTCATCACTCCAACCGAGTTGAGCCATGTGAAAGGTGCAGGTGTCCAAGTTAGGTCATTATCAACAAGAGTCGTGCGTGTGTTCCGAAATACTCTACTTAGGCAGTTAAGAATCCATTGAACCAAGTCTCGTGATTCTCAAAGAATTAAGTCAACTAGACCTGAAGTACCTCAAACCCAGTTCCTATAAGGTTCCTGTTATTAGGTAGATTTTAAGGTCCAATCAAGCTCCAATCTTCGGATTTTACTTAGACTTGTTCAACTATCAAACTCAATCCGAAAAATGCTCATGCTATGCAAATGCAGAAAATATTTTTGTGATGCAATTTTCAAACATTTTGAACTTTTTATGGATTTTTGAAAAGATGATGATGATGATGATGCATATGCATTTTTTGTATTTTTCAAAAAGATTTTTCAAGTGTTTTTGGATTTCAATTTTGCAAATATTTTTGGAATTTTTGAAAACAAAAAGATTTTGGATAAAAACTAGGTGAAAACTATGTACACAGGAGTGCTTCTTATATATACAAGAAGTGGATTTTAAGAATTTACAAGGATAAGTGATCAATTTTATAAGTATATATACATAAAGAATTTTAGGTATGATGTATGTATTCCTCAAACTTATTTGACACAAGTTTTTTTTCAAACAATTCTGAAAACTATAGTCCAAAATAATTTTTACAAACATTTTACAAACATGTACACACATTTGAAAATCATTTTGCAAAGGTTTTTCAAACAGTATATATAGATTTTTCAAAATAATTTTGCAACCATTTTTCAAACCATTTGCAAATCATTTTTCGAACATTTTATTTCACAAAAAGAAAATAAATTTTACAAACCACACATTTTTACAAAGGTTGAAAACATGTAACCAAATATTTTCAAAATAGTTTTCAATAAATGTTCACAAAGATTTTCAAACTATTTTTCCAACATTTTGCAAAAAACATTTTCACCTGATTTTTTAATCAGTAATTACAAAAAGAATTTGAAGAATAATAACACCTTTTTATTAAGGTTTTTAATGGATTTTAAAGAATTATTAGCCATATTATTAGGAAAATACAAAAGTACGAGTTATGGCTAAAGTATATACATAGTATATACGACCCCCCCTATACTTAGCTTGATCTATGTCCTCATAGATCGGAGAGAAAAGAGAAGACATAACTCGTACTAAGTATAAGCAAGTCCAAAGAATAAAGAAATAAATGAATGAACCAATGAAAAGTTGACCGTCCCCCTATACTTAGGATCAAATAATCCTAAGTATAGCAGACTGTTCACAACGCAGGGAGGGTCAAGGGTGGGAATGAATAGATCGTACTCAGATTGTCTCCCCCTATACTTAGGGTAAGATATCCCTAAGTATAGACAAGAATGGGAGACAGTGGAGAGGATCGAAATGATTAGAAAAGACTCAGGGTGCACACCCCCTATACTTAGGACAAAGTACGTCCTAAGTATGGAAAACTGTCTACAAGGGGCGACACCTTTTTGGTAGAAAAAGAAGATAGAAAAGGAAAAGAAGAAAAGAAGAAAAGAAGAGAAGATATCAACAGATGAGAGAATGATATAGACAGATGAAAATATACAGCGGAAGATGGAATTGATCATCATGTATGAGATGCAGATGATATGAGTCAAAGAACATATCTCATACCAGAAGAATGTGAGCAACGTCAATGGTTGGCGGGTCATGGTCTAGATATAGTTTCAGGCGCTGACCATTGACACGGAAGGTAGAGGAAGATGACGGTTCTGATATATCAATGCTGCCATTGTCATGTACCTTCCTGACCACATAGGGACCTTTCCACTTGCTCTGTAATTTCCCTGGAAATAATTTCAGCCTGGAATCAAACAACCATACTCGCTGATCTGGCTCAAACTGTTTATGGCTGATATGGGAATCGTGCCATGTCTTCACTTTTTCCTTGTACTGTAGGCTGCTAGAAAAGGCTGTATCTCTCAGTTCCTCCAGGGCTGCCAACTCTGCTCTCCTCTGGTCTCCTATACTCTCGGGATCCAATAATAACTCAGTTACTGCCCAAAGTGATTTGTGCTTTATCTTCACTGGCAGATGGCACGGCTTGCCATAGACGAGTCAAAAGGGAGATGTCCCCAATGGATTCTTGAAGGACGTCCGATAGGCCCACAAGACCGAGTCCAAAAGCTGTGACCAATCCTTTCGGCCTGGGCAGACAATCTTTTGTAAGATAGTCTTTATCTCCTGATTCGATACTTCGGCAAGACCATTAGTCTGAGGGTGATATGGCGTGGCAACCCGATGGTCAATGCCGAACTCGTCTACAAGGGCCCTAACCTTGTCATTGATGAAATGAGACCCCTCAACTGAAATCAACACTCTAGGTACCCCGAACCGTGAAATGATATTTTTCCTCAAAAATTTGCATACGGTTTTAGCATCTGCGGCTCGGGCAGGGATAGCCTCAACCCATCAGCTGACATAATCCACAGCGAGCAAAATGTGCTCAAACCCCTGACTCTTAGGAAATGGGCCCATGAAATCAATCCCCCATGCATCAAAAACCTCACAAAAGTGAATGGGTTGCATAGGAATCATGTCTCTCTGTCCGCAGGTTCCCATCTTCTGACAGTCAGTACATCTCTTCATGAACTCATCAGAATCCTTGAAGAGATTAGGCCACCATAGGCCGGATTGAAGCACCTTTTGTGCTGTCCTTTTTCCAGAATGATGTCCTCCTGCCTCAAGCTTGTGGCAGTATGTGAGGACGCTATGCTGCTCTTCTTGAGGAATGCACCTCCTCCAGATGCTATCCCCTCTTTCATGATAAAGGATGGGATCCTCCCAATGGTAAAGCTTGGCCTTCGCCAGGAATGTCTCGAGCTTCTGCCTGGGCCAACCTTGTGGGTCCGTCTTGGCGACAAGATAGTTCACAATGTCAGCGTACCATGGGAGCGAGGTGATAGCAAGGATTGCCTCATCTGGAAACGTCTCTGTGATAAGTGCGCTGGGCTCAGATTCCTCAAGGTTCTCCAAGCGGGAAAGATGATCCGCCACCACATTCTTAACTCCAGGCTTATCCTTAATCTCAATATCAAACTCCTGGAGCAGAAGGATCCATATGGTAAGACGTGCTTTGGCATCCTTCTTGGCCATTAAGTACCGGATGGCGGTGTGATCTATGTAGATTGTCACTCTAGATCTGAGAATATAAGATCTGTACTTATCCAAAGCAAAGACTACGGCCAGCATCTCTTTCTCAGTCACAGTATAATTCTGCTGAGCGGCATCCAAAGTCCGGCTGGTGTAGTGAATGGCAAACGACAATCCATCCCTCCTCTATCCAAGTACAGCCCCAATGGTAAAATCAGAAGCATCCGTCATGATCTCGAATGGGAGAGACCAATCGGGTGGCTGAAGGACAGGAGCCAAAACAACCATACTCTTGAGAGTCTCAAAGGACGCAAGACACTTATCATTTACGATGAACTCGGTGTCTTTCGTCAATAGATCAGTAAGCGGTCGGGCAATACGACTGAAGTCCTGAATGAACCGTCGGTAGAAACCGACATGCCCCAGAAAAGACCGCAATTGACGCAAATTGGACAGTGGATTGAGTTTTCTAATGATATCCACCTTGGCCGGATCGACCTCCATGACCATGTTGGAGACGATATGACCAAGGACCGTCCCTTGAGTCACCATGAAGTGACTTTTCTCCCAAGACAATACAAGGTTGACCTCAATGCAATGCTGAAGCACACGGTCTAGGCAGTCAAGACAAGCATCGAACCCGTCGCCATAGACCGAGAAGTCATCCATGAAGACCTTTAAGCAGTCACCCACCATGTCTGAGAAAATGGACAACATGCACCTTTGGAATGTCGCCGGAGCATTACATAGACCAAAGGGCATCCGTCTGAAAGCATACGTCCCAAACGGACAGGTGAATGTCGTTTTCTCCTGGTCTTCGGGCACAATGGCCACTTGATTATAATCTGAGTACCTGTCGAGAAAACAGTAATGACTCTTCCCAGCTAGCCGCTCAATAATCTGATCAATGAATGGCAGTGGGAAATGATCCTTCTTGGTGGCCTCATTCAATCGTCTGTTGTCCACATAGACCCTCCAAGAAGTGGGTACTCGGGTAGCGATCTCCTCTCCAGACTCACTCACAACTGTAGTGATACCCATCTTCTTGGGTACCACATGTAATTTAATAAGCCATTTGGAGTCGGAGATGGGGTAGATAAAATCGGTGCTCCACCACTTCGATATTTCTTTCATGACCACATCTCGAAGATTCAGGTTCAGCCGTCGCTGGAACTCACGCGATGACCTAGCATCATCCTCAAGATAGATGTGGTGGGAGCACAGAGCCGGACTAATCCCCTAGAGATCAGCTATACTCCAACCTATCGCCTTGCGGTTTCTTCCAAGAACCTCCATCAGACAAGATTCTTGCTCTCCAGTCAAACCTGCAGAGATAATGACTGGGTGCATGTCTGGCTCACCCTCAAGGAATCTATACTTCAGCGACTGCGGCAGAGTATTTAGTTCTGGAAAACTGGGAGGTGGCAGATCTGGTTTCTGATATGTCTGTTGTGAAGGCGACCAGGTGTGCATGGGAGAACTCTCGCTCTGCATGAATCTCTAATGAAGGGCGGCCTGCTGAATCATCAATACACTGCACTGGCTCGCACTTTGTCACAGTTGTTGGCTCAGAAGGAATCAGACATGGCAAATATTCATCAAAATCATCCCAGTCAATGTTTGAATCCGAGGGATCTGAAGTAGACGAACAAGACTGAAAATCATCAGCACCACTCGTCCCAACACTATCAGCCTCAGGTGTATCCTCGTCCAGGGGTGTGCTCTCCAAGCTCTTAACTGCCATAAGCTTTAGATATGGTGAATCTGTAGGCCAGGCGAGGGTCTGTGCTACAGGATCTGTCCAGTTGGATTCATCATCTGTCATCACAAAATCACATTCCTGGTGGATGTCTAGCTCTTCCTCTGTCATCTGCGCGGCTTCGCTGGACTGCTCCGAGCATTCTAGTTCTCTAACTCTGGTTTCCTCGATTGTCTCTATTTGTATGGTTTCGCCCTCTATGCGGAAACATACCTTCCCGCTATCATGATCGGTCACCGCCTTGGTTGTGGCCAAGAATGGACGTCCGAGTATGATGGGGGCATCGGTTACCGACTCAGGGATCTCCATGTCCAACACAACGAAGTCCACGGGGAATTTCAGGCCCTGAATGGTAATGACCACGTCTTTCAACGACCCCTTCGGCCTCCTAGTCAACCTATCAGCAAACTGAAGGACTGTCCTGCTCCTAAGAAGAGGACCAAACTCGAATCGGTCGAGTAAGGCTGCCGGAAGAAGGTTAATTGAAGAGCCACTGTCTAATAGAGTACGATCAAACTGCTGCTCCTGAATCTCGCATCTGACATAGGGAGCTCCTGCATCTGGTCGCTTGGCTGGCAGTTTGTTCTGAATAGTGCAGCAAGTGGAATGAGTGAGCACATGGATCTGATCTCTGTGGTTCCTCCTCTTCCTGCGAATTGTAGTCTTCTCTTTCAAATTCTTTTTGAAGAGGGGGATGTGCTCAAGTGCTTCCTGTAGAGTCAGCTGAATGTGGAATCTGTCTATCATCTGATTGATGAACTCTACCTATTGATCTTTTTTGGGATTTTCTCTTTTGTTCCCCTTCGCCCAGCGGAGTGCTTCAGGGAAGGGGATGGTAGGGGCCTCCTCAGATGGAGGACTAGGAATAGGTTCCTGCGCCTATGAAGGAATAGAATCCATACCATGATCATCATTCAGCACATATGGATCTGAAATTTGAACAGAAACCTTTCCTTTATTCATATTTTTGTTTTTCTTGTTACCACAGTCCATAGATACAAAAGGTGGTAACACCATAGAAGGATGCTCAACAAAAGTAGATGTGGTGGCCTCAGTACCACCACCGGCACCTGTCTTCACGGCATCAGCACCGCGCTCTAGTTCTGCATCCAAAATGGTGGCATCAGCACCACCGTCTGCATCTGGTATCACGACGACCTCAGTACTGTCGTCTGGAACTCCATCATTGGTGGTATCAGCACCACCGTCTTCAACATCATCATTAGCGGCATCAGCACCGCTCCTCTGCTCATCTGGCGCTCCTGGCTATGCGTGTGGTTGTCGCTCAGAAGAGGCACCGTCGGCTGGCATCCTACCGCTCCTAGTTGTTACAAAATCAGCATCATACAAAGAAAAAGATGTGTCACTCAAATAATAACTAGGAGAGGTATCCTCTGTAAACTCTACCTGCTCAGACTTTCTTTTCAGATTGTTCGGATTTGGTTCAATCTGAGCTGGTATGGCGGCCTTGCCTTTTATGATCTCCCTCATCTCCTGCCGGAACTCATCCATTTCTTGCCGGAAGGATGCTCGCTATTCGGAAAGCAAGCGAGCAAGATCATCTAAAGCTGGGTTCTCAAAAGCGAGGGCCTGAGAACTAGACGAATTTCCCTACTAGAAATGAGGCTGTTGTTGCTGCTGGTGAGGATAGTGTTGGGGAGGATGGGAATAAGACTGTTGAGGCTGCTGGCGCTGCCTCCACTGCTGGTTGTTGTAGGTGGGACGAGGACCATGCTGGTATTGCTGCTGGGCGTACTGGGGCTGCTGCTGCTGCTGTGGCTGGCTGTTCTACTGTCCTTGGGCAGGAGGCTGCTGTTGAGATGAGGAGCCACCGTTGCCCCAACGGAATCTGAGGTGATCGCGACGAATCCCGGACTAAGGGTACCGGTCGTACCAAATCCCATTGAATTCCATCAATGGCTCCTG